>JAULSU010000008.1:0-324620 GCA_030512335.1 Immersiella caudata
CGTACCGGGCTGCTGTTGAGCAGTTCCCTACTAGTAACACGTTTCAGTTGAAGCCGTTTGCTTCGATGGACCTCACAGAAAGGTGCCACGAAATTTCAAAGCTCCCGCTGGATCACTTCTTGACTGATGTTTGCGCCGAAGTGGCGCGCTTTCTCATTATCGCATGGACGTATCAGGTTACCATCATGAAATGGCCCGGGGAAGCCAGGCTGGATTATCCCTTTGAGACCAGAAATGGCAAAACAACGAGATTGATGGACGTGGAAAGTATTAAGGATGTTTGTGCTCTTGGAGGCTATTCAACGGGTCACGGTGAAGGAATGGGAGTTGGTGTTACTGCCTGATGTTAGGTGAACTCGAATCTATTATATCTCTCGAAGATGATTAATGGTTCTTGCCACCTTCTAATTCTGATCCCGCGAGCTACATTTGCGGTATAGGTAACGCCGCCCGATATACAAAAGGAGGTCTATCCCTCACAGTCCCAATCTCCCAGAGCGTCTTCCACGACATCCGCGGGGCTTCATGCGCTGGCCCGTCCCGTTCAAAACATAGCCCTCTATACCGAATCTCGTTTCTTAACATCCTTCGGCTATATTCCCTTCAACGTGTTTGTTAGCTATTGCACAGATTGGAAACTGTCGGGTATATCGGTTACTGTAATCCAGATAATTCGTTTTAGATCTTATATCTGTAATACGAAGGTGTGGTTATGCAGCTATATGTCGCCGTCATATCCAGGTTTTATTAGCTGGCATTTTCTCAACTTGTTTTCAACTCTAATCAATGTCGTGGCGCTCGTGCCGAACCCTGCAACCACGTGAGATACCGAGGCGGCTAGCGCATTTTCCGCATCTGTCCCCAGTTTCAGTCAAATATGGAGCTGGCAGTTATTGGGTCGCTATTCCTGATAAGCACTTCATTGGTTGTCATGAGCTGCTCTTTATTGTCTCAGCGCTAAAGACAGCTGACCCCAGCTGCAGATTGCTTTTGTCAGAAACACTGCACCTTGGTTGGTGTGGAAATGATGGGTTGCAATTGCTTGATTGTATTGCTTGAGGTTGCTTGTTGAGGTTCTGGCTTTCAGCCAGAACCTCCTTCTTTATAGACTACTCCGTAGGATTCAGCTTCGTCAACACTATGGCTGAGGCTGACTGGCATTCAGGCAGTTCCAGGCATTCAGTCAGCTTCGCTGACCGAAAGCCAGGGCCCCTGAACCCCTTTCTTTCTGACAAGAACCTCCTTCTTTATAGACTACTCTGTAAGATTCAGCTTCGTCAACATTATGGCTGAGGTTGACTGGCGTTCAGGCAGTGCCAGGCATTCAGTCAGCTTCGCTGACCGAAAGCCAGGGCCCCTGAACCCCCTTTCTTTCTGACACGTAATGTCCGGGTGTGGGGCGGTCCGTGTGCTGGGTCGCCCCTTCTACGTTATGCGGAACTTAATTTTACTGTTAAGAACTGTCTGTTTCCATCGACAATCCGGCTCGTGGAAGTAGCTAGATTGTGTGCCATTTGAAGTCAGCCTGACAAAGTGGGGCGTGGTCCGACGAGTCACGCCACCATCACCATCCATCCATATCACCACAGGTACCAAAGGTTATAATGTGGACCCAAAATTCTGGGCAATGGTTCTCGTAGCCATCAATGAGTTCCATAATCTCACACAATTGAAATGGAAAACGAAAAGACAGAAGAGACGCCGGGGCCGTCCCCGATCAAGTCCTACTTCCAGCTATGGACACACGCCAAGACATCCGACACGCTGCTGCGCATCGCCGGCACAATTGCCTATCTCGCAGTGGGTGCTGGATTGCCAGTGATGACAATTGTCTTCGGCGACTTCGTCAACGACTTTAACGGGTGGGGATCGGGCGGCGTGTCACCGGATAGCTTCAAGGATGCGGTCAACAAGAATGCGCTGTATCTGGTGTACATTTTCATCGCGAAATTTACTGTATGTTTTTAATACCTTCAGTTTGAGCCTCTTCTAAATTGTGTTCAGGCCGCGTACTTTGGCTCAATGCTCTACAATGTAACAGCATCAAGAATCGCTCGTCGCGTTCGCCTCCGCTACGTCGAACGGATCATGCACCAGCCCATCGCCTATTTTGACCGCTGTTCGGCTGCTTCAACTTCGACAAACCTCACCAGCGACGTCAACCACATTGAGCTCGGGCTCGGCGAGAAGAGCGGTATCGTGTTCCAAGCCATCAGCATGCTGCTCGTGTCGTTCGGCATCGCTCTGTCTAAAAACTGGAAACTGACGCTCGTGTGCATGACGTCCGTGCCGTTTGTATTCCTTGTGGTTACACCTCTGGCGAGCGTCGACACAAAGATTGAGGGCCGCATTAAGGCCATCTATTCCGAGGCCTCGACGGTGGTGGAAGAGGCGCTGGGCAGTATCGCCAATATTACAGCGCTGGGTGCTTCTGAAAAGATTATGGCGCACTTCGCGACGTACGTGAAGAAAGTGATGGGGATATCGTGGGTGCGCGGTCTTATCTGGGCGACTATTGTTGGCATGATCTTTGCGAGCGTGCATTCGGTGTATGCTCTGTGTCTGTTCTATGGCGCCAAGTTAGCGGCGGCTGGGGAGATCCCCGATGGAGGGACGGTGTTGATGTGGGTCTGATCTTGATTCTGCTTTCGATTTTTTTCAGGGGCTTTGCTAACTTGACCAAAGTGTCATGTTCTGCTGCATTCTCGCCAGTCAAAGTTTCGGCATGCTCACGCCCGTTATCCCTGACCTCATCAGAGCCGGAGTGTCCGCGCGGCGAGTCCTCTCGATTATCAACCAAAAGGTCGGTGACTCAGGCGACAAAGCCTGCTTGAGTGTGCCTTCCGTTGTCGGGTGCATTCAGCTCCGCGACGTCACGTTTGCCTACCCGACCCGACCGTCCCTTCCCGTTCTGGACAACGTCACCTTGGACATCCCCGCGGGCAAAATCACAGCAGTTGTGGGGACCAGTGGTAGCGGTAAGAGCACGCTTGTGGCCCTTCTGGAGCAGTGGTATTCCCCGCAGCAGGGGAGCATCACGCTTGACGGCGAGGACATGGAGCGATACTCAACATCGACCTGGCGCGATGCTATCGGTTTGGTACAGCAGGAGCCCATGCTCTTCAACGACACTATCGAGCAAAATATTCTCAATGGGTACCACGGCGGTATCTGCGATGGGTTGACCGAGGAAGAAAAACACGCTCTTGTCGTTGAAGCAGCGAAAAAAGCAGACGCGCACTACTTTATCAGCGCCCTACCAGACGGATATCGCACTCGAGTCGGTGAGCGCGGCGACCGACTGAGCGGGGGCGAAAAGCAGCGAATTGCACTCGCTCGCGCAATTGTCTCGAACCCCAAGATCCTCCTCCTGGACGAAGTAACCTCCTCTCTGGACCCCGAGTCAGAAAGCGTTGTCCAAAGAGCCATCGATGCGGCATCGAAACACCGAACCATTCTTCAGATCTCGCATAGCCTCGCCACCATCCGTCATGCCCACCATATTGCTGTCATGAATAAGGGGTCTTTCGTTGAGGAAGGGAGTCATCATGGACTGATGCAGCTGGGCGGACTCTATGCTCGGCTTGTCCGGGCTCAGAGGATGCCCTCTCATCATAAACCAGCCACCGCACCGAAAACTGAGGAATCAGGGCCTGCATCTCCGTCCCATCTCTCAACCATGGACCAAGCCACCGCTACAACCCCAACCGAAAAACCAACTCCCGCAGCCCCTGAGCTCTCTCTCCACTCCAAGTCCGTCACCCACCGGCGCAGTCTGCTTCCCAACCTTGCCCACCTCCTCACCACGTACCCTTGCATAGCCCCACCCGCCTTCGCCGGCCTCATCGGCGCCATCGGCATCGGCGCCACGTTCCCGCTCACAGCCTTCCTCTACTCCAAACTCATCACCGTCTTTCAGTTACAAGGCACTCCCGACTTCACCTCCCGCGCCAACTTCTACGCTCTCATGTTCTTTGTTCTTGCCCTCTCGGAAATGGCGCTGTACTGGATCGTCTACTACTTTTTCAGCATGGTGTCTGTTACCGCGGAGCTCGGATACCGGCCTGACGCCCTGCGGGCGACGCTCAAGCAGGATAGTGCGTTTTTTCAGGCCCCTGGGCATGCGTCTGGGGCCCTGATGACGATGCTTGCGATCGATGCCGAGAGCATTGGGAACATGTTGGGTGGGAGTGTCCCCATTATCACGTACCACGTGCTCAACATCACGGGATGCGCCGTCATGTCGTTAGCTGTGTACTGGAAGCTGGGTTTGATATCGGCCTTGGTGTGTCTCCCGTTGTACGTCGTGGCGGGGGCGGGGAAAACGAGCATAGACAATAAAGCCGGTGAGAGGTGTGAGCGGTTCTTCCTGGAGAGTGCCAGGTTTGTGGGCGAGGCGGTTGGGTCGGTAAAGACGGTGCAGGCGCTGCGGTTGGAGGAGAAGGTTGTGCGGGATTATGGGGGGAGGTTGCAGGCTGCGGTGAGGAGGTCGACGAGGGGGCGGCGTTGGTGTATTTTTTGTTGTTTGCGTTGATGGAGAGTGTGGATTTGTTGAGTGGGTTTCCTTGCTCAGGCATTGTTCGTGAAAGTGCTGACTGTTTGGGACGTAGTTATGGCGTTTATGTTCTGGTATGGCGGAAAGCTTTTGGCTGAGGGCGAGCTGAGCGTCGGAGACTACTTTATCATCTATATGGCCGCCATGTTTGGAGGACAAGGGGCCGGGTTTGCATTTGGCTACTTTGCTGGTAAGCCTTGACTCGGGTTCGTTGGCTTCTATATCTCACTGACCTGGCGTAGATCTCGCCAAGGCCAAAATGGCCCTAAACCGGCTCTTCTACCTCCTCGAATCCAAGCCCCCCATCAACAGCACCAAGGGAATCGATACAACCTCGCTCACTGCAGCAACGAAAGGGGGGGGAACAGCAATAGAGTTTCGGGACATCTCCTTTTCTTACCCTTTTCGGCCAGAGGTGCCCATTCTCCAGAACCTCAATCTCAAGATTGCAAGGGGCGAGAATGTCTGCCTTGTTGGCCGATCCGGGTGCGGGAAGTCCACGGTCATATCCCTTGTCGAACGTTTCTACGATACCACAACTGGCGACATTTTGATCGACAATACACCCCTAACTCTGCTAGATATCAACAAATACCGCCAGAAGCTTGCACTTGTCTCGCAGGAGACGGTTCTGTACCAGTGCACCATCCGCGACAACCTCCTATTAGGGGTGGCCGATGCCGCATCACTTTCCGACGGCGATATCGAGACCGCTTGCCGCACAGCCAACATCCACGATTTCATTATCTCCCTCCCTGATGGATACGAAACCAACTGTGGACCGCGCGGGGCCGCTCTCAGCGGCGGACAGAGACAACGAATTGCCATTGCAAGAGCTTTGCTGCGGAATCCGGAAGTTCTGCTTCTCGACGAAGCTACTAGCGCCCTTGATGCTGAGAGTAAGGTACTCTTTCGGGAAGCGCTGGAGAAGGCGGGCAAGGGGAGGACGACGGTAGCAGTGGCGCATCACGTTGAGGTGATGAAGGCGGCGGATCGCGTTATTTTAATTGAACAGGGGCGGGTTGCTGAGGAGGGGAGTTTTGTGGATTTAGTAGAGAAGAAGGGACCGTTTTGGGAGTTTTTGAGGAGTGAGGGGACCGGGGTTGATCTTGGGGTTGATGGGGTGCATGGGGCTCATGGAGTTCATGTGAGTCATGGAGATCATCACAAGCACTGACATCAGGTCGTGTCTTTGTCTCCGCGACCACATTACGACACTTTTTTGCACCTTCTAAATGACCTGGTTTCTCGGGGAAAAGACAGTAACTCCTAAAGGTGACATCTTCTATCAAGCCCCTGGAATTAACCCCCGAAAGCTGCCGTAGGGTTAAGATTTGTGTATAAGCTCTGCAATCTAAGCCCCAGGAGGCCTTTTGGCTTCCTTTTACGTTTCCTGCTACCCAACTCACCCGGCACCCAAAAATCCAGGCAGACTTCCGCCTGTTGTGCCATGGGACCATCCCCATTAGCATCATGCCAGCGGTTCGTTGCAGTAGGAACTTATCATCTACGCTGGTAGACGTAGTAAAAGAGGATAAGGGTATACCCCTGGCCAATCTGCCTAACATTATGCGTGGCTACGGAGGCGACCCAGCCAGTCATCGTCTCCGTTTGCCATTTGTCAAAGGATTTCGCTAGTAATCCCCACCCCAGCAAGATTCCAGTGGTTTGGTTCTATCGCCTACCCGTAATCCCATGGTTGTAGGGAACCCTATACGCCTTCATGGGTGACGCGGAGATGAGAAGCGACGGATATAAAGTCTGCGAGTCTTCACCATCACTCAACTTCGTCTAACACGTATCATCCTTTCCCACCCAAGCCCTTCACTCAACCACCAAAATGCCACCCTCAAACATCTTCACCCTCGGACGTGCTCTTCGCGCCTGAGGCTCTCGCCTGCAAATGTATCGCCAGCGGCAGCAACATTATTGCAGCGACGCGGACCTGGTGCGGCGAAGCTGGCGGCAAGTGTGAGTTCGGCGATGACTGCTCGTGGAACACCCTCAGCATGACCATTCCTCAGAGGTTTAGGGCATGGTGTTTAGTGGAGACAAATGCGGAATTAGATTGTTGGTCTAACTCTTAGGGGGTTGTGGTTTGATATAAGTGTCTCGCCAGCTTTACCACTAACTCACGGTATCCATTCTCTCAAGGGAGTGAGCTGAAAGGTGCTTAGTGGTTGGAAAATTGCGAATGTTGGACCGTATTTGTTGAGGTAGAAGCATTGATTTGAGGACTCATACCTGGCCCATAGCCCTTTGACCTCTTCACACCCACACAAATACAAACCTAACCTCTTCAAGACCCATCCCCATTCCCTCCCCATCCATCAACCCGTGTACACACGCACCAACCAACCTATACCTCCCCTCTTCTTTCCTCAACGCATACGGTGTCTGGCCGCCCTTCAACACAAAAATCAAGTCCCCATCTTGGATCGTTACCGGTGCAGTCCCAATGTACCCCTTCTCCGTCCGGAAAAACTTCCTCCCCAACGCGCTTGTCACGGGCTTCTTGCCAGTTGTTGCTGAATGCTCCTCGTATCTTTCATTTGCCCACACCATGCTGATGAAGTCGCCGTCATCAGCAAGCAGCAATTTCGACCAAGGTTGGAAGTATGTTTTGGCGAATTCGACGTCAGGCATTGTGTTTCGTTCTGGATGGCGGGGATCTCGGTCGCCAATGAGTGTGCGCCAGAAAACCGAGCCGTAATTTGTCTTTTTGTTGGGGTATGGCGCGGTCCCTATGCCCAAGACAGAATATATCATGACCGGGTCGAGTCAATCCTGGTCCCCTGGATCGAAGACTTGTCGCCGCATGCTTTGGCCTTAGAGCTGCCGATAGATTCATCGCCCTTTGGAATAAGGATTTCCCATCCGAGTCAAGTTTCACGTCCTTGAAACTCTCAAGGAGCCCAGGATCAATGCCATACGGGAGTTCCTCTGCCTGGGGCGGCGCTTGCAGCCCACCAACGCCTTGTGATCCTTGGCTTGGGAGGCGATGTAGTCCAAATGTCGCCGCACTACAGGGCCGGGCATATATTTGGTCCCAGAATTCCCGCATAGCACAGTTTGGAAAAATGTCATCATCGATACCATGCTGATCCCGGCCGAGTCCGGCATCGAGCTAGTGCAGGAGAAGGTATCGAAAATGAACCCCCGAAGCGCAATGGTGTTGTCGTCGGTGATCTTCAGTATCTTTCCAGAATCGGGTATCTCCCCGTCAATCTCGAGTTCAGGCTGACTGTCAAGCGCGGTCTGGTAGATCCAATATTGTCTGGACGTAAACGTGCCGATACCCTTGCAATTTTATTAGGAGCTGAGAAGATATCTTCTGTCTAGACAAGAACGGCTTCTGTCTCGTCAAGATGCCTGAGCTGAGTGTAGACCTTCATGATACACAGCCTTTGCGGCCTATCTTCATCGCCGAAATGGAGCAGTGGCTGCAAGACAAACTCGAGGTTAATCTGGAGCGAATACACAGTATGCTTTGGCGACTCTTTGCTTCCATATCTATACACTGAGCCATGTTACTTCTTAAATTATTGACCACACCAAAAACTACGGACCAGTCTCTCGCATTATGCTAGGGTAAAGTCACGGCTAGGGTGGCTATGGTAGAACCCTGAGTCAAATGACCCGCTTTCGGAACACCGCTCGCTATCACATAGGCAAACCGCACACCCAACATGGCTACCGAACCCCCCACAGCCCCAGTCTACCAAGGAAGTGTCTCACGGGAACCTCTCAGCCCGACAACCTCACATCGCACAGTACGCCCCTTTTTAAACATATGGAGCAAAAATCCGCGGCTATGTGGACGGTGGCAGAGGTCTGTCGAAGCACCAGGATGAGGCGCTTATCGAGTCAGGAACCTCTGACCAGTGTTTCAACGTTATCATATCATTGCTTTCCTTCTGTTCCTGTCTTCCAATACGTGAGCATTCGGAGTACTCCTTGCCACACCTGAGAACTTGGAAACCTTAAACCTTAAAGACTATGATGCTCCAAAACAGGCAATATCTGGTTCGCAGTTACAATCTCGAGGATGATACTAACACTGCTATAACCAAACTATACCCAGCAGTTATTATCGTTACCCGAAGGTTAATGCCATTCGGTTTCCCTTGCTCAGTCCTCACATCTCCCTGGCTGCAGCAGCATTCAAACCTGCTCATGGGCCGCAGGCTCTGAATCACGGGGCAAAAAAACAAAACAAATGCATGCCAAATGCATCATATGATGTATCGGATGTGAACTACTCATTCCGGCGTCTAGCGGGAGACAGCCCCAACTAACCCGTGCTTCGGACTGTTGGGAGCAGCCCCATTGCCGCTGCGATTGGATCGGCCCACGGAAGTTTGGGTTGAGCTCGCCGACACATGGACAACATCAGTCAACACCATTCGGCGATTTAAGCAAGGGCGGTATCAAGCTACGTGTTTGGATGAAGAAGATGGCCGCGTAGAGGGTGAATCTTTGAGCCGAATGAACACTGGGAGTACGGTGGTCCCAATTGAGAGGTGGGGAGAGAGAGAGCGTATATGGTTGAAGTGAAGCATATGGGTAGCATTGAGGAACGGAGGGCGGTGTGGGTTGTCCCGATTATGCCCTACCGGCTAGAGAGGAACGAGAACTGGAAAGGTGTGGAACTTGTGGCGGAGCGCCTCATTGAGCTTGCGAGCAGTGGAAGTGCAGTTGCAAAGTGACTTGTCTTTTTGGAAGTGAGGTCAGGAGCTAAGCTCCAATAAGTACAAAGAAACGGCCCTGCTGGGCCCAGAGCGCCGGAACATTGGTCCCTGCGCTCCGCTGGAGCGCAGGGCCGATGGACCCCCTGCTCGCGGTGGCTCGGCTTGGCGCCAAGCCACCACCCAGATTTCGACAAAAGGGGCGTGGGAAGGGGAAAAAGACGGCTCGAAAAGGGTTTGGCACTTGTGGTTGAGGAGAGGGAGGATGGAAGCTTTGGGGATTGGCTTCGTGTAGAGGTTATTTTCTACGCAGCCCGGAGAATGGGAGAGGGAGAGTGAAGCCGAGGGAGACAAGTTCGAGAAAGAAAAGAAAGTCCCTTGAGATTAGATGCATTGTGCCTTCGCCAACATGCGGCCTCCATCGCGCAATTATCTGCACTGTCCGTAAACTCCGAGCCGACCCACCGAGTGCTACGGTGCGGGAAATTCATGTGCCCATATCCCCGACGCCGCCGAATTCCCCGAGACCAGAGGCCGACTCCGATGTTTGTACACCCGACCAGTCCCTTGACCCGACACACATATATTTAACGATACCTAGCCAGGTAGCTCTCTTCCATGCGGGCTCTATAAAACATTTCCAAGAGCATTCTCCAGCACGCTTCCTCGCTTTCAATATACCATAGCACCCCTCTCTCGTCTTATCGAGTTCTACATGTGCTTTACAAGCATGTCGGCCAATATCGAGGCGCCCACCCAGAACGTAGTGGTTGCAGACAAGCTACAAAGTTTTGCATCCCTGTTATCCGACACCGCGGCAAGTATCCGAGGAGGGTCGCTCTCCCTGGAGTCAAACACCCTTGAACGACTGAAAACTATCAGCGCTGCGAAAGACACGGTCAACCTCATCAAGGCAGCTTCCGACGATATTCTCGACTGGATTCCTACCCTCGCTCAGTTTGCCTCCATTAGACTATTTTTCAGGTGGAAGGTCTTCCAGAACATACCGATCGGTGGAGATGCCAGAATCTCGTATAGAGATCTAGCAGGAAAAGTAGGGGCTGATGCCGCACTTATTGGTACGTTTTTATTATTCCGTTCCTCAAGAAATATCCCCGTGCGGGCGCCTAATCACCTCTTGGTCTCATGTGGGTGTGGATCTAACCTTGTTTATAAATTAGCACGCTTCGCCGCACCCCTTGTCGCAACCCAGTTCCTCCACGAGCCCGTTTCCGACCATGTCGCCCACACTCTCCGCTCCCAAGCCTACACCACCGATAATCCCATCAGCGCAATGATGCAGATGGTTTTCGACGAGAGCTTGCCCGCACTGTGCGCCATGCCGGCGTATTTTGACAAGTTCGGACTCAAAGAACCCACGGGGCGTCTCGACACCATCTCTGCCTTTGCCTTTGGCCAGCTCGGCCGATCCGTCTGGGACATTCTCAAGGATCACCCAGACCGCCTGCGCAACATGATGCTAGCCATGTCGGCCATGGAGCAGAAATTCCCTAGCCTTGGTTCGTATGACCTCGGCTGGGCGCTTGCTGCATCAAAGGGCAACAACCGGGCGGTGTTGGTCGATGTAGGAGGTGGGAAGGGCCATGCAGTCAAAGCGATTTTGCAAGCCACGCCGGGGCTGCCAGCTCATCGCTGTGTGGTGGAGGACGTGCCCAAAGTTGTGGAAGAGGCCAAGCTTAGTGCTGATCCCGAGATGGCTGATGTTCGGTTTATCGGGATGGACTTCCACGCTGAGCAAATCGTGAGAGACGCTCTGGTCTACTATATCCGCCGTTGCCTTCACGACTACGGGGACGAAGAATGTGTGCTCCTCTTGCGGCACATTTCCGATGCTATGGCAACAGACAGCAGGCTATTAATCGTGGAGCAGGTCCTGAGCAAACCGCCATCAGCCTTTGCAACAGCGGTAGATATTTCGATGCTTGCTATTGGGGGAAAGGAGAGGACGCTTGAAGGCTTCAAAGACATCACAGGCCAGGCTGGTTTGAAGATCCTGCAGGTCTATTGGAACCAAGGGACAGATGTTGCCTTAATCGAGTGTGTCAAGGCTTGAAGTCGATGGCGTAGGCCTCGGTTATAAGGCAGACATGCCTGTAGAAATTCCACGGGTTGCAAAGACTATGGATACATGTAGGATAGGAGCGCGTTTTATTATCTCCACTTGTTAAAATTCACCCGTCCAGGTTTTGTGGTATTTAAAAAATATTAGTATTGTTAAATTATAGCCTCTGAGAGCACTGGAGAGGCCCTGTATTACAGGGCCTTCTAGTGAGGAGTAGTCTGCTGTTGTCAGATAACAGCCATTACCACTTGTCAGAGCAATTTGACGTTCTGTGCTTTTTAGTGCAGTGGTAATGTCAGAAACACTGCACCGTGGAATGGGTGGAAACGATGGGTAGCAATGGCTTGATTGTATTGCTTGTGGAGGTTCTGGCTTTCAGCCAGAACCTCCTTCTTTATAGACCACTTCGTAGGATTCAGCTTCGTCAACACCATGGCTGAGGCTGACTGGCGTTTAGGCGGTGCCAGGCATCCAGTCAGCTTCGCTGACCGGAAGCCCAGGGCCCCCTGAACCCCTTTCTTTCTGACAATATAAGACGAGGAGGAGCGATAACAAACCCTAACCGCTCCCAACCCTACGGAGCTTAACTTCCCTAAAGTGTTAAATTAAGGTGCGTTTTTAAATAGTGGTATAATTATAGGGTCGCCGTTACCGGCGATAACTGCTTTTTAAAGTTAGTTATCGATTCTTTTAACTCCGGTTTAATATTAACAATTATTTAGATTTATTTTAGGGAAAGTAAATTAATTACCGGGGTTAAAGGTTATAGTAATAAAGGTGGGTTTTAATAATAAATAATCCGTTACCACAGTGGTCAGCGCGCTTGTTTTTAATAGCTTCTATAGTTAGCCGAGCTAGTTATAAAGGCCTATCTTTAAGCTGGTTTATCTTATCAAGAGGTCGTAGGTTTAAATCCCGTATAAGCTATTCCTTCCTTTTAATATATATCAGGTACAGGTTAAGAAAAATTGTTTTATATAATTAATAATATTATTATAATACCTTTTCACGCTGTGGCCCTTTAGGGTTAGCGCCTTTTTACTGGTTGTAATCGGTCTGGATTTTCGCGGTGGAATTTCTTAATCAGCTCGTGGTAAGAAAGATTATCAGCTAACTCCTAAAAGTTCGACTTAGGGCTGTAATCTAGTTATTTAATAAGATAATAAAGTTTACCTTTACGATATTATAAATCCAGAATTCCTTTAACATCAAAGTTTTCTTTGTCAGCGTGTATTTTGATCTTCCTTTTAAGTGGAACGTTCCTTAGTATTAACTTAAAAAAGGAAACGTAAAAAACCTTAATCCACACCTTTATAAAAATAAGTAAATCAAGTTCGTAATTAAAAGTAACGATCTTCCTTTTAATAAGGAACGGTCTAAGTTTCTTAAAGTTAAGTTTACAGCTTAGCCGTTAAGTGTATAAGTTTTACGAAAAAAGGTAGATTAAGTCTCCCTTTTAGAGAGTTAGTCCCTTAGCTTTTTTATTATTATAGTAACCCTTTATCCGCTTACAGGTAAACTTAAATTCAGCCCTTAAATAATCGTATAGCTTTTAGAGCCGGTTAGCTTAAACGGCAGCTTGGGGTGTATCTATAGGTAATCCCTGGTGGAGTTCCGGTTCCCGGCCAAATAGTGTGAAAAATAAGGAGATCTTAATTAACTTAATAATAATAATATTATAAGTTATCTATACTGTTAATAACAGTTTAAGCCAGTTATCTTATTTAAAGTTAATAAACGTTTAAAGGTACGTTTTAAAAGTCTAGTTTAAGTGTTCCGTTTATCCGTCGGTTTAAAGGTAAAAAGCTATTAATAATTTACTCTTCACACTTATTTATTATATTAACCCTTACCAGAACTTAGAGATAAACAGCTTATCTTGGTCGGAAACGATATTATTAGGCTAAAAGTGTTAAGAGATAATATACCGCTTGAAAAAATAAGTAAGTTATTCGGCTGTTTTTTATGTTAAATATAGTAAAAAGTATACCCATTTTATTATCTTATTAATAATTACCCAGATAAAGTTGTAGCTAACGTTTATTATTAGATCTTTAAAATCAGGGATTCCAGTGATAAAGTTTATTAAAATAAAACTTTATAATACTTTAAGGGTTAAAAGTGGTTTAAAAAAACTGTAAGGTTTATATCTATAAGTCTTTATTTGGTTATAAACATTACAGTTATTAATAACCTTTTCTACCAGCTTTTTTATTCTTAAGAAGGCGTAACCTTATTATATTTATAAAAGTGTTTTCGTTCTTTTTATATATCTTTTTATTTTTACTTTGTGTACTTATTAAATATATTTCTTTTATTTCACGGGGATATAAATATAAGGTTTTCCTTTATAATAGAGGAGGTCGTTTAACCGGGATCCTCTTTTCAATTCCTTTAACAGTTTATTAACTTTTTCACAATCGGGGTAAGGCCTTTTAATTTAATAAAAAACGTTGTAATAACTTAAGAAGTGTTCCCTTCTGGCTTAAAAATCATCTTATTCCCATTTAACACGGTATTTTTAACAGAAGTTAATAAAAAGTTAAATACTATTATTAGTTATTTAATTTAAGTATTAGTTTATAAAAACTTATACTTCTTCTGGTATCTAATCGTTTAAGACCTAAAAGGGTATATTTTAAAGTTTTATCTGCCGTCAAGATAAACATTGTAACAGGTTTAAGATCTTTAACGTTTTCCTAGTGATCGTAGCGATAGTTAAGGGTGTCAGCCCTTTTATTCTCTATTCCCTTAACGTGGTGGATTTTAAAATAGAACAGTATTATTAACTTAAAAGTTTTTTATTAGGAAATAGCGTAAGTTATTGTAATCAGATAAAACCTTAACAGGTTCCTTTATACCGTTAAAGTAAAAGGCTTATTCTGAAAAACACTAGATAATAAATATTAATTCCTTATTGTAAATAAGGTACCTTAATGTTAACCCGTAAACTTCTTTTGACAGGAAAGCCACTAAGTGCTGGAGTTTATTATTCCTTATCTAGCTTAATACTCCTCCGCAGGTAAAATCAGAAACGTTAGTCTTAACTTAAAAGGGTTTTAAGAAGTTAAGGAGTGTTAACACTAATGTTATTATAAAAGCGTGTTTTAACTTGTTAAAAACCTTTTACTATTGTTCCGTTTATATAAAGGGTTTCCCTTCACCTGTAAACTTATAATGACTTGGGGCGATCGTTCCGATCGCCCCTTGTGGTTTTTTTTTGGGTGTTTTTTTGTGTGCATATCACTGTAACCATTTTGTAATTAGCGAAGTTTTGGCGCGCGCCGTTAAGGCCGCGCCACGTAGTTCTTCGAACCGTGTTTCTTCTCCAGGCAGGTGAATAAAAGGAGAAAAAAAGACGACATCGGCGATTTCACCACGAGTTACACCTGTGAATGGCTTAAGTGACCTCTCCTCCCTTTAATTGGAGGAAGAAGTAGTAATCCCCAGTCCCTTTTTTTAATTATTCCTATTTAGTTATTCCTATTTAGTTATTCTTACTTAGTTATTCTTACTTAGTTATCCCTACTTAGTTACGTACTTCCCTCTAGGTCAGTCCTTGTTTTTATACGTCAGTCCCACGTGTGCTTCTTTAATCAGAGAAGGAGCTACCTTACTAGCGGCTATACTGGCCGCCATCAGCGTTCTTAGGGGTAGTTCTATTCTTTTATGCCCTGAGTCTTATGGTGCATCACCACACCTGTTCAAATAGGGGCTTTATCGGGGAGTTATAAAGCAGCCAGGTTAAATTAGTCTGAAAGCTCCCCATATATAAACATAAACACAAACACAATAAAAATACACTTATTTTAAGCAAACATTAGCATCAAGCGATGCTAAGCGTCTTATTACAGTTATAGTGCCTTAAGTTTAACCCTGTGTAGCCACCACTATAAATATTAATAATAAAAATAATAATAAAGAGGAAGGGTTCTTGACACCTATTTACCAGGACAGAATACGTCACCTTGGTAACCTCTGATTAAACCGGTCTAATCCTTTAGCAGCGGGTAAAGCGCGTTCTTATCGTTTAGGAAGATCTTATTAAGCTAAAAGCTTAGTAAGATTATAAGGCCACTACTAAACACTAAAAGCAGCTATATATCACTAGTATTAAGATAGGTCTTATTTTTTACGGTTAGAATCACCTAATAAAGATATACCTTTAACCGGTCGGATCCGAGGAAGTGGAATTGGAGAGCAGGGAGCTCGGCAGTTACCACTCAGTTATAGCCTAAATCCGAATTAGTGTTAGCCACCCAGTCTACAACTAAAAACACTATTAGTATTATAATCCTAAAATCAGTTAGAAACGTTACAGTGATAATTTTAGCGATTTACCTCGGTGCAGGAGTTCTTCTTAATAAGCAAGTCGGGTTATAAAGCGTTACATAAGGGATTAGATCGGTGGTAAAGCACCTCTATAATAAAAGGATAGTGTTATTAGGTCCGGAACATCAGTCTTCCTCTAATCAGGCGAATATCATAGTCGGGTCGTCTAAAGGAAGCCCTTATAACCGTTAAACACACTAATAAGTCCTGTTAACACTCCTTATTAAGCCGTTAAAAGCCCTTACCAAGGAAACAGTAACCTTAGTAACACTGACGACACCCTCTAAGAACTTAAACCCACTAGGTCAATCTCCCTTTAATTAAAACGATATAATACCCGTAAACTCCCACTAGCTGTTCCCCACGGCTCTAGAGGCCGGCTTTGATAAGCCCTTTGGAGGAGAATACGTCACTAATTATCTGGCTATATTTGAAGAATACTATAACGATTTTAACATCGTTACAGATAAGGTTTATTACGTTAAATGGATAAGATGGTGTATAAGGAACGTTAAGGATTAAGTCGCCAGTAAAAGGGAGAGTATAAGTACGTATACGTGGGAAGGGTTAAAGGAATAGATAAAGCAGTATTAGAAGTATAAAAACCCTTGTTAGAAGGAGGACCCGGTTAAAGCCCTCCACCAGTTCTATAATTACGTTATCAGCCCCTAGCACTCAAGCCTTATAAAGGCCATTAACAAGCACGATCTACTACTGTCCCGATTAAGCTTAAATAAGTAGAAGATCGCAGTACTGGTTACCACCCGTAGCTTCTACAACACTTTTACCCCCTCTGTCAAAACCACCGTTTACTTACATAAGGATCTGCCTAATCCAAAGATTAAAGCCATCCCTTATAAGGAGTTCAGATAGTGGTTTATTAACTTTATCTCTAATAGCTACGTTATAAACGAAGACTACACCCACACATAGCGTTTTAACCCTTTAAAAGGAGTAATCGTAGCACCAGCTACTTTAAGACACCCTTTTACCACTGTTAAAAGTGATACGGATGATTTCTCTTATGTTCTGGAAAGGAAAAGCAGTTACACCCCCCTAGCTAAAGCTAGAGAGACTTACCCAGTAACACTGGTTATAGAGAAAAGGATAGACTCCCTGGTAAGGAGCTTTAAACAGCTAAGCCTAAATATACTACACCTTAATAACAATATTCCTTAATAACCTGGTGTCCTTTAGGTTAAACTAATCCACACCCAGCCCCAGTAAAAGACAGTTTAGTTTATAAATACTAAAGATCTAGTTGTAACCTTTACCTAGTGGCTAAGGAAATAAAGGGAGACCTACTTATCCTTACCCCTTATGTGTTACTGGTGTTTATAAGTTAGGTATGTTATAATAACCTGCCACTTTATAAACCATATACTGTTACTGGGTCTGATCCACTACTTTTACAGCGATTTATACCTTAGCCCGCTTATTAGCAGGTAAAGGAGGCCAGATCCAGATGATAAGCTCTTAAAGGAAGAAGTTAAGCAGATAAAGGACAGGCTAGTCCTTAGGCCCTACGTTATCATAGTATTAGTATTATAACCAGAGAAGCCCTATTATGCCAAGTTTAAGTAGTAGTATAAGTAACTTAAGAACATAAATCCAGAACACCAGATCCAGTGGAACTTGCTTAGAATAATAAAAGGCCTAGAACCTAACTTTAGGGGTGATAATAGTACTCCGATTAAAAAAGAACTAAGGTAAAGTACTACCTGGTTATTTATTAATCATCTCTTTAGCCCTAATGGGAAACCAGTTATTAGTTACCCTATAACTGCTGAGGTTAAGACGGCGGCTAAGTACTAATAAAGTGCCTATGTTTACGTTTAGGCCTTAAACTTTCCCGGGTCTAGGGTTAAGCCTAGTAGTGGTTTGGAGTCAGATAAAAATCTAAAGCAGTAAGCGGCCTTAACTGCTCTCTCCTATTTTAAAAGAAGAAAGGTTAAAAAGGTTATAAAGGATGACACTTAGGGGAAAGGAACAGTTAACGTTACTACCCTAGTATTACGCTTAGTACACCCATTAAACACTAGACTAAATCCCAGTATTACTCTTACCTTTAATTAAAGTAAACCGACCTTAAGTGATAAGGGAATCTAGCTAACGACTTAAAAGATAAAGGAATAAAAGCAACTGACACAGATTATCCCTATAAGGAACTTAGTTTATAGCTAACCCCTAGATAAAGTTGTTAATAAGTGGCTAGATTAACTGTTAAATAAAAAGATAAAGGAGTCACTTTTAGGACTTTTAGAACTCTTACTACCCTTAAAGGTTGCACTTATGTCTTATCTTAAAGGCGACGGAAATCGACCGGTTCTTATATATTCAGGGTTTATAACACCTGACACCGATGTCCTGGGTAAACTCCCTGTTAGAATAAGCCATTTATAAGCCTTTAAATAAAGGAAGATTGAAGAAAACACAGTTACAGTAATGGTAGGTATAGATAGTAATAATAAGCTACACCTACATTATAACAGGCTGTAAAGTGATCTTAAAAGCGGGAAGGTCTTAGCCAGTGCCCTCTGGAACCTTAATAAAGACGTTATATAGACTTTTACACTGCGGACTCTTTTAATTAAAGTAATAAACCTTAAAGGGAAGTCTATAAAGCTGTATTTACTCCCTAATCTTTACCTTAACATCAAGTCTGCCATATTGAAAAAGGTATTAACCCTCCTAGACTTAGGGTCAAATTGTAACGTGATCTCGTTAACACTAGTACAGGCTCTTAAAATTCCTGTATTCAGCATAAATATATAGTCGTAAGGGCTTAATAACACAGATCTTATACTATTTATTAGGGAAATAAAAGTAGTGTTATTCCTCTGTGGACAGCCCTACCCGGTTCACTTTTTTATCTCCAAGTATAAGGTTATAGATCATAACTTACTTCTTAGGATCCCCTTTTTTAATGACACCTGGTTAAACTAGGTGTACTTTGGAGACTTAGAAGAGGTAAGGCGTATCGTTACTGTTAAGGTCTTGTTTAGCGATGCCCACATTATAACATTAGTGGTCTGCAGCTTTAATTAAACGATTAAACAGCGTGTTTAATAATAACGGCCGTGTGTTAAGGGGATTAACATACTGTGTGCCGCGTAATTATATCCTAGAGTAGGTGGGCCTAGAGAAGGATAAAAAACCTATTAGATTTTTAAACGATAACTGTGGCTGGATTATCTTTGTCGACATTTTTAAACGCTCCACCTTACCGTTAATTAATAACCTATGGTATAAAGCGCTTTTTATTTATTTAACAGAGGACTTTACCTTTGATTGGAAAACAGTAACTTTAAAAGAGGAGGTTTCCTAACTGTAGGAGGTCTTAGGGGTGTACAGGTGTTATATAAAGACAGAGCTTTATTAGTTAAGTGTAAAAGGACCACCTGTCTTAGCTAAGAGCTTTACGTAGTATAAAAGAGTTGATAAAAAGGTTAAGCCAGTAGATATAGCTTTATCAGATAGTTCTGTTTTTAAAGGAGACCCGGATTAAAAGCGTAAGTAAATGGTAGAAGCAGAAAAGCACATACAGTACGGTAACAAATTCAACCCCTACTGCTGACTTAAGTTCTTTTTAATTAAATAAGGGTTAAGATTAACAAAGGAGAGACTATAAACGATCTTTAACAAAGTTACCGACCACTTAACACTAAGAGAGCTTAAATTGTTTACTTATATCCTTTATAATAGGGAGGCAGCTTTTTCTTAGGATTTCACGGAAAGTGGACGGATCAGCTCAGATATTATACCCCTTTTAATAATTAAAACCATTCCTTATAAAGCCTGGCAGACTTGCTATATCCCTATTTTAAAACCTCTTATCCCTAAGGTTATCTAACTCCTTAAAAAAAGGGTTTAACAAAGGGCTTTAGAGGAGTCTTATACTACGTACTGTAATAACTAGTTCGTCGTCTAGAAAAAGAACAGTAGTCTTCGTTTAATTAATAACACTTAAAAGATAAATAATGTCTTGATTTAGGATACCTTTAGTCCTTTAGGTGTGGAAGAGTTTAGTGAGGAGTTTAGGGGCTGTATACTTATCTTACTGTTAGACCTTTTTTCAGGTTATAATTAAATTAAATTAGACGTTATAAGCAGGGATATAATAACCTTCTTTACTTTGATTGGACTTTTCAGGATGTGTACCCTTCCTTAAGGTGCGATAAACTTAGTAACCCAGTTTATATAAGCTGTAATCCGGATACTTTATAATCTTATCCCCTATAAGTGTTAGCCGTTTTTTAATAACATTTACGTAAAAGGACTGCGATATAATTACAGAGGAGAGGAGTTTAAGCTTAACTTACACCGTTACGTGGTTAAATACCTGATAAACCTAGACGTTGTTTTTGTTAACTGTAAACTAATAGGGGTGATTATCTCCCCAGTTAAGTTACAGTGGGTTTAAAAGAAGGCCATCCTACTTAGCTACCTGTACTTACCCGATAGACACTCCCCTGATTAGATAAAGGTCATTAAGATTAATAAGTGGAGGACCTGCTTAGATATTAAGGACGTTAGGTTGTTCCTAGGGATAGTTAGGTTTTATTAAGTTTAGATGGAAGAATTCAGATATGTTACAGCCCCTTTATACGTGCTGATAAAGAAAGACATAAAGTAGGAGTAGATTAAAAGGGAGCAGACTGTAATAGAGTTCCTATAGAGAAAAGTTACCACTACCCCAGTCCTAGCAATAATTACCTATAATAACCCTTGCTTTAACATTATCTTTATAGTTATTAATACTAACCTTAAAAGCTAGGGAGGCGTTATTAAATAAGTCGGACTAGATGGAAAAAGGCACCCTTATCGCTTTAAAAGCGGAGTGTAGAACAGTTTTAAGTAACATTACGATATTACTAAAAGGGAACTTAAAGGGCTGTTAAATATGTTAAAGTAAACCCACTATTACCTTTATAGGGTTAAATTCGTCATTAAAACTAACACCCTTATTTTAATTCATTAATTAAATAAAGCGGCTAGTGATATACCCAGAGCCCTCCTTATAAGATAGATTACTTAGATCTAAAACTTCGATTTCGATGTCAAATACATTCCTAGGACTAAAAATGTTATAGCCGATGGGCTGTCACAGAAACCTACTAATCCCTCTAATCTGATAACACTAGAGCTTAAAGAGGATATTAATAACTTTATCGATGCTAAGATCTTTACTTAAACAGTTACTGACGTGGACCTTTAAATAAGGCTGTTATTTAACGGTAAGTGGAGGAAGGAGTCCTATAATATCACAGCTTACCTAAGCACCTTTACCATTTCACCAAAGGTTATAAAAAAGTTAAGTTCGGTAATCTAGAAGTAAAAGGTTAAGTATTATAAGTATATAGTTAAGTATAATATCCTCTGAATATAACTGCTAAAGGGGAAGGACATCTTACTGTAAAGGGTTATAAACTGCCTAAAGATACAGAGGTAACTTTAGACGTGTCTTTATAAGCTCTCTAATTATTAAGGTCGTTAGGCTACCTATAATCGGATTACCAGGTATTATTACTAAAGGGGAATGTATACTATAGTTAAAAACTAGATCAGAAGTTATACTAACTATTAGCTTTACAGTAGCCGGTGCTATAAAGAAGGACTAGAGTATAATACACTGTTACTGTAGCCCTTTATAAAGTGGACTCTCGACCTTTAAGTTTTTATATCTAAACCTAATGGTAAAAAGGTGTAGGTGGTTAAAGTATAAGACGATCTCTCCGGGTACCCAGAGGTAAAGATCCTCTATAATAAGGGCTTTAAGGTAGTAAAGGACTTTATAATAAACTACATTATTTTATAATAGAGATAGCTACTAGAAGTCCTAGTTAACAAAGGCTTTAAGTTTAAAGGGGTCTTAAAGGAATACCTTAAGTAGCTCTGTGTCAGGCATATTAGTATATCCCTATATAATTTAAAAGCTAACGGACTTAATAAAAAAGGCTATTACTAAATTGTAACAGCGCTAGCTAAACTTACCGGTGGAAAAGTTATCAGGTTTAAAAAGTGGCTCCCTTACGTCCTTTATACTGATAGGATAAGTATTAGAGAGAGTTATAGGATAACCTCCTTTTACTTAGTAAAAGGCTTTAACCTAATATTTAAAATCAAAATTAATCACCCTTTTTAGTGTCTTATTAAGTGGGATATAATCACCTCCCTCTGATTAAATAAAGAATAAACTGATACCGAAGTTAGAACTGCACTAATGGCCGCTAAAGTAAAATGCCTTTAAGAAGCCTAGTATAACGTGAACGTTACGGCAAACCGGGTTACAGCTATACGATAAAAATAAGCTAATTACTGGAAAAAGAGGTTTACGTATAAATTTTACCCCTAGTCTGCTTTAATCGGAGAAAAAGACTTAATTCTGGTTTAAAATAATGTGTAAGAGATTGACATATCTATACACCAGAAGCTTACGTATTAGTGGTATAAGCCTTACAGGGTGAAGAAGATTAGGGCAAAGTCAACCTATATCCTTAAAACTCTCGACGGAGTTTAGATTAAAACCTCTTACCTATTAAAAAGGGTTAAAAAGTTCTTCTAAGTTAATGGCGTTTATATGGAGTTTAATAATAAGGTTATCCTTACCCCTAATAACCCTGACCCTAATAACCACAGCTTAAAAGACTTGGCCGCAGAGGACATTTTAACACTAACACTTAATAAGGACGGTAAACCATCCTCCGACTAAGAGAAAAAGGATACCGTACAGGTTAAAGAAGTTAAGTATAAATAGGAAATTATTAAGTGATATAATATCCCACTTCCTGTTGATAAAGGGAAGTGTATCAGGATTCTTAAACTAAATAAGTTCAGAGTTAAAATTCCATAAGGAAAGCCACCTGGCTTTTAAAATCGGAGGAGTAACACGTAATTCCTACTTACTATTAATCCTGTGCCTTATAAAGTTATCTAAGTGTCACCTTTTAATCTCACAGTAACACTTAAGGGGAAGTGCTATATATACACACCTTTAACAGTAAGCAGCCTCTTTTAATATAAAACACGTGCTTTAATTAAAAGAAATCTAAGCCCCTAATGTATTTTTTTTTACTTTTTCCTTCCCTTCTTTTTCTCTTCCACTAGCCCCTTATAGATGGTGTAATCTCCCCCTGCCTTTTTTTTATTACTTATTTAAAGTAGACTTATTAGAGTGGCCTTCTTTTACTCCTGTAGTACTCTGAAACCTGTAGGTGGTGTGAAAGCGGCCTAGGGTGTTTTTTTTCATCCCCTCCCCCGGTTCTTTACCTTTAATAGAAAAAAGCACGTGTCTAGCCAAGTCTTTACTTTCACAGTACCCTAAAGTAATGTAAAGGAAAAGGTAATAAGTTTATTTCTGCTTTATAAAGTATATATATTCCCCCACCTTTATCCCCCTATTTAAGGACTTATTTTTTTCTCCTATCGTGTTTCTTCCCCCCCTTTTTCCCCTTAATAAAAGCCTCCTGTTACGCTTAAACCGCGCCTAAATTAAACGTTAACTCCTTTACCTAAGGTGTAGTTATAAGGTTTAGCGGAGAAGCCTTTAATAACTAAGCTGCCCTTTATAACTTTACTTACTAAGGGAGGTTCTAGTTCTTATAGCTGTAAATACAGTTATTAAACTAACAGTTCCCACACCACCCAGTTTGGGAATTATCATTAATAAGTGGGCACGACATGTATTTAAAGAAAGGCTATATTAACTGAATTTTCTCACCGTTAATCTCGTGGAATAAATAATAAAAAGAGTCCGTGTATTTAAAACAAAGGTTAAAGTTCCTGTTTAAACCCCAGTTAACTTATAATTATTCAATTAAATAAAAGAGAACACTTATATCTTTCTAAAGACCTAGATAAACAGCCCCTTTATATGCTTAAAACGGCTAGCAACTTAATAAAGCTAACACCTAAAAGGACCCCTATTATACACCTTAATATACACAGTGTTAGGCTGGGAAAGACACTTCCCGTTAAAAAGCCTAAGCTAAGCCTTATAAAGGTTAAGGTAAGTAAAGAGGTTCCTAACACCATCCTTACTGTTAGAAACTACCTAAGTTATATACACTTTAGTAAAAGACCCACCTATTTTAAAGACCTTAAGGTATAATAATACAGTGAAAAAGTAGTTTAAACTTATCTAAGCCTACTACAGTATACCATCTGGGATTATCTTAATCTCTTAAGGCGGAGAGTTAAAGTCAAGGACCTAAACGAACTAAAAAGGCACCACTGTACCTCTTATCTTTAGGATAAAAGCGAGGTTTACAGGTCTAGGTGGTATAAACCTTACTAACTTTACACTTAGCTTTAAAGTCTTACATCCCAGTGTTAAGTGCTAGGGAGTGCTCTAACTAGAGAGAGAAGATAATAAAGAGGAAAAGCTAAAAGCCATTTTTTTTATATGGTGGCTAGTGGAAAAGAGGAAGTTATTAGGAGAAAATAGTGTTAAGGAAAAGAAGAATCCTAAAACTGGCCTAAAATTACTTTAAAAACAACAGTATTATAAACACTTACTTCTTCCTTCCTTTAATCGGATAAACTGGAAGCGCTCCCTCTATTACCTACTAGCAGTAGGCTAACCACTTAAAAACTATTTCAACCTTATTAACTACTTCTAACCTTAAGCCCTAAACTTCCACCAAACTACACACTTTTAAAAACCCTTTTATAATCTAATAACACATATATTACTTCCTCCCTTTAATCAGAAGATACACCCTCTTTTTCTGCCTATAAAAATAGCTTCACCTACCCCCCAGACTCCCGTTATTACATACACTACTACTCCTGCCACGCCTAGAGGGTAGCGTATTGTAAAGCAAGTCCTTAGTCCTAATACTTAAGCGGAGCTTTTCCCCCCCTTAAGTAACTTCTTAGGCCTTTTTAAAGTCTACTTCCCCTTCTCTAGCCACAATTTTGTTAAAAACCCGAAATTTAAGGGCTTAGTTAAGTTTACAGTTGGAGATAAGACTTACACCTTTACTGCCACAGTCCTTCAATTACACCACTAGTACTGTGTTAAGCTTTTTAACAGGTAACCTTTATATACTGGGATTATTCCAGAGGGTAATATCTTACCACTTTAAAATAATCCTATTAACTACCTAAAGAGTGTAATTAGCAGCCGGCTAATATTTTACAGATTAATCGGATTAGAAATTAAAGACAGGATACATTAAAGGCACTTTCCCGGTAATAAAGGCCCCTACGGCTTAACAGTCTTTAAAGAGAAGTAGTCCACTTATACCTTACGATTTTACAACGTTTATAGGAAAATCGAGTAAAAAATATGGCTAAACGACCTTAAAGTAGGCACTCTTATCACTTATACCCTTTAAAGACTTAAGGATAAAGTCTAAATCGCTTTTAAGGGTGTCTTTACACAGTTCTTTAACCCTGTTTATAACCGCTGGGAGAAAGAACGGATAATAAGCCGGTGATTTTAGTATCTCCCTGTAAATAAAAATAACTAGTACTAGCTGATAACCGTGTACAATAGCTGCCTTAAGATCCTTTACAGCGCTAATTCTCTTAAGTAAGGGAAGAATTTTAAAATCCAGAAGGTTAAAACTTTTTAACGTCTTTATAAAAGGGTCCTACCCTGGATTATAGAATTATCGCTGTTAATTATAACTTTTAAAGACGTTAAGATTAAATAAGTATAAATACCCTAACAGGGGAATTAATCAAATTATAACCTTATAACTACTAAGGCTGCCCGGATAATTCTATTAGAGATAATAATAGCCGGTTATAAAACCCTTATAATTAATACCCTTACGTCCCTTACCCACTTCCTTTTCCAGTCGATAAAAGGGTAAAGGGAGAAGAACATTACTATAGGTACACCCTTACTTTAAAAAGAGTTAATCCAAGATACTCTTTAAGTAGCCTTAGGTGCTAAACTTTACACTAAGTCAGTAATACTCTTAAGGGATAAAGGATTTATTACCCGTTATAATTATAATATCCCAGAGGAGGATTCTACTCTTTTAATTAAAGAGGAAAGGGGTAACTTTAAGTTCACAGTCTTAAATAAGCTTAAGCGGGCGGCCTTTACTAAAAGGGTAATTAATAAGGTCTTATAAAACCTTGTTAAGTCTATTATAATGTACCAGCTTTTTAGGCCGAAGAGGTGCTTTAATTAGAGGGTCTTAGATTTAAATGCGTTATCTTTTAGGTCAGACCAGTAGTAATTTACAAGGGTTGCTTTAAAGGGTGCTGTAATCCTTTAACCTATTATAAACTTAAAGACTGAAATAGTTAAGTTAAGTGTGAGAATCCCTAGGGGTGGTCCTAAAGGTAAACCTAAAAAGGAAGTTAAGTCTCTCCTTAGGTATAAGGAGAGGCCTGTTAAAGACCCCGCTAGGATTAACACTGTTACCCCTTTTACCAACTTATAACGTGTTACTTGCTGTTAGGCTAACCTTTGTTCTAGACCGACTTTAGCGTGCGATCTGGTGTTACACCGCGGGGTTATGTAACCTAAGCCACAGACAGACGTCCTTAGTCCTAAAAGGTTAACAGGCCCTTATTTCCCCTGGACTTTAACCCTGTTTCTACCCCTGACCTACTTACCAGATTTCCACAGATGGGGTAACTTATAAAGGAGGAGAGAGGTGTTTTTACAGTAGAGAGTTATTTAAAAGTGTTAGGTTATGTGATTAAAACTGTTACTTGGTGATCACTAGTGGTTAGTCTTAAGGGGAAGTGTGACTTAGGGTGATTGTTCCGATCGCCCCTTATGGTTTTTTTTTAGGTGTTTTTTTATGTGCATATCACTGTAACCATTTTGTAATTAACGAAGTTTTAGCGCGTGCTGTTAAGGCTGCGCTGTGTGGTTCTTCAAACTGTGTTTCTTCTCCAGGCAGGCGAATAAAAGGAGAAAAAAAGACGATATTAGTGATTTTACCACAAGTTACACCCGTGAATGGCTTAAGTGACCTCTCCTTCCTTTAATCAGAGGAAGAAGTAGTAATCCCCAGTCCCTTTTCTTAGTTATTCTTACTTAGTTATTCTTACTTGGTTATTTTTACTTAATTGTTCTTACTTAATTATCCCTATTTAGTTACGTGCTTTCCTCCAGGTCAGTCCTTATTTTCACACGTTAGTCCCACGTGTGCTCCTTTGATCGGAGAAGGAGCTACCTTACTGGCGGCCATACTGGCCGCCATCGGTGTTCTTAGGGGTGGTTCTATTCTTTTGTGCCCTGAGTCTTATGGTGCATCACCGCACCTGTTCAATAAAGCGGTTTAATAATTTTAATAAAGTGTTATATAAACCGCTAATAAAAGTTCGTAAAGTTAATAAAGGCTTAAACTCCTGTTTATAACGTAAATGTTAACTAATTTATAATTACCTTAACCTTTAATTTCTACATCTTTATCTTTCCGGGTAAAATCCTAAACCTTAAGAAATCAAGTTCTTAGACATGGAATTAGCTTTTAATAAGGTTTACCGTTAAGTTAACCTTTTTTAAGACAGAGAAAATAAGATAAATATATTTATAATATTCCTTATCTCCCTTTAAGTAAATAAAGATATTATTAAGGTAAATAAATATAAACTTATTGATAAAGGGGTAAAAAACGTGGTTAATTATACTTTAATACGTTACTAAAGCGTTAATAAGCCTAAAGGGTATTACTTAGTATTTATAGTAACCCAGGTGTGTCCAGAATACGGTTTTCCACTTATCTCCAGTAATGATCTGTTAATAACTAAATACGTTTAAAGAGTTAAACGAGAAGAATTGATCTGCTTTAGCGATCTTTTCTCTAAACTTATTAATTAGGGGTAATAAGTATCGATTTTTAATAATATCTTCGTTTAATAAACGGTAATCGATTACTATATGTAATTTACCGTCCTTCTTAAATATAAATAACATTAGATATCACACTAGTAATTAAGATTCCTAGATAAACCCTAAAGTAAAGTTCTCTTCGATATATTCTTAAAGGGCCTTAGCTTACTAGGGCCTGAGGTGGTATATTAGGAAAGATTTCAGCTAAGCCCCTGGCTTTAGCTTAATCTTATAATCGTAAGGTTTATAATCTGGTAAGTGTAGTAATTTTTCTCTAAATACTAAATACTTCCGGTATTTTTAAGAACTTTAGATAAGTTATTTGGAGCCTGTTATCACAGCTAGCCGTCTTACCGTCTTACTGTCTTTATAAGTGGTTATTATTATAACTACACCTTTTAATCGTCACCAGATTTATAACTTAAATCGTATAAATCGTCCGTTTTATAAAACCATATCTATAATAAAGATAATTTAATAACCTTAGCGTTCTTCAGATCATCTTTAACAGGTACGTTATCCGGTTTATCACCTATATTATACTGTACGGTATACCCTTACAGTATATTAATCGGTATAATCCAGTTACTGGAGCCCAGATCTTTAGGTTTTTCCCGTTAGTTAAAACTTAACTAGCCAGTGTTCCAGTTGATCACAGGGTTATACTTCTTTAGTTATAACTTACCTAGGATTATATTATAATTAAAACCTGGTAAAATGTTAAAAGTTACTTATTATTTGTTACCGTCCACTGTAATTAAAAGTAGTGTTTTGTAAATAAGCTTCCCGTTATTATATATATAAAGCTCTCCTTCTCTGGAGTAAATCGTTATCTTTTACACTTACTTTTGGTAAAGGAGTTATTTCTTATTAACTAACTTAGGGTTAATAATATCAGCAGTGTTATTACTGTTGATTATCACTTATACGTGGAATAATTTCCTAAATTTATCTGTTACATCTACATAAACAGATTAATAATTCCTTTCTTTCTTAAAATAAGTTATTATAATAGTTCTGTCGTTAAAAGGTCTTTTTAACCTAACCGATAAATACCTTTTCTTTGTCTTATAGCTTTTACCAGTTTGTAAACTACTAGTTTTCAGCCCGCTAAAAAGGCCTAGACCCGTTTCCTAAACAGGTCTTTAAGTAAATATCGTAAAATACTTATTTATTTAAGGTAATACTTGCTGTGTCACGGGGAAGGTTCTAGTCAACCTTAAAAAGCTTAATATCACATATGTAAAGGAATTTAAGGTTAAAGTAATATTAATAACAGGGTTTTTTTTTACACTAAGTTTTATATTTGTTATAATCGTATTAATGTCTTACCTTTTATAGTATGTAAAAGGTGTAATTTTCTTCCTTATAGGTATTAACGTTATATTCCCAGATAAAGTCTACCTAGTGACTCGGGGCGATCGTTCCGATCGCCCCTTGTGGTTTTTTTGGGTGTTTTTTTGTGTGCATATCACTGTAACCATTTTATAATTAGCGAAGTTTTAGCGCGCGCCGTCAAGGCCACGCCGCGCGGTTCTTTAAACTACGTTTCTTCTCCAGGCAGGCGAATAAAAAGGGAAAAAAAAGGATAATATTGGTGATTTCACCACAAGTTACACCTGCGAATAGCTTAAGTGACCTCTCCTCCCTTTAATTGGAGGAAAAAGTAATAATCCCCAGTCCCTTTTCTTAGTTATTCCTACTTAGTTATCCCTATTTAATTATTCCTACTTAGTTATTCCTACTTGGTTATCCCTACTTGGTTGTGTGCCTCCTTCCAGGTCAGTCCTCGTTTTCACACGTCAGTCCCACGTGTGCTCCTTCGATCGGAGAAGGAGCTACCTTACTGGCAGCCATACTGGCCGCCATCGGTGTTCTTGGGGGTGGTTCTATTCTTTTGTGCCCTGAGTCTTATGGTGCATCACCGCACCTGTTCACTAGTAACGTGCTAAAGTAAGGTTAATAAGTACGATAAAGGTATTAAGTCCTTTTTCCTTAATTTCCACATAATAGTGTTTTAAGTTAATATAATAGCATACTTAAGGGATTACGGAATCCTTTAAAGGTGTTAGGAAATGTTAAAAATAAGTTTTTAAGCTTAAGTGGTATCTTAATATATACGTGTTATATACACAGTTAATCCACAGGATTTCGTGATAAGTAGGCGAGTCTATAGGGGTTAATTACACCAAGTACCATTTATTAATTATTAGTGTAACTTAGGTTAATAAGCTTCGCAATTCTTCTATAATCTCTTACCATTATTTAAGTTTGTAGATTATAATAGGTCCGCGGTATACTATAGATTAGCGGTTAAAAAAGATCCCTTTATTATACGTACTATATCCCTCAGTATTAGTAATTCTATATTCCTAAGTGTTAATAAACTTCCTTATAATATGTAAAAAGTTCTTCCTTAAGTCTTTTATTAAGTAGGTTTCTTCTCAATCATCGGTAAACTTTTCCACAAATCTGATTTCATACATAGCCTTTTAATACAGTTTGTTTATATTTCCTTTATAATTACTATTCTTAAAGTAACATTACGTGATATCGTTAAATCATTATTACGACCTTGTGCCTGTCGACGTGCGGTCGGCAGGGTCGAAGATAAGGGCGGGGGAGAGAGGAGTAAGACAGAGGCAAGTCCTTACAGACGGGGAGTTCACTAGTTAATAGCGGTCGTATGTCACTATAAGCCAGAGCAACACTCCAAGTGTTACTGCAGTAGGATATAATCGAAGTTGGTTTAATTGATGAGCGAATATTTACGTGAGGAATAGAAGGTTCCTCACCATTGTGGGTATGATGATAGTTATTTATACTAACTAATAGTGAAGTAACTTATATCTTTTGATTAACCTGCTTCACGTGCTTTACAGGTGAGTGTGTTAATCAGGTTAAGCACCTGAGAAGGTGCTTGACATACTTAACACCCTGGGCTGGTGATCACGTTGACCACCCAGTGCGGCTTATTACTTCTACTGTGGTGGCGCACGGTGGTGCCTGCAGGGACACGTCGGTCCGAACCGGCCACAAGGGCGGCCTGCAGGTCGTCACAATTATCTGTAATTAAAAGGCTATACCCACTTATATCATTACCACGGAAATCCTAGAGTGATATTTTCGTTTATCTTTAGTAAAAGGATCGTTAATTGGGCTTATAACGTATTGTTTTCCGCATTATAAATAAAGTATTCCCAGTTGTTAAATTCTAGCCTCTGAGAGCGCTAAAGAGGCCCTGTATTTACAGGGCCTGCCAGTGAGGAAGGCGCTGGGTACCCTGCACCTGCAGCCACCCACTAGCCACAATGTGGCTTCGAACCTTCTGGAATCCAGAAGGCCTCAGGGCCTTCAGGGGGCCACAGAAGGCTCTGGAAGCCCACAGGCTTCCACAACCTTCTGAGGCCACATCAGTGATTACGAGGCCTGTGGAGAGCCTCCACCATACTATTCTATTATTGTATTAGTAGTAGAAAGCTCTGGAATTTCCATTCCAGAGCTCCCACAGCCTATAACTAGCCATCTCCTCTTTTGTAATTAGCTTTCCTCACAAGTAAGCAATCTACTTCCTTCAGTTGAGTACTACTCACTGAAGCAAGCAATTCACAAGCAATACAGTTGTCATTACAGTGCAGAGTTCACTGAAACCTTCTGTTTTACAGCGCATAGTCCGCTGTAACTTGTCTTTTAGGCTCTGTAGTACAGGCCTTCGTTTGCTTCCTTCAGCACCTTAGTAAGCTCTGCTGTCGTACCTCACAGCGCTCCTCCGGAGCACTGTACTCGCACTTCTTCCCCTGACCGGAGCACTGTACTACAGGCTCCCACAGGCTCTCAGGCGCTGTAATACAGGCCTGTAAAGTGCTACAAAGCAACACCAGTAATAATACGTGTGTATTAGAAATTGTTTAAAAAATATTCCTTCCACATACTTTCCTCTGGATTTAACCACTTAGGAAGGGAAGAGTTTATCGTGTTATAGACTTATTAAAACCGAGATTTGTTCCCTGAGTTGGTTTTAATCGACCTACACCTTAAAATTCTCACTTTACGCGGGCGCTCCTTCTTAAAATCGGTCTTTGTCAACCTACACCTTAAGGGGGGCCTTATTTAATCCTTTTTCCACCGTCTTATAATCTCTGTTATCACTTCTTTAAAACTGGTGTAATCCTTCGATAAGTCCTTATACTAGGTTAACGTTACGTCCTTTAAGTGGTAAACGCTTTTAAAGATCGTTATATAAGGTTTCACTTATATTATCGTAATTATTAATTGGGTTTAAGTTTACCATTTATATAGTGATTTCCTCCTTATTATTAAAACGAATAGTCTTTCCTTCAGGTAAGGGATTAAACCTGATTTTCTTCTTTCCTTACTAACAGTTATAAGCGTAGTGGCCGAATTTATTATAATTAAAGTATTACACGTTAACCTTAAGGTGCTTCTCTTTCTTCTTCCCGGCTCCTGTTTATACCTTCCCCATTATACTGATATCTATAAGTCCAGAATAAGTATTTGTGACGACCTGCGGGCCACCCTTATAGGCCGGAACGGACCGACATGTCCCCGCAAGCGCCACCGTATGGTACACAGTAGGAAGCGGTCCACCGTACTGTGTAATCATTCCGTTTAACGCTAAAATAAATGATTGTAATAAGCGACAGAACTGTAATCACTCTGCTTATCAGAGGGTATAATAAGCAGGTTAATTAGAGGTATAAGTTACTTTACTATTAGTTAATATAAGTAACTATTATCACACCTATAATAGTGTAAGGAACCTTCTATTCCTCACGTAAATATTTGCTTATTAATTAAATTAACTTTAATTATGTCCTACCACACTAACACTTAAAGTGTTACTTTATCTTATAGTGATATATGATTACTATTAACTAGTAAGCCCGTTTATAAGGACTTACCTCTGTGCCACTCCTTTTTACCACACCCTGTTTATTTAATGACCCTGCCGACTGTACGTTAACAGGTAGAGGTTGTAACATAATACTTACGTCTACCCCTTAAAGACCAGTACTATAGAGCTTACAGATATCATATCCGCTGTCAGATCCTCCTCCGGTAAAACTCCCACGGGCGCCTTTACACCCTCTATTATCAAAGAACTTATAAAAGAACTTACCAACCTTAAAATCAAATAGTAAGCCGTTAAAACCTAAATCACTAAGATTAAAGACACGGATATTAAAGTAAAGGAATCCTAACAGAAGCTTATTAAACTTCCCACTCCTCCCCGGTTTAAAGGAACTTCTTTACTCCTTAACTTTTAAGTTATCTAACTTTATAATTACGTTACTTATAACCTCGTCCGCTTTAAAGATAAAAAGTCTAAGATTATTTTTATTAGTATACTCTTTAAAAGAGTAATAATTAAATGGTTTAAACCCCACGTTAAATACTATTATAAGTATAACGTTATTACTAGTAATAAGAAAGAAATAAAAGAACTTAAATAATAACGATACTAGTTCCAGTACACCCTTTCTATTAATATATTTACCTATTTTAAAACGTTTATTACTACTATCACTACCAAATTTAAAGAGCTGGATTTAAAGCGGTGTTCTAAACAGAAACTACTCGGCCTAAAATAATAAACCTCGGTAACTAAATACGCTATTAAGTTCTAAATCGAGGCGGCTAAAACTCCTTTAGGAGATAAGGCTTTAGTGATGCTGTTCTGGTAGGGGTTGAAAAAACACGTTACGGATAAGTTATATAAGCTTAACCGGTTTAAAAGATTCCAGGAATTAATCGAACTTATTATCCACGTAGATAACCGATACTTTAACTATTAAAGGGAGATCACTTACTCCTAAGGGCCTAACAGGTAAGATTAAACACAGTAAAATAAACCGATTAAAACGGTATGAGGTTAGGGTTAATAGGTTACTCCTTCTACTTTATATAGATATTACCCCGGATTTATAGATATTAATATAGTAGGAAAGATATAAGCGGGAGCTGGAAAGAAGAAGGAAAAGCACCTCAAGGCTAACGTGTAATGCTTTAATTATAATAAGTTTAGTTATTACACTTATAACTGTTATTAAGGAAAGAAGAAAATCAGGTTTAATCCCCTTGTGACGACCTGCGGGCCACCCTTGTGGCCGGAACGGGCCGACGTGTCCCCGCAGGCGCCACCGTATTAAACACAGTGTGGGGGAACCCCACACTGCCTGCTCTGGAAGCTCGGTGCGCTCTGTACAGAACATCGAGAGCCGACAGAGCACCTGCTCTGTCGCTCTGCCCTAAGGAGTACCGAGCAACAGAGCAGAGGTACAAGTTACATCTCCATTAGTTAGTATAGATAGCCATCATCGTACCCACGATGGTGTGAGGAACCTTCTGTTCCTCACGCAAGTATTCGCTCGTCAATTGAACTACCTTTGATTGTGTCCTACTGCACCAACACTTGGAGTGTTGCTCTGTCTTATAGTGACATACGACCATCCTTGACCAGTGAACCCCCGTCTGTAAGGACTTGCCTCTGCACTACTCCTCTCTGCCCACCCATTCTATCTAACGACCCTGCCGACCGCCTGTCGACAGGCCAGAGGTCGTAACACCCCTACCTAAAGGAAAAACCATTCGCTTTAATAATAAGGAGGAAGTTACTATACAAATGGTAAACTTTTACCCTAATAACAGGTTAGACCTGGACGGTAATTACGATAATATAAGTGAAACCTTACGTAACAAACCTTAAAAACGCTTACCACTTAAAGGACGTAACGCTAGCCTAGTGTAAGGATTTATTAAAGGATTATACTAGTTTTAAGGAAGTGATGATAAAGGTTATAAGATAGTGGAAGAAGGATTAAGTGGGGCCCCCCTTAAAGTGTAGGTTAATGAAGATTAACTCTGGGAAGGAGCACCTGCGTGGAGTGAGAACTTTAAGGTGTAGGTTAATTAAAACCGATTTAAGGAACAAATCTTAGCTTTAATAAGTCTATAACGTGATAAACTCTTCCCTCCCTAGGTAGTTAGATTTAAAGGAAGGTACGTAAAAGGAATGTTCTTTAAACGACTTCTACTATAAACGCACTATTATTAAGAGTATTCTGTCTATAACGCGGAAGATAATACATTATAGGCTTGATTAGTAATCCTCCTGTTAGAAATAAATAAGAATATCACCCCAGGATTTCCATGGTAATAATACCTATAAGCGTAACCCTTTAGCTACAGATTATTTAATGATATTATATAACGTTACCTCGGGAGTGGTAATTATAAGGGAAGTACAGATGAACTTTATTAAAAGGCTGTGTATAAAATCAGATTTATGGAAGAGTTTACCGATAATCGGGAGGAAATTTACCTGATAGAAGACTTAAGTGTTACGACCTCTACCTGTTGACAAATGGTCGGCAGGGTTGCTGGATAGACAGGGTGGGGCAGAGAGGAGTAGCACAGAGGTAAGTCCTTACAGATGGGGTTCACTGGTCAATAGTGGTTATATATCATTATAAGACAGAGTAACACTTTATATGTTAGTGCAGTAGGATATAATTAAAGTAGGTTTAATTAATAAGCGAATACTTACATGAGGAATAGAAGGTTCCTCACATTATTATAAGTACGATAATAGCTATCTATACTAATTATTAATGAAGTAACTTATACCCTTGATTAACCTGCTTATCATGCCCTTTGATAAGCAGAGTGATCACAGTTCTATTACTTATTATAATCATTTGTTTTAACGTTAAACAGAGTGATCACACAGTGTGGTGGACCGCTTCCTACTGTGTACCATACGGTGGCGCCTGCGGGGACACGTCGGTCCGTTCCGGCCTACAAGGGTGGCCCACAGGTTGTCACATTAAGGAAGGACTTTTTACGTATTATAAGGAAGTTTATTAACACTTAGGAATATAGATTTACTAATATTTAAAAACACAGTACATATAATAAAGGGATCTTTTATAACAGCCGATTTACAGTATGCTGTAGACTTACTATTATTTATAAACCTGAGTAATAGTAAGAGATTATAGAAGAATTACGAAGTTCATTAATCTAAGTTATACTAATAATTAATAAATGGTATTTAGTGTAATTAGCCCTTATAGATTTACCTATTTATCACAAGATCCTGTGGATTAACTGTGTATATAACACCTATATATTAAGATATCACTTAAGCCTAAAAACCTACTTTTAATACTTCCTAACACCCCTGAGAGATTTCACAATCCCTTATATACGTTACCACATCGACTTAGAATATTATCGTTTAAAAATCAAAGAGGAAGGACCTAACGCTTTTATCGTGTGTATTAATCTCACTTTAACGTAGTACTGGGTAGATCTTATTTAAGAATATAACATTAATACCTGTAAAGAGGAGAGTTATACCCTTTATATATTACAAAAGGTAAGGTACTGGTACGATTATAATAAGTACAGGTGTTAGCGTAAAAGAGAACCCCGACGTTAATATTACTTTAACCTTGAGTTCCTTTATATATATAATATTAAACCCTTTAAAGTCGATTAAAACCTTCTTTATAACACGGTAAGTATTACCTTAAATAAATAAGCACTTTACAATACTTACTTAAAGATCCGTTTAAGAAACGGGTCTAGGCCCTTTTAACGGGTTGAAAACCAGTAGTTTACTAGCTGGTAAGAGTTACAAGACGAAGAAGAGGCATTTATTGGCTAGGTTAGAAAAGACCTTTTAATAACAGAACTATTATAATAACCCACCTTAAGGAAGAGAGGAATTATTGGTTTATCTATATAAATGTAACGGATAGATTTAGAAAACTATTCCACGTACAGGTAATAATTAATAGTAGTAACGCTGCTGATATTATTAACCTTAAGTTAATTAATAAGAAATAACTCCCTTATTAAAAGCGAGTGTAAGAGATGACGATCTACTCCGGAGAAGGAGAACTTTATATATATAATAACGGGAAGTTTATTTATAAAGCATTACTTTTAATTACAGTAGATGGTAATAAATAATAAATAACCTTTAACATCTTACTAGTTTTTAGCTATAATATAATCCTAGGTAAGTTATAACTAAAGAAGTATAACCTTACGATTAACTGGAACACTGGCCAGTTAAGTTTCAGCTAACAGGAAGAACTTAAGGATCTAGGCTCTAATAATCGGATTATACCGATTAGTATACTGTAAAGGTATATTATACAGTATAATATAGGCGATAAACCGGATAATATACCCGCTAAGGATGATCCGAAGAACGTTAAAGTCGATGGATTATCCCTATTATAGATACGGTTTTATAAGACGGATAATCCGCACGATTTAGGTTATAAATCTGGTAATAACTAGAAAGTACAGTTATAACGGTAACCACTTATAAAGACGGTAAGACGGTAAAACGGTTAGCTGCGATAACAGGCTCCAGATAACCTATCTAAGGTTCCTAAGGAATACCAGAAGTATTTAATATTTAGAGAGAAGTTATTACATTTATTAGATTATAGACCTTATAATTATAAGATCGAATTAAAGCTAGGGGTTTAGCTGAAATCCTTCCTAATATATCACCGTAAGCCCTGGTAAGCTAAGGCCCTTCGGGAGTATATTAAAGAGAACCTCACCTTAGGATTTATCTAGGAATCCTAATCACCGGCAGGTTACCTAATATTATTTATACTTTAAAAGGACGGTAAATTACATATAATAGTTAATTACCGTTTATTAAATAAAGTTATTATTAAAAATTAATACCTATTACCCTTAATTAGCGAGTTTAAAGAAAAGATTACCAGAGTAAATCGATTCTCCTTATTTAACTTTTTAAACGTATTTAGTTATAAACAGATTATTGCTAAAGATAAATAAAAAACCGTATTTTAGATACACCTAAGCTATTACAAATACTAAGTAATACCCTTTAAGCTTATTAACGCCTTGGTAATATATTAGAGTATAATTAACCACGTCCTTTACCCCTTTATCGACAAGTTTATATTTATTTACCTTAATAATATCCTTGTTTACTTAAAAGGAGATAAAAAACACTGTAAATATATTCACCTTGTCTTTTCCGCCTTAGAAAAGGCTAACTTAACGGTAAACCTTATTAAAAGTTAATTCTATATTTAAGAGCTTAATTTCCTAGGATTCTAAATCTTACCCGGGAAGATAAAAATGTAGAAGTTAAAGGTTAAGGTAGTTATAAACTGGCTGACACTTACTTTATAAACAGGAGTTTAATCCTTTATTAGTTTTATAAACTTTTATTAACGGTTTATATAACACTTTATTAAAATCGTTAAACCACTTTATAAACTTACGGGTAAAGGGAAACCGTTTATATAAATAAAACGATAATAAAAAGCGTTTAACGAATTAAAACACGTTTTTACTATAACACTAGTGTTAACACTCCCTGATTTTTTAAAACCTTTTAAAGTTAAAATTAACACTTTTAACTTTACCTGCGGAGGAGTGTTAAGCTAGATAAGCGTTAACAGACTTTAACACCTTATGGCCTTCTTATTAAAAGGAATCCACAGATTAATGTTAAGGTACCTTATTTACGATAAGGAATTAATATTTATTATCTAGTGTTTTTTAAAATAAGCCCTTTACCTTAGTAGTACGGAGGAGCTAGTTAAAGTCCTATCTAATTATAATAATCTACGATACTTTCTAATAAAGAAGCTTAATCCCTGGTAAGTAAGATAAGCCGAGTTAATAACACTGTTCCATTTTAAAATCCACCACGTTAAAGGAACAGAGAATAAAAGGGCCGACGCCCTTAGTTAACGCCACGATTACTAAAAAAATAATAAAGACCTTAAACCCGTTACGATATTGATTCTAGCGGTAGACGGGACCTTAGAATATACCTTATAAGTTTTAGATAACTGGATACTGGAAGAAGCACAGGTTTTTATAAACTAATACCTAGATTAGGAGGCCGGTGACAGTATCTTACTTTTTACTAATATTTATTAAAAATACCGTGTTAAATGGGAACAGGACGATTTCTAAGTTAAAAGGGAACACTTCCCAGGTTATTATAACGTTTTTTACTAAGTTAAAGGGCTTTATCCCAACTGTAAAAAAGCTAATAAATTATTAAAGGAATTAGAAGGAGGATCCCGATTAAATGACCTCCTTTTTTACAAAGGAAAACCCTATATTTATATCCCTTTAAAACAAAAAAAGTATATTTAATAAGTATATAAAGTGAAAATTAAAGGATATATAAGAAGAGTAAAAACGCTTTTATAAATATAATAAAAATACGCCTTCCCAGGAATAAAAAAGCTAGTAAAAGAGGTTATCGATAACTGTAATGTTTATAACTAAATAAAAATATATAGGTATAAGCCTTATAGGCTCCTCAAACCTCTCCCAGTCCTTAACACACTATATAGTTTTTTTTAATGGATTTTATCACCGGAATCCCTGATTTTAAAGACCCAACTATAAACGTCAGTTACGACTTTATTTAGGTAGTTATTAACAGAATGATAAAATAAGTATACTTTTTACTATACTTAATATAAACGACAGCTAAATAACTTACTTACCTTTTTAAGTAATATATTATCTTTTAACACCTTTAGCCTAATAACATTATTTCTAACTAAGATAAGCTATTTATCTTAAAGTTCTGGTAAGGATTAATATAACAAATAGGTGTAAAAAGTAAGCTGTTAACAGCTTTCCACCCTTAAACTAACGGATAAACGGAAAACCTAAATCAAACCCTTAAAACGTATCTTTAAGTGTTTGTTAACTTTAAATAAAATAACTAACTGTTGCTTTGTAGCACTCTACAGGCCTGTATTACAGCGCCTGAGAGCCTGTGGGAGCCTGTAGTACAGTGCTCCGGTCAGGGGAAGAAATGCGAGTACAGTGCTCCGGAGGAGCGCTGTAAGGTACGACAGCAGAGCTTACTAAGGTGCTGAAGGAAGTAAACGAAGGCCTGTACTACAGAGCCTAAAAGACAAGTTACAGCGGACTATGCGCTGTAAAACAGAAGGTTTTAGTGAACTCTGCACTGTAATGATAACTGTGTTGCTTGTGAATTGCTTGCTTTAGTGAGTAGTACTTAACTGAAGGAAGTAGATTGCTTGCTTGTGAGGAAAGCTAATTACAAGAGAGGAGATGGCTAGTTATAGGCTGTGGGAGCTCTGGAATGGAAATTCCAGAGCTTTCTACTACTAATATAATAATAGAATAGTATGGTGGAGGCTCTCTACAGGCCTTGTAATCACTGATGTGGCCTTAGAAGGTTGTGGAAGCCTGTGGGCTTCCAGAGCCTTCTGTGGCCCCCTGAGGGCCCTGAGGCCTTCTGGATTTTAGAAGGTTTGAAGCCACATTGTGGCTAGTGGGTGTCTGCAGGTGCAGGGTACCCAGCGCCTTCCTCACTGGTAGGCCCTGTAAATACAGGGCCTTTTTAGCGCTCTCAGAGGTTAGAATTTAACACCCTCTCTCTAGCTTCTGAAGCTTACGACCTTACAGGCTAGGTGTAAGCCTGCGAAGGTTTAAGAGGCTTATAAAGTCTTTGTGTTTTGCAGGGCTTAAGGCCTTAGTTAGGCCGTTAACAGTTATTTCCACTGTAGGTATATATTTTATAGTAATGTGGCCTTCTGTAACACACTCCCTAACCCCTTGGAATTTCAGAAGGGTGTGCTTGGTGTAGCTGTGGTGCTTAGGGTTGTAGGCCGTATCTATGGCCCCCTTGTTGTCACATTTCAGAGGGGTAGGACCTGTAATAGGCCTATTAATCTCTGAATACAGACCCTGAAGTTAAAGGGCTTTTTTAGTACCCTTTATAAGGCCTGTAAATTCGGCCTTAAGAGTAAAGTGTGCTACTGTAAAACCTTTTTTTGACTTCTAGCTTATAGGGCCTGCCTTTACTGTAAATAGGTAGCTGTAGGTGGAGCGAGTAGAGGCTTTATAGCCTGCAAAATCACTATTAGTCCACCCTGTAAGCTTTGATTTAGCGGTAAAGCCGTATTTTAGGGTAAGGTCTTTGGTGCCGTATAGGTAGGATAGAAGGCGTTTTGCAGCCTTTAGGTGGTAAATATAGGGATTTTGCAGTTACTAAGATAACTACTGCACTGAAAAAGTAATATCAGGCCGTGTTTGGGTTATGGTGTATATTGTAGTGCTGATAAGCTGTTGATACAGGTGTTTTTTAGTGGTGTTTAGCGCTGGGGATTTTGAAGTTAAGGCTGTAAGGCCTGTAGATAGTGGTGTTTTAGGCCCGTTGGTGCTGAGTTGGAAGTGCCGGAGTGTTTCTGTAATATACCCCTTTTGGTGGAGCTATAGAAGCCTTTTAGGCCTGTTACGCTTGATCTGCACCCTTAGGAAGAATTTTACAGGGCCTAGGTCCTTTATATCGTAAGCCTGGGCCAGTTGGTGTTTTAGGGCTTTGATTTTGGTGATTAAGGGCCCTATAAGGAGGCAGTTATCTACGTGGCTAATTATAAAAATCAGCTCTGTGGGGTGGAAGTAAGTGGTAACATCAGAGGTTAGAGGCCTATAGCTTAAGCCTTTTACCAGGGTGGTAACCTTCTGTTGCCAGAGGTGTGGCGCCTGTTTTAGGCTATATAGGGACTTTTTAAGCAGTATAACTTGGTCTTTAGAAGGGTCCTAGCTAAGCCTTTTTAGAAGGCTTAGGGCCTGAGGTCTATTAAGGCTGAAATTGTACAGGCCTTTAGGGATCTTTATATAGACCTGTAGGTTTAGGCTGGTGTTGAGGAAAGCCCTTATAAAATCGATTTGTTTGATTTCAAGGTTTAAAATCGCTATAAGGGTTAGTATAACCCTCTAGGTAGGAGGGGTGGCAGTGGCTGCGAAGGTCTCTGTAAAGTCGACACCTTACACCTGTTGGAATCCCCGAACCATTAATCGAGCCTTAAATTTAGTGGTGTTACCTTCTAAATCTTTCTTTTCCTTTAGTACCCAGCGGCTTATAATAGGTTTTTTTTTAGCCTTAGAGCGGCTGATGAAGTAGAAGGTCTTGGTTTCTAGCAGCTGCTGTAACTCCCTGAAGATACCCTTTAACCAGTGCCTTTTCTAAGGGTGTTTTAGGGCTTATTTAAGGGTTATAGGCCCTGAATTTTTTGAAGCCTTAGTTTTTTTAGCCCTGTAGCACTCTTTAAAGGTAGTGTTAGTAAAGTAATTTACCAGATCACTGGTATTTATAGGGTCCTCCTCCACTCTTTTAAACTCCAGGTGTTAAGCTTTAGTAGCCTGGGGTAGTGGAATTTCCACTAAGTAACGCTATGGGTTTTCACTAGATTACTGTCTAATAGGCCTTATGGGGGTAACTGTAGGCTGAGATATAGGCTGTTGAGTGGAGGGTGTGGGAGGTGTAGGGTACTTAGAAGGTTAAGGGTATTTAGCAGTAGGTTGTGGAGAGGCCTTAGGGGATGTGTTTTCTCCTGGGGGCTTTAAAGGTTCTGAGAGCTCTGGGAGGTGTAGTGGGTTTTTAGGCGTTACAGGGCCTTTTAAGTGCCCCCTAGCGTTTTTATACAGCTTTATAAAGCTGGTTTGAATAATACAGCGCTAACCGAGCTAAACTAAGTAGGTTTAGTGGCTTAAGACAGCTAGAAGGCGTCTTTTAATACCCTTTAATGCTAGCTTTTCAGCTGTAGTGCGTTTTTTAGGTGGTATAAGCACTAAACACTTAGAGCTTATAGCCCTGTAGTTTTGGAGATTAAGGGTGTATGGGGCGCCTTTAGGGAGTAATTTGTCCTGAAATAGTTGGTAGGGGGTAAGCTCTTTTGTTGTGTTGGCTGATCTGTTGATTATTTCAACCACGGAGCCTATAACGTGCCCTTAGAGGGTAGGAGGAAACCCTGAAGTAATAAATACAGCCCTGAGCCTTTTTAAGATCACCCTTATAGCACGCTCTGTAAGCCTATTTTGGTTATGGGCGTAGGGGTTTGATTTACTGAAGCTAGTGCCGATTTTAGTGAGGTAGGGTAGTAATTACCTGATTTCCTTACCCCTATCGTAATAGAAGTGGGCCGGATAACGCCTGTAGGTGTTGTATAGGCCTTTGAAGATGGATTTTACCGCTGTAACTGCTTTATCCTTTGATTTTAACAGTTTAAATAACTTATAACGGGTTTTTCTATCCATTATAAGTAGCCCGTACGGCCTTCTATTTAGTGGCGTAGGCTGAATAATAAAGATATCCCCCTTTAGTCGGTTTAGGGCGTGTGGAGGATCCTTTATAAGCTGTTTAGAAGGCCTTTAGAGGATTTTAACGGTGTTACAGGTCTTACAGGCTAGGTTTTCAGGCCTTACCTTCTGAAAGTTAGGTATCCCTTTGGTGATTTGGGCTGTCTTTTTCAGAAGGTTTAAACTTATATGGCTTAGCTATACGTGTTAGAGTTTAGCAGCCTGGATTAAGGTATTTAAAGGAGCCTTTTTAACTGCGGTAGGCTTTTTAGGCCCTATAGCCCCCTCTGGTTTAGGGGCTACAGTTTAGTTATAGCAGTGCCAAGTAACCCCATAGGCCTGTGATTTAGGGCTGTAAGTGCTGTAAGGGCTACTGTGGCCTTTTACAGTGAAGAAAAAGCCGGATTTTCTGAAATTCAGCACTGTAAGGAGAGTTTTTAAGGCTGAAAATAACCTCTCCTTTATTAGTGTTTCTCCGGAGGTATAAAGCCTGTAGCCATTTATAACGTTTAGTAGAAACCCCGGAATATAGAGCGTTTTATTTAGGGTTATAGGCTGATATTAGGCCTTACCTTTATTAAAGCTAGTGAAGAATTAGACTTTTATAGTGCTAATACCCTGGGGGTTTACGGGGCCCCCTTTAGTGCTAATAACACTAAGATTTCCAGGCGTAGAGAGCTCTGAAAATAGGGCTTTATTGTTGCAGATGTGTACTGTAGACCTTGTATTAAATAACCATTGGTTATTAAGGGGCCTGTGGTTGGAGGAGAGGGAGGTTTTAAGGCTTATAGGGGGTTTTTTAGGTTTCTTAGGCTCTGAATCCTTATAAATAGTGCTAGTCTCCAGGTTATAACCCACTGTAAACGATTTGTTTTTAGTGGGTTAATAGTTGTTGTTTTTTTCCTTGGAGTTAGTGTGTTTTTCGGTACTGAAGGTGTTTTCCTTAGGCTTTGAAGACTTCTTTTTAGGCTTGTGTTGTTTCTTTGAGCCCCTTGAAGCAGTGCCTGAAGTAGAGGAATTTGTAGGGGCCTGTTTAGGCCCTGGGGTGTTATTTTTCTCCTGTCGGCCACCTTTAGCCTTACCACCCCTTTTTTTCTCTTTGTAACTGGCCTGTAATATAGAGAGGTTATGTGTTGAAGAGGAGGTCAAACTCTTTGTTTTAGTAAGTAAATCTTCCTGGAAATATAGGAGGTTTAGGTGTGTGATACGCCTTTTAGTGGAAAAAAGCCACTGTTCTTTGCGTAATAGGCCTTTAGAGCGCTTAGCCCACTGGGGAAAATGGGATTCCAGTACATTAAAATAGTGGTTTATTTGATTAATTTCCGCTATTTTAACCTGTATCCCCTGTAGCCGGCTTATAATAGTGTTAAAATTGGTGTTAAAGTTTACTATAGTGGTGCTGCTGTTATACTATAGGCTGTGGAACTTCCTGTAAAGTTTATGGCGGAGGGTGGATTGCGCTGGAGAGTACTGGGCCCTTAGGCGCTTGTAGGCCGTTGCGGGGTCTGTTTTAAAGGCTATAGTGGATAAGGGTCCTTCTTTTAGCGTATTACGTAGTGTAAGAAGGAGGGCAGCCTTTTATGGGTTACTTAGGTGGCCACTTACGGCCTCTGGATTTTCCAGAAATTCTAGAATTTGCAGGGCTTAGAATTAGATAGAGATGGCTTAATACCACTGTTGGTAATTCTCAGGCCCTAAAAGCCTCTGTTTTTCAATTAAGTGGAGGCTCTGTTTTGCTAGCTCTTTCACTGTAAGGCTGTTAAAATTAGCGCTTATAGTGGAGGGTTAAAGAGAGGTTAGTTGATTTTTAAAGGCGCTAGGGGTTTTAAAGACTGGTAAGGCTTCTGAAAGTTGTTATAAGGGTTGTTACAGGGTTTGTTTAGCCTGTAAAAGGCTTAGCACCTGCTGTAGTTACCTTGAAAGGGTGTTGATTTGATTCTATAACCCCTGTATTGTAGGGCTTAAATCTGATAACTGGCCTGAAATAAAGGGTTCAGGGGTCATATCAACGTCTTTTACAGTGGTTATTTTATCGAATTAGGCCTCTATGGTGTAGTGGTAACACGCCTTAGGCTAATCGGCAGGACCACTTATCCGTTAAAGCGGGAGGGGTGGTTTTACCTGTTAAAGAGCTAAGGGTTTGATTCCTTCTAAAGGTAAGAATTCCACCACCTTTTTAGTGGTAGAGGCCACTAAGCGGGCCCTATACAGGGGTAGCGTTAGGGTGTATAGAAGGCTCTTACGGGGAGTAGGTTAGGTGTTTTCCAGGCACCTGTTATACCTAACCAGGCCTCTGTAAGAGGTTTCTTACGGGGAGTAAGTTAGGTGTTATTTAATATACCGTTTTACCTAACTAACCTTCTATACAGTGGTGTAAAAGCTTAAAGGCAGTACCTAAAGGCAGTGCTTTCCAGGGAGGAGAGCAGTGAAGTAAGGCAGTGTCCCGAAGCAGTACTGTATTACTCCGGGCTTATAACCTGTTACTTTATAGCACTTTACAGGCCTGTATTACAGCGCCTAAGAGCTTGTGGGAGCCTGTAGTACAGTGCTCTGGTCAGGGGAAGAAATGCGAGTACAGTGCTCCGGAGGAGCGCTGTAAGGTACGATAGCAGAGCTTATTAAGGTGCTGAAGGAAGTAAACGAAGGCCTGTATTACAAAGCCTAAAAGACAAGTTACAGCGGATTATGCGCTGTAAAACAGAAGGTTTTAGTGAACTTTACACTGTAATGATAACTGTGTTACTTGTGAATTGCTTGCTTTAGTAAGTAGTACTTAACTAAAGGAAGTAGATTACTTACTTGTGAGGAAAGCTAATTATAAGAGAGGAGATGGCTAGTTATAGGCTGTGGGAGCTCTGGAATGGAAATTCCAGAGCTTTCTACTACTAATACAATAATAGAATAGTATGGTGGAGGCTCTCCACAGGCCTTGTAATCACTGATGTGGCCTCAGAAGGTTGTGGAAGCCTGTGGGCTTCCAGAGCCTTCTGTGGCCCCCTGAGGGCCCTGAGGCCTTCTGGATTCCAGAAGGTTCGAAGCCACATTGTGGCTAGTGGGTGTCTGCAGGTGCAGGGTACCCAGCGCCTTCCTCACTGGTAGGCCCTGTAAATACAGGGCCTTTTTAGCGCTCTCAGAGGCTAGAATTTAACACTAACTTAAGCTGTTATTAACAGTACAGATAACTTATAATATAATTATTATCAAATTAACTAAGATCTCTCTATTTTTTACACTATTCGGCCAAGAACTAGAACTCCGTTAAAAACTACCCACAGATACGCCTTAAACCACCGTTTAAGCCGATTAACTTTAAAAGTTATATAATTACTTAAGGGCTAAACTTAAGTTTACCTGTAAACGAATAAAGGGTTATTATAATAATAAAAAAGCTAAGGGACTAACTCTTTAAAAGGGAGATTTAATCTACCTTTTTTCGTAAAACTTACACACTTAATAACTAAACTGTAAACTTAACTTTAAGAAACTCAGACCGTTCCTCGTTAAAAAAAAGATCACTACCTCTAACTATAAACTTAACCTACCTACCTTTATAAAAGTGTAAATTAAGGTTTTCGATATCTCCTTTTTTAAACTAGTGTTAAAGTACGTTCCACTTAAGAGGAAGATTAAAGTACACACTAATAAAAAAGACTTTAATATTAAAGGGATTTTAAATTTATAATATTATAAAAATAAACTTTATTATCTTATTAAATAATTAGGTTACAGCTTTAAATCGAACTTTTAAGAATTAGTTAATAATTTTTTCTACCCCGAACTAATTAAGAAGTTCCACCGTAAAAATCTAAACCGATTATAACCAGTAAAAAGGCGCTAACCCCCGAGGGCTACGGTGTAAAGGGTATTATAATGGTACTATTAGCTATGTAAAATAACTGTTTAACTTACGGTTTCACCTAATAAGAGAAATAATAAGTTAAGGGTAGTGGCTTATGTGGGATTTAAACTTACGTCCTTTAATTAAGTAACCTTTGTGAATATATCTGGCTTATTTATAAAGGATATTACAAAGTAAGTATGTAAACTACTACGTTAATAGACTATTTTATTATTAAAACGTACCTTTATTATTATAACCTTTAACCTTGGTAACTGGTTTACCTCCCTAAAATAGATCTAAACGACTGTTAATATCTTAACCCGGTTAAGGAAGTGATAACCTACCTTAAGAAGTAGTTATCACTGGCTACGGCAATCCTGTAATTATACCACTATTTAAGAACACCCCTTAGTCTAGAACCTCGGTAAAACCGGGTTCCGTGGGCCCGGGGGCCACCAGGGCTTATTACTGCTCCTTCTTATAAAAAATTATAAGTTTATAGCTAAATAACTTATCCGCATAACAGGTAAAAGCCCTTTACTAACCCTTCAGACGAAAAAGCTTCACCAAAATATCCCTCTCCTTATCATCCAGATGTTTCTTTTTTACCAAAACCCTACGAAGAACTAAAACGTTATTACCGTAAACGTTACAATTAGAGTACGCTTAACCACTTACACTAATATAACTCCTGTAAGATTCACTCTTACTAACCACCTTACACTTTAAGCCTAACCAGTTGTAACGTAAACACTTTACAGGTATAACGATTTTAAAAACACAGACGAATTCGGCACTCTTAATATAATAATCGGAAGAAAAGGGAGGACAGGATTTTTCCTAAGTATTTTTTAATCGCGTTAATAAGTATGATTACGATTGTTAAAGGGAGGAAGTTACTGTAAAAGTCTTTTGTGGAAAAAGAACACTAAAGAGGGGGGATCGTATAACAACTTGCGGGTTACCCTTATAGGCCGGAACGGACTAACGTGTCCCTGTAGGCGTTACTGTATAGTATACAGTAGGAAGTGGTTTACCACACTGTGTGATTATTCCGTTTAACGTTAAAACAAATGATTATAATAAGTGATGGAACTGTAATCACTTTATTTATCAAAGGGTATAATAAGCAGGTTGATTAGAGGTATAAGTTACTTCACCATTAGTTAGTATAAATAGCTATTATCACACCTATAATAGTGTGAGGAACCTTCTGTTCCTTATGTAAGTATTTGCTTATTAATTGAACTAACTTCGATTATATCTTACTGCACTAACACTTAAAGTGTTACTTTGTCTTATAGTGACATACGACCACTATTGACCAGTAAACCTGTCTGTAAGGACTTGCCTCTGTGCCACTCCTCTTTACCACACCCTGCTTATCCAGCGACTCTGCCGACCGTACGTCGACAGGTAGAGGTCGTAACACTGTAGTAGTAAATTTATCAGGGTTAACGTATAACGGCAGTAGTTAGAGCGCCAGAGAGAGTATCTCCACACCGTAATAATCCATAGCTTAACAAACTCTTACACCTGACCAGTGCTGCGGTATTTCCGATATTCAAAAGATTCTAGCGCGCTAAGCCATTATGAAATAGATGGTATCTTACGTTGGCTTTGTTGCGTGAATTTCTGTTGGTGTTATTTTGAGGAGTGGAATTTTAGTTAGCTATGAGAGAATTTTATTTCGAGAGACAAATCTAGGTGCACGAAATTTTTAATATTGTGTTACTTACCCCGCCGTACCACAACCCAAGGAAGGGCCCAGGGTCAAGCCACAGTGAAGAAAGAACTAATCAGGACAGACCTAAGTCATAGGACGCGGGTTTCGTGTTCTCATCATTGGCCGAGGATCTGCCCTTGCGTCACACTGCCCAGGTTCTTTGAACAGCTATTATAAGTGTCAGAAAGAAAGGGGTTTGTCACGGAGAAGGCTCCGGAAGCAACCAGAATGGTGTATTGGTAATAGTGGCCACGCAACGCGTAAGCGTTGCCACCATTCAGAAGTCTATAAAAGAAGGCTCTGGCTAAAAGCCAGAGCCTCGAGAAAAAGGAACAACACGCAATACAATCAAGCAATTGCAACCCCCTTCATTTCCATCAATTCCAGAGTGCAGTGTGTTTCTGACAATAAGGTACCTATACATGCGGGATAGGCCCAACTTATGAATAGTACCCTTTGCCACAACAGTAACAGCGATAATATCTGCAGAACTGAACGAAAAGAAAGATTGTTAAATTCTAGCCCCTAAGAACACTGGAGAGGCTCTGCATTACAAGGACATGCTAGTAAGGGGTGGCCTGCGTACCATGCAACCTCTGGCTACCCTGCACCTGTAGCTACTACTTAGCCATAACGTGGCTTGGAACTTTCTGAAATCTAGAGGGTCTCAAAGCTTTCAAAGGACCCCTGTGGTCCCACAGAAGCTACTAGCACCTTCTGAAATCAAGTAAAGAACATCATATCCGCTCTACCTAGCTTGAAACGCCCTTAAGCATTATAGGTCATCCTACTTCTGCTTTTTCTCCTCCTTTTTAGACCACAAAGTTCACTTATCTTAACTTTCCAGATTTCCAATCTGATGTTTACTACAGCCATCGAAAAGTCCGTTTCATTAATCCCATACTTCATCGTGTATTAAAAGAGGGGAACCAACACACGGACCGCTCCACACCCAGACATGATCTGCATAGGCACCTTTTCCTTAACAGAATGGTCAAAACATTTAATTTCTTAGTAATTTTTTTTGTGTAAAATGCCTACTGCATCTTCTAAAGCTTGCAAAGCCTATCCAGGCCGTAGATAATCATCTCTTGTACCTGCTCAACGACTAGCGTAAGGTCTGGCTGCAGTGCCCTTCTCTTACACTTTAGGAGTTTGCTAACTTAGGCGCTCTCTAAGCCTGTAGTACAGTGCTGCAAAGGCTATAAGCCTCTGCAGTACAGAGGACTTACAGGGCACTCAGGGGAAAAAAGTACACTTAACAGTTGGCCAAAGGCCTACTTCAAAGGTACAGAGCCGAATGCTCTGTAGATACAACAGTAGTACTAAGGGAAGTAGATCTGTTACGGTGCTAACCGAAGACTAGGGAAATGAACTTGTTATTGCACGGAGAGAGTAAGAGGAATAGTGAAGCCGGACCTCTCAAGACCTAAGATATAGCTAGAAGCACGTGCCTTGGACCTGGCCCTGGCCTGGTCCGGTTGCGTACCGTAACAAGATCGATTCTTGCTTAGAGAGAGGAGAGGGCCTATTATAAGCTGTGAGAGTTCTGGAATGGAATTTTAAACCCTTCTACTACTAATACAATAATAGAATAGTACGGTAGAGATTTCTCACAGGCCACGTAATTGCTTACGTAGCCTTAAAGGTTGTAGAAGTCTGTGGACTTCGTAGAACCTTCCGTAGCCCCACTGTAGTGGAGAGTTCCTTTCACTAGGTTCCAGGGGGTTCTGGGAACTCCAGGGACCCCCCGAGAGCCCTGGGACCTTTTGGATTCCAGAAGGTTTCAAGCCAAGTTGTGGCTAGTGTAGCCTCAAGTGCAGGGTACCCAAGCAGTTGCAGGGTACGCATCTTACTTCTTACTGGTAGGCCCTATAGTACAGAGCCACTTCAGTGCTTTCAAAGGCTAGAAATTAACAATTGTTTATTTTAACTCGTTAGTAATAACGTAAGAAGCGGTCTGCTTATTGATAACCAATGCAGATTAAGGTGCCGGCGTAAGTAACACTTATTTTAGCTATTTTAGTAAGCTCCGCTTTGCTTAGCGTACGGCTAGCGGCTTCCTAATCAAGGGCCCAGTCGACCAAAAAGCTCTCCTGCTTAAGAGATAGGCGCATTTTATTGATTTTACTAGCTTTTTACATACAACGCCGTTAAGCCTGTCAAACAGGGTGAATTTTGGAAGATCTCATTTGGACGCTACTTTACGCAATTTTTTCTCTCTTTTACGAAATTCATCGATTACCGACTGAATCTTTTGCTCACGCACTGAATCTATCTTGAATTTGGTGTTGTTTAGAGCAAAAATGCTGGAATTGTGGTGGTTAGAAATGGGTAGGTTGTTATCTCACGATGTTGATCACAATGTCCGGGTGTGGGGCGGTCCGTGTGTTGGGTCGCCGCTTCTAATAGCCGCGCACCCAACTCGGGTGGGCAGCCCTATCAGAGGGGTCGAGCCCGCGCATAACGGAGATGCAGGGTGGGAGCCGCGCTGCCACTGTTGGGTTTCAGTGATGGGGCTTGGCGTGACCCGCCGCCAAGATCGACGGCGGAGGTTGCGTCAAGGTTGAACACAGGGTCAAGTGTCCATCTTTGGTTTTCTTTATGATTGGGGTAGGGACGGGGGATTGACTTGAGGGTGGTGATGGTGATGGCTTTTGTTGGGGTTTGATGGGTGTGGTTTTTTTTTTTGACGTCGAATCTTCATCTTCGAATTGTCAGCGCAAGTCAGCCAAAGCGACTTTGCGACTTGGCATCACCACCACCAGCGCCTGGGCCAAACACCAACATCATCAAAATCCCCACCGTCGCCAAACCAAACCCACCAAAAATGCCCCCACCACCCCTTCTCCCCAACCTCCACACCCGAGCAAGCATCTCAAGCACAAGCTCCCACATCTCCTCCGTCGCGTCAGGCGTCAGCGACGGCGTCAGTCTCGCCTCCTCCGTCGGCATCCCCATCGCAATCGGCCTCACCGTGCTCGTGGTCCTCCTCCTCGTCGCCCTTTGGCTTTGTGAAGCGGGAGAGTAGTAAGGTGGATAAGGAGTGTAGGGATTTGGAGAGGTTGGATGAGGATTCGGATACGGATACTGATAGTGAGGATGGGGCGGAGGCGAGGAGTTCGAGGGAGGAGAGGAGGAGCTTGAGGGAGGAGAGACGGGCGGAGAGGAATTTGGGGAGGTTGATGGAGGAGTTGGAGTCTGGGACGGAGGATAGGAGGAGGGGGGAGTTGGACGCGGGTTGGGTTCCGCAGCCGTTGTCGCCGTTGCCGGCGGCTGCGGTTAGGGGGAGTAGTTAAGATGGCTTTGGTTCGCTTGCGGAGAGGAGCCGAATTATGAGTTATGATATGCAAGCTGTATATTCGGGCCTTGACGGAGATATAGACAGCGACTGATGAATGTACTCAACAATCCAGCACCTGGGCGATCATGTGGAACGGCGTTGATTTGTGTCGGCCGGCTTTTTGCGCTAGACTCCTTGACTCAAACTTTGGCCGGCCCCCAAGCTTGGCATCATCACCACCAACCCGGACTCATGCATAGGCTGATTATAAATCGCCACAACTACCTTAAAACAACACCAAATTCCTCACTTTCTTCGGATTTACAATCATAGCCTCCAACAGAAAGTATCGGATTAATCAAGCCCCCAGCGATATACACCAGGGCATAAATTATACGTCCACAGGCGCGAAGTGGCACATTCCTCACCAGACCCTTACCTTCCGTATCACAGGCGGCGTACCTATCTCGGAAGCCAAAGAACCGTACCAACGCCTTTCCAACCACTAAGAATCGTTCCTTTACGACTGGATTACACACGAAAAAAGCTGCGGCCGTGCACCATCAAAGGCCCAGACTTGGCGGTTTACAGCTAAGATCTTAACTGCTAGGGGTAACACCACGTATATCGGTAAACGGTAAACTGACGGCTTTATCCAGTAAAACCCACACATCAAAACAAAAATCAAAAAGCCCCTAAGTGCTACCAGGGCCAAATACACCACTAAAGGCGCTGTTATTAACTACTTCGACCTCCTGGAGTGGCACGTTCGTAAAAAACGAATCCAGATCGCCAATATTACTAATATAAATAAAAATAATCTTTAGGAGGGAGAGACGGAGAAAAGAAAAGTAATAGGGACCTTTTTAACTTATCGTTACTATAAGGCTATACCCAATTCTTCGTCCTAGGTTACCGTACTTAAAGTTATCACCACCACAGGGCTTCGCCTCACACCTGTAATTATCTACACCAGTTCAACACTCTAAACGCAGTGGTTTCCTCCGGATTTACCTCATTAGAAGTACAATCACTCCCCCTTAGGCTAAACTAATAACAATATAGACCTACACTAGCTCAGGGAGGTCTATTTACTAGAGATAACCCCTTAGAACGATAAGGAGTGGCGCCTCCTTATTATTAACCAGCACTCCACCCATATGGGCGTGGACTTTATATATAAGGCTTAAATTAACCGTGTAATCATTTTATACCTCCCTAACTATTTTACACACCTCTTATAACCTTTAAATATCACCGTTTTCTCCGCCCTAAAGTCCTACTATCACAATAAAACCTCAGAGTTTACCTCTTACAATATCTCAGCCCTTATCACCAAACAGCTCTTCTTAATAACATACTACAGGGTATCCTTAAAGGCCTTCTCAGTCTATAACATCAGGAAGGGCTTCTCAACCACCAGTATCATCCCCTTAAACCGCCAGAAGCCGCTATCTCACCCCAAAGCCTTTATCAACGTCAACGGCAATAACAAGGTCCCTAAGACCCCCTCCCCACCCCTATACTAACAGAGGACCCTCTTAAATAATGTATTAACACCGTATAAAAGCGCAGATATCCGTAAAAGGTCTGGTTTAATAAGGAGACAGTTTAACGATGTTAACAAGGCGAGGGTCAAGATGTTGGCGTTGAGCGGCAAGGCGTTAGACCTTAAAAACGTTAAGATCGCAGTCCTCTAGACCCAGAATCACCGCCTACGTGAGGAGCTGAAATCGCGGTAACAAATAAGGTGGAAGACGGTAAAGGAGAACCCTAATAATACGTTTATACGGATAGAACAGATCAAAGAGGCTCAGAGGGCTTTGGAGTAAGCGTTGTAAGTTAAAGAGGCAAGCGGAAGCCAAGTCAACGAGGAGGATACAATTTTTATTGGCTAAATGGCTATTTGGCTTCTAAATTATAACACCACGGAGTTTAACATGAAATAGATCAATTTTGGCTGGTGAAATTAGTGTTTCAAATGGGGAGGTTAGTTTTGTGTCCGAGCGAAATTAGCGCTCATGATGGGGGCCGGCCAAAGTTTGAGTCAAGGAGTCTAGAGATTGATGATCGTGATGCGAGCATGGAAGTCTTGCGTGCGCAGTGAGCCTCTCCCATTTCTTCGATCTTATCGATACTCGCCTGAATGGCGGGAAGGTGCGAGGAAGGCGGCAAGCGCGAAGGGTCCATTCCTTTTGACAAAATTCTGAAGGGCATCAATCATCCACCCGCATCAATCATCCACCCGCGCACCGAACTCTTCAGATTTGTTGGTTTTGCGCATCTACTTCTCCATGCCCCAGAAACCACACCAAAAAACATCTCCAGCGCCTATCCACTCCGTCTACCGCACGGACAAGCCGATCTGCCACTGCGCAGGCCTCTTGAGATGATGAAGCTGTCCAGTCGCGTTAACTGCTGTCGTCTCTTCCCTTACAAGGTCGAGTGTTTCACCAAAAAATAACGAGCGCTTGCTACCGCCCGCATTGCTGTCCGCAGGAAGATGGCCTCTCGGTTGAGGAGCCTCTGGACATCCGCACCCTCCCGCTCCGCCCAGCCGAGACGCACTCTTCGCCTAGTCCACGGCACTGCACTACGCGCAAGGTCATTTGATCGCCCCTTTGCGTCAAGCAGAAGGTCATGCGCGCCTATCTCGGATCTATCTCGGGCAGGCTTTGCGCCTGAGACTCCGCATTACAGACGACGGAATACAAAGACAAAGGAGACACATACAATGCCCCTAATCAACATGCATGAACCGCGCTGCTCCATCCGAAGACCTCACCAACCGAACGTTCACCTGTTTCGACGCCATCCTCAAATCGTGACAAGTGACCGGCGCACAGCTGTCTAGGGCAGCCTTCGCTTTCTCATCAAGACCGTAATGCAGATATGCCACGACGGACTCCTTGATCTGTGGCTCGCCCTTGGTGGACACGATAACGGCTATCAGCAGTACTACTACCAGTACTGTCTCGATCAGGGGAAGCAAGACCCATTGCCATCGCACAGCGATATAAACCTCAGTAAAAAATGCCACCCCATCCGCCATTGTCGCGTTCATATTATCCCCTTGGTCTGGATTGCGGAGATGGTTGCTCATCGTGGCGGCAAGATTGTCCATCGCCTCCGAGACATTCTTGTGGTGCACCAGGTACATGCATCCCGTGTCCCAACGTCCGAGGTTGCACTCTAGGGTGGCCCCAACGTAACGAATCATCTCGCCTGTCCCTAAATCGTCAAACTTGTATCGCTGACCTGTTGTAGGTGACCTGAACGTCATGGAAGGCGATCCAGCCCATGGCCACAAACCAGGCTCGGTAGGCAATGAATCGCTGTAGACAAGACGCTCCTCGAGGATAATACTATCCGGCGTATTACGACGAATACTCGCTGCGCTGGCCGTCACACGAGAAAATGTGCGCGCACAAGGGTAGAGCTCCGTCGACGAGCCGTAGGCCTGCGGAACCGAGGCCACGATGGAATCCAGTGCTTCTTGTACGCTCGTCCAGTTATGCCGAGGTGTGATGTTTACCAAAGACACGTTTGCCGGAGCCTGTACCATGAAAATTTCAAACCCGTTGAAGCTGTAGCCGGCCATGGAACCAAAGGCGGCCGAAATGGTGCGATTGTTTGCTTCCTCGGCCCACAGCGGGAACGGATGATTGACCACAACCCACTCGCCTGATGGAGATCCTATTGGACGTGGGAGCGTGTAGTTGCACGCAATTGCCAGGAAGTCATCTGAAAACAGCGTCCCTATTGACTCGGGCTCCTTCAGAGACGACCAATTCACCACCTGGCAGCTTCTCTCTGTGAGGAGCGCTCGCGCCATGCCTTGTTTGGCACACCATGCCAGAGTGGTAAGGTTCTCCCAAACACACCTCGTGGCCTTGGAAGGGCAGTGAAACGCAGGTTCTAGAATGTTGCCTGCGATCCCGGCCTTGATCGAAGTTTCGAGTGTCAGGATCTCGGGCCCGCGGACGAAAGATATCCACCAGCCCTCCAAAGTGGTACTTGACCGGTCAACTGGTGCGGAAATTGACGTGTGAGCTGACTATTACCTGGAAGCCGACCACATTCAACCAGGAATCTTCTTCGGGAAAACTTACCAGCGGAAAGGGCCTTGGAGCGGAAGTTGTCCGCACGGCCCAGACTTGCGGTAGCATTGCGCATAACTGATTCCCTTGACGGAAAGTCAAGAACTTGCTGCGAGCTAGGACCAATGCCTAGCGAGACTACCGTCACCAGAGCGAGGGCCCATCCGAGACTGCTGCCCCTGCGGATGTGCAGCAGCATTTCGGCCGCACCCCAGGGACCACGGCTTGCATCGTCAAAGAGCTGTAGACCGTCCAGCTTGTCCGCTCGTCGCAGGTAGTGACTCCACTTCAGATGGGACAGACACGAGGCTATAGATACCATCATCGATGTTCGGCCCACGGTGGTGAAGATGGATATAAGAGAGTTAGGTTGGATCGGTAACCCCCACGCCTCGAGCGGCATGTTTCGGACCTTGATGAGCAGGGTAAGAAGGAGGGCCATGCAAATGGTGCTGAGGCTGACAGACGATAACTCCCACCACCAGCTGTCAGACACGAGCCTGGCTGTGCGTTGCCGAAGGCTTCTCGGCCGTTTTTGTTGGAGATGTTCGTTCGGGAGCAACAGCGTTTTCGTATTCGAAGTGTCGCCTTCTGCCAGTGGCGCGAGCTCCATGGCTTCCATGGAGTTTCTTGATACCGGGCCGTCTTTATCGGTGGAGACGCAGGACGGAGTAGCGGACCAGCGAAGCGAGGGCGGCTTCATCGAGATGAAAAGGTGGGTTTGAAGTTGAAAGAGGAGGGTGACGTGAATGCCCAAACATCTCGATCTAGCAGTTTTGCAGGGGATCCCTATTTGAAGTACTGTGGCTGTCCAGGGACTCAGCGGTTTTGTTTCACGACACTCACGGTAGCACGAGACGGAATCAGCGTAGAGGCCTCTTGTTCCAGCGGTACGGCATTAACCTACACCTTCAAAGGTCCCACGAGCGTGGTACTACCATGCTGCACCACGAAGATAACTCGCTTTTCTGGTTTTGGGGTGTCTCACAAAGGATCCAAGCCGCTCAAAGTCTCGGCAGTGTGCATGGGGCTCAGTCAAGCACGACATGGCGATTTCGGCGAGACAACATCATGCAGTCTAGTCAGACATGATCATACGATATCGCTATTGACCGGTGGTGTCTTGTCTTTGAATCTTTATTCTGAGCTGCTTCCGAGATCCTCGTTCGTCAATTGTACAGCCAAATTCCACGATATGAGTATCTACAGGCGCCGCAGTTCCAACAAGCGCTTGAACTGGGAAGGGGAGAGCCGGAAGGGATGTCCAGAGTCCTAGTCTTCCTGTGCATGCATGTTCTTGAGTAGTTACTAAGAAGTTTTAATTAATACAGGTAATCCTGCTATCATAACTATTAAGTATTCCAAGTCTTTATGAATGCCAGCCCCTGTAATCTAAGAGGTAAGCATTTGCATGATGCCAGATATTCTGCTTTGTACATGCACTTCCCTGGAACCATTTACCCAACAAAACTGTCTTTTAGAGATAATACCCAAAGGTGTATATCTCAGAGACACGTAGGAAAAGGATTCACGCCACCATTGAAAACCCAGGTCAGACTGCAACAGGAAGCAGGGTTATCGAGATCACACTGCCTGCCAGACACATCGCACTCGCCGGCGCATATGGTTGTTGCTGCGCGAGGTCGACTGTTGAGGTCTAAGCGCGCGAGCGAAGTGTTAACAGTTACTCGCGCAATTGTCCGGATGCGGGATGCTTTGTTTGAACGCAGGGATACATTCTCCAGGCACAGGACAATGATAATAGGGTGTGTAAACATACAGCAGGCGTCCGCGCAGTCTTCGTAACAGTCGTAGTCGTCTGCGGCGACAGGCTGAGACGGGATCAAGCCGAGGAGACGAGGAACGCCGGATAATCCTTGAGGAACGGGAGCGCCCCGATCATGTGTCCTGCATCAATGACTACCTTCTGTGAGATCAGTGCCGGTGTCGGGACGCAGCTGAAGTCACTGACGGTGAAGGTGGAGGTGATTGCGGTGCCAGTGGTGGTTCTATAGAAGGGAAATACATCATGATTAGTAGGCAGGTAGCTACCTGTGGCACAGGAGAGGGTGGAAGTCAGGGACAAAGGAAACGTACACGGTTGGTGTCGTAAACACAGTTGCGGTCGCTGTCTTTGGGATATGGAGGGAATGGCTGCAGAACGTCGAGCCATTGAGCAGACCCTTCAGGGAATTCCAGAGTTGATGCTGTGGTCATGGCCATTTTACTGTCAATATGCAGCGGCCCAGCGAGGACGCCGATCGAAAAGGCGGTCAAGAGAAATGTGCTCCTCATGGGGAATGCGACTTTCCGACTGTTGCTGTGATTCCCCGAGAAACTGGGTGCTCTTCCTGCTTCGTTGCTTCGGGGTGCCGTGGGATCCCCATTTCGTGGTGTGCGGTTACCCCTGATCAGGTTTCTTGGCGCAAAACAAAGCAAAAGGGGCCAGACTCTGCAAACTCGCTAGTATGGAAACCGCCTTTCTTGGGCGCAAGCGATGATGTTTGGTCGTTCTTGTCGCGCGTGTCCATTCAGTTGGCGATGGTCATGCTTGTCACGATTGCCGCCAAATTTTGTCGAGCTGAGCTGGGCGTTTTTCCCGGCAGCAGTGGCCGACGTTCTGTTTAAGTGCACTATTGAGGCTTGGCGATTCGCTCCCGGGATATAACGTAAGGGTGATAGGACAGGCGACAAGCGAGACAAAACAGTTACTGTAGCTGCTGACTCAAGTAGGGCGGAATACCTCGCTAGTACTTCAGCCCTGTCAGGTAGTGGCTCCGGAACGGCCCGAGTCACCTTTGGGAATTCATTAGCGTTGTCTGGAGTTAGCTATAACAGGAAGCGCAAGGGTGAGACCGAAGCGGAGCGCCTGCCCCGGCTTCCCTCCATGGAGACTCGAGCCGGGATTCGGATTCAGCTCAGCCTCCACCTCCGCACCCTCCACCTCCGCATCCTCCACCTCCGCAACCACCCCCTCCGCACCCGCCTCCTCCACATCCCCCACCTCCGCATCCTCCACCAGACCCACAACCCCCTCCACCGCCGCAACCTCCTCCGCCATCCCCACCACCGGATGCACCACCAGAATGCCCCCAATCTCCTCCCACATGTTCTCCCGAATATCCTTCCGAGTATCCTCCCCAGTTCCCACGCGTGAATTCCCCTGAATAACCCCCGGAGTGGCCACCCGAGCCCTTGGATCCCCCTGAGCCTCCAACGTAACCCCCGGACAACCAAGATGTGTTCCCCTCACCCCAAACAGACACCTCAACCACCACCTCCCCCGGGTCCAAATTCACCATCGGGTGCACGCACGGCTGTGCCTCCGACGGGACGATTGAATTCCATGGCCCGTCATAGCGATCCTCCGCCACCTGGTCCGTCAGATACGAAACGAGATGTTCGTGGCGATGCGAGAGCCCCAAGCCGTCGGGACCAATGGCATTGATGATACCGGTTGTGGCAGAACCGTCGAAGACACCAACCGCGGCCTTTATAGTCGCCTTTTGAGCCTCCAGGCGTCGTAGCAGCTCCCTGCGCCTCAAGGTTAATGGCACGCTTCCCTGCTCCATATCCCACCTGCTCGCGTAGGACGCGTTTTCCACCTCGCGCAAAGCGTCCTTCATCTTTTCAACCTCGCGATGCTTGTCGACAAATTGGGCTCTTGTCTCCACGCACTCAGACGAGATCGCATCCCGTCGTGGCTTCAACGAATGGATGTAGATGGACCACGACCCTAGCTCCATGATCGGAGCTAACCGCATGTTGGCTGGTCGGGTTTCCGTCTCGGCAGGCTCGGATAACAACGCCTCCCGTCGCTGCTTCGACGAACGCTTGTATATGGCCCAAGGCCCCAGCTCCACGTAAGGTGTCATCACATTGAGTTTCTCTAGCGCGTCGTCGAGCTTTGCCTTTAGGAGCTTCTTCTCGTGCTGCGCGGTGCTCAATGCAGAGCGCGCTTCCCCCTCCTTGGCCTTGGCGGCCTTGCGATCCTTCCACATGGATTCCTCCATCTCATCAAGCCGTGCTAGCTCCGCAGCTCCTGCCTTAGAGATGAACTCGTAGATTTTGATTCGTTGGTAAATGAGAAGTTGCTTATCGGCATTGGCAGGGTCAAAGTAGGACTCCTTGAAGTGCAGTGCCCAGAGCTCAGCGGTGCGGTCTTGTCCTTGAGATCGCGGCCCCGATCGTATCGTGTCGTCGTGGTTGATGACCCGTCCGACATGGGTCGAGCAGTAGGATGAGTACTGCTCAGGGGCGAGCTGATGCGTGTGCCATACCAGGTCGATGTCAAGTGTGGGTACAAGCGTTACGCCTGGGTTGTCGCGCAGGAGTTGTAGGAAGCGGAGGTATCGCTCGATAGCTGTAGCAGTGAAGCTTGTCAATGGCGTTGAATCAGTGAGCGCAAGAATGCGGTCCACGAAGCCACCCTTTCCAAACTGCCTCAGGGGGTTGTCCCAGAGGTCAAAAACGGTTAAGTCGAAGACCGTTCGGACATGTTGCTGAGCTTCAGTGCTTTGGATACCCCTAGTACACTTGTACGTGGTACGGCAATGTGGACATGGCAGGCCCGCCCATCCGGTTCGGAAAGCGATCCATTGCAGCATCGAAACTCGGTTTTTCAAGAAACGCGCTGGACACTCCCGTCGCCCACATTGGTACCCGGGTATTACCATGGTCCAGAGCGGCAAGGCGCGATAACCCTGGGGATCGAATCCAATCACCTGGTATGAGTCTAACGGGTAGAGAGAGGACCAGGCACGGGCGGAGTCATTGTCATCTTCCATTGCGCGCATCCGCGCCAGCGGGAACGAGATACCCTTGGTCCACAGCTTTGGATACGCGGTTGTGATGTCCTTACGGAAGGTGAACGGCGATAGCAGGTGCGCATAGAAGATGATGGCCACGTCCCTGGACGGGTTAGAACTGACTTGCTTCGGCGCGAGGGAAACTCTGAGTGCCAGGGCTCACCACGGAGGCAGCGGCATTTCTTCGCTCAGCCTGTATTCCCGTCTCACATCGGCCTGAGACCAGTGATCGAGGACACGGAGGTACATCGCATAGCGAAATTCTGCCGACATGAGGAGGCATTGTGTTCGCCAGCGGCTGATTTCGCTGCGCGTTAACTGCGTCGATGGCGGCTGAGGCGCTCGCGGGAAAGCATAATCGGGCATCTTCTCATCCTCGGCGACGTGGAGAATGCTTTTAAACTTGCGCATCAGAGCGATGTGGTCCTGAGTCCAGTCAGCAGCAGTTCGCACGCGAGTGGGGGGGAAACGGACGCTGATGCGCTGAGTCGAACTGAACTCTTCGCTGGCGGGCATTGACTTCTGTCCAGACTCCATTTTCGCGGGAATGGTTCTTGCGCCGGGGCGCTGTGATGATACAGAAAGTCGACATCATCAGGTTCGTGCGCCATTATCTTCGTCTTCGCAGAGCCTGATGGCCAGTAACGTTGTCTGGCGTCGGCAACCCCACCAGAGTCGGTCCTGCCATGAAGGACGTATGCCCCACTTTTTCGCGCTTGCATCAAACTTGCAGATCTCAAACCCCCTGATTGGTTGACTTCCCCGCCGAGAACGAGCTGCGCCTTTCTCGGATGCATTAGGTTGGTGCCCTCTGCAGCTCCTCAGGACGTCCAACTTCAGTTTGTCGTCACCCGGCAATCACCGACTCAGCGTCTCAATCGCAACATGCCATGGAGCTTGCGCTGACCTTCGGCGCAGTCGGCGACTTTCTCTCTATCGCGTCGCTGATCAAAGACATCGTTTCAGCGCTCGATGATAGTCGCGGGTCGGCCAAAGCATATCGCGGCCTGATTGACGAAATCACGCACCTTCATAAGGCCCTGGAGCAAGTCGACGACATCTATCGCGGACCAGATATCCCCACCGGCCTGTCCGATCTCGTCTCTATTGCCCAGACCAGCATCTCCCGGGTGCGCGATACCCTAACAGCCTTCTATGCCAGAATCTGTAAGAAGTATGATGACAGCCTGAGCGAGGGCGGATCGGGAAACATCTTTAAGGATGCCGCTAGGAAAATCCAGTTTAAGCTGGAGGAGAAGGACGTGATTGGGTTCCGCGCCGAAGTCGCCGGCCACAGAATGTCCCTGGAGTTGTTTCTCCAGGTCATAACAGTGTAGTGCTGGACCTTGTTTGAACCTTATTGACTGGATAGTTTGACATCTCTAATATATCACTAGACGCCTCGAACAAGAGAACCACAAGGCGGTGATAGCCTAGCTTAGTGAAACGGTGCAAAGCACGACCGCTGTTATGCACTGATACGGCCACTCGATCGAGAGCCGTCTTGGCTTCCTCGGGAGACGCCTACTATCCAAGCTGGATTTCGTCGCCAGATTAGGCATCGACATGAAGGAGTCAGTTTCTCGTGTGCTTGAAATGATGTTTGCAGTGTCTGGAGACCTCAGTATCATTAGATCCGTGGTTTTGAGGCTTGACAGGGGTGTTAACAATGGAGAGCATTTTGTGCTTGAGGATCCAACTGGCCGCTTGTTTCCCATTTACATGAAAACCATCACCAGTTGGGAAGCGTTCAACTTCATCCTCGAAGACCGGTTCAAGGGTAAGAAGGGTGAGCGACGGACCCGACGTAAGCTCTACTCCCTCTACGAGAGCGCCAGTCATCTTGAGATTGACTAGTCTGCTTATTTCGAGAGCGCGTTTGTGCCATACCAGAATGTCAACATGAGCCTGATTTGCAAAGCGCTCGCAGCGCCAACGGCTGACGATGGGGATACCGGCTTGTCGAGTTGCCCCTGGTACAAGACTGTGTCCCCAGGCAAGTTGGGCGATCGTGTGCAGTGTTCAACCTGCAAGCGGGATTTCTTACGGATAGTCATCGAGGTGGAAGATTCAGGGGACCCGCTAATACCTCCATCAGCACCCGTGCCCCAAAGCATTGTAGATGTGCAGTTCGGCAAGCCATCCCTGGGAACAGGCAAGCGAGCACGGGAAGATGACGATGACGAAGCCTGCAACGAATGCCGAAGGCCGAAACGATCCAAGACAACCCAATCGGAAGATCGAAAGCGGAAGAGGTCCCGAGAGCCCGACTCCGAGTCAGAATCGGATGAAGAGAACCTTGCCGGCTTGGCTCATGTCACCTTGCAAACCAAGCGGATGCGGTTGTCGGCGCCAGAGAAAAAACATTTCCAAGCAACACAGGTCGATTCATTCGACAATCTTGCCCGAAAGATCCTGGGAGATAATACTGCCGCATCTACGGCTCTTTTCAAGGGGGGCGATAACAGGACGTTGCGCTTCACTGGAGATGCTGGGAATCCTCGGGTGACGGATGTTCCCTCCGATGATGAGTCAGATGAGAATGAGTCTCTACCTCCCGACGGGGCTCAGAAGCAAGACGAAGAGTGTAAGAGGCCACCCGCCAAGGGTTTCCCAAGCTTAATCTGGCCACTACTGACGCTCCCTGACAGCAATCGAAGCTCGCATTCATCGCATCAAAACCAGAGTTGCCGAGCTGACAGGAAAGAGTATCGGTGACAGTCAAGAAGGAACAATCCAGCGCTCGATGAATGAAGCTAGGGTACAAAACCCTGAAGCTACTACTGGCACAGAAACAGCAGTCGAACCATTGACGCCAGGTATATCCACACCCACCACAGCCCCTGGCTCCAAAGAGTTGCCTGCCACAGATGCAGAAAAGACGGGGCCAGATCGACCAGCAATGTATCAGCCACGAAAAGCGACCGAGCTCGACAGGAAAAGGCACGGTATCCCGGCCGGCTATTCCCTCAAAAACTGGGACCCCAAAGAAGACCCAATCGTCCTCTTCGGATCAGTATTCGACGCGAACTCCCTTGGAAAGTGGATCTACGACTGGACCGTATATCACTATGGGCCAGCGACACCGATTTCCGACATGGCCGGTCACTTGTGGCTCCTCCTGATTAAGCTGGCGGGCAAGATCAAGAGGGCGGAAGATATTGTGCCGAGAATCAGGATGAAGGATAACAGAGAGATGATCGAGGAGTTTATAGAAGCGGGCGGTCGTCTGATGGGCAAATTACGGGAGCTTCTGAAGGCCTGTCAGCTGCGGGTGGAGCCAGCTAAGGAGAAGGGCGAAGTGCTGGGTAAAGGAGTAGTGATTGAGTTCATCCAGTCGTTATTTGGCAAAGATAAGGAGATTGAAAAGACGGAGAGGTTTATGGCGAGTGCTAGGTTGTGGAACCTTAGGTTTGACACAAACTGCGAGGATATTCTTAGGAAGCCTACCATCCCTTGATACCTGGAATCTAGTTAGAGGGAGACTTGGATGGAGTGATTGAATGAGTCTTTGTCACGGGGCGACTCTGTCCTATCTTACATCTTCTCAGTGTGTGCACTTAGAGCAGCCCGTTTCGGCCTGGGTAATGAGGATTCCAAGGATGCCGAATCATCAGTCCCTTCCCAGACTCCACTCACCAGGCGTCCGGGATGCGCCTGCGGTGGGCTGACTCATTGGGCAGCGCCTAGAGGGACCGGGCTTGACTCGGTGGGCATCCAGAACCAGAGGACTACGGAAAGGCTGTGGTTGGCAGAGCCTAGGGAGCTGTGAAGGTGGCTGTGAAGGTGGAAGATGTCAAAGACCAGGGCAGCTCAGATATGCTGGCCGTCAGGTATCGCCAACTCTAGTCTTTGATGCGGTCAGCTTGCCTCCTTTACAGTCCTTGAGCACAGCCTTCCTATCCCTCTCGTATTGCACAGATCGAAGAATTAAGAACCTGTGTGTGAGTGGTGTATACTATATTGGAGATGAAAATTTATACTAGCACCTGACCCCTTTCTGAGATGCTCTGACTGCAGCGGTAGGGTGGCTATGCAGATATCTGCATGGTGCTCAGAGAGATGCCGTCCCTGGTGGCGTCGTCGAGACAATTGGGCGTGGGGCTGAGTTTTGTTTCCCTCGCGAGTGTATAAATCATGCCTGTCGACCAGGCAGTGCGGTTATTACCTATCTAATTAATTCATGAGTCAAAAACGCCACATGTGCTGTGCTGCTTCGGAGCACGGGGACGTAAAGTAGGGCTGAGAAAGCCAAGAGTTGACACCAGGGCCTGAACCTGATTGGCTCCGCTGGGCTCCCAAGGCGACGAGCCCTTACGGCAGATGTCGTGGACTTGGAGCATATAAGAAATACAACTCCCTGCACACCCCGGAATCCTAAAAAGAAGGTAATGCTACCACGTTGCTACCAAGTTCATCCTCAATCAAAACTTTAGTTCAGACTCCAAACATCAAACCCCAACCACAACCCCCTGTCACCACCATGCCACCACCCACCCTCTCCATCCTCCTCACCACCCTCGCCCTCGCCCTCGTTAGCGAATGCGCCCTAGATCCCGTCTTCCCAAACCTCAAGCTCTCCCAGTACCACTCCGGATGCTCCTCATCCACCAAATCCCGCACAAATGACTGCCTCGCCGCCGCCCACCGCTACTGCACCTACACGCACCCCGGAATTGAAGTCGGCAACCCTCAGGAACTTCGCTTCGACGCGTTCGGCGTCCTCTGCGGCGCCCCCGCTTGGATGGGTGGCGTCCCCAACGCGGACATTCCGGCGTGCATTTCGGAAGGACCGCAGAGTACCGCGTGCTATAGTACCCTGCGCCGGTACTGCAATGGTCTTGGGCTGGGAGGCGGAAGTGTGCTGGGAATTGTGCAGGAAATTGCACCTGATGCTTTGGGTGTCGGATGTGTGAAGGTTGATAGATATGAGGAAGTCAAAATGGCGGAGTTGATGAAGTATTATTATGTTTGTAATAAGCCTTCGAAGGGACAGAGTGCTGAGTGTATCGGGGCTGTGAGGATGTATTGTGCTTCGAAGGGGTTTAAGGGGGGGTTTGTGGCGGAGGAGTTCGCGGATGGGCTCGGGGTTGGGTGTGTTGGGCAGGGGGGGTATTATTGGGTGGATATTTAAGTGAGGCCGGTGGGATTGCTTGGGGATGGCTTACTTTTTTTTCTTGTTTTCTTTTTTGATGTTCCTCTTCTCGTCACTCGCCTCTTTAGTGCTTCTTTGGTGCTCTGTTACGGTTGCTTACCTACTGCTTTTGACAGAATTAGAGATCCCTGTACCCTCTGCTTCGGAACTTGTCCACTGGCGGGCTGGATTCTCTCGGGGGCGGCGTGGCACAGATGATGCCGAGAGCTTAGATACTGGATCAATACGCGTCTGAAAGGCAGTTATCGGTGTAAGTGAGCTCCGGAGCGGGTATAAAGCGCGCTTCCACCGGAGAAATGCCAAGGCCGGAGTTTCCGGAGTGTCCGGAGTCGATACGTGATTAGTAATTAGATTCTAAAGCATCCGTTGTTAGTAACCGTCAGAAAATAGCAAAAATACGCCCGCTTTTAACGACCCGTCTTAAACCCGTCTTCAGGTAATCTCTCAATGTCACATTAAGATTTTTAGCTGTTATTAGTGATAATGTGAGATTATAATACCACGAGAAATACGTAAGTGTAAGCCGGAGTAGGGATTAGAGTATACGGGAAATGTTCCAAGTGGCCCGATTAGCGCAAAGAAGCTGTATAATAGTATCGGTTAGTACCGGGGAGAACCTAATACTTCTTAATAATAATGTAATCTTAAGGGGAATTTATTTATTAATCCAAAGGATTTTACCGTATGTATACGAGGCAGTAAAAGGGTTTAATACTAAAACGCGTCTTACTTTCCCTTAGTATCACTAACTGTATAAAACTTATATTTCTCTTTCCCAGTATAATAGATTTAAATATACAGCTTTAAATCCGAGAAACCGTCTAATATGCGTCTTATTTCCACCTTTATGGCGGCCCCGGGGTTTATAGCCGCGTCTTTAATTCTGTTTAAAGGGGGGACAATTATTACCTTTAATAATGTAATAAAAAGCCTATAAGTTATTTAAGGCGGTTTAATTCTTGTGATTAATAAACGTATTATAACTGTTTTTAAAATTGTAAATCTAGTGCATCTTTTATATATCCACTTGTTAATACCACAAATACTTGAGCTTGTATAAAAGCTATACCCAACTCAAGCCCTGAGAATGCTATAATAAATACTAAAGGAACTAAACCTAATAAAAAGAAAATAAAACCTGAAGTCATTATATTGTAAGTAAAACCAGCTAAAATATGTAATAACATATGACCACTTAATATGTTAGCAGCTAATCTTAAACCTAATGAGATATTTCTAGCTAAATAAGAAATAAATTCAATTAAGACTAATAAAGGTAATAAAGCTAAAGGACAACCAGCAGGAACTAATAAAGAGAAAAATTCTAACCCATGTTTTTGGAATCCTAATATAGTTGCACCTAGTACTATAGTAAAACTTAGTGCAAATGTTAGTACAAAATGACTAGTAGAGGCAAAACTATAAGGTACCATTCCTATTAAATTATTTATTAAAATAAAAATAAATAAAGTATAAATAAATGGAAAATTTTAATAACCATAAGTAAAAACACCTGGATATAATACCTGATAAGGACGGTTTAAAAAACGCTAAGGTTGATAAATTATCCCTGTTATAAATACGGTTTTATAAGGCAGACGACCCGAATAACTCAGGTATAAATCTGGTGACGATTAAAAGGTGGAAACGTAATAACTACTAATAAAAACGGTAAAACGGTAAGAAAACTAGCTGTAATAATAGTAAAACCAAGATAATATATCTAAAGTCCCTAAGGAATATCGGAAGTATTTGGTGTTTAAAGAGAAGCTTTTACACCTACCCGATTATAAACCTTACGATTATAAGATTAAACTAAAGCCAAGGGCTTAGTTAAAATCTTTTCCGACTTACCACCTTAGGCCCCACCAAGCGGAAGCCCTCTAAAAGTATATTAAGGAAAACCTTACCTTAGGATTTATCCAGGAATCCTAATCACTAGTAAGATACCTAATCTTATTTATATTTAAGAAAGATAATAAGTTATAAATGGTAATTAATTACTGTTTATTAAATGAAAATATTATTAAAAATCGGTACCCCTTACCATTAATTAGTAGGCTTAGTGAAAAAATCACTTATGTGTTACGACCTCTACCTGTTGACGATCAGTCGGCAGGGTCGCTTAAGGGGTTGAGTGGGATAGAGAAGAATAATACAGAGGCAAGTCCTTACAGACGGGCTTCACTTGGTCAATAGCGGTCGTATATCACCATAAGCAAAGCAGCACTCTAAGTAGTAATATAGTGGGATATAATCAAAGTTAGTTTAATTAATAAGCAAATACTTATATAAGGAACTAGAAAGGTCCCTTATAAACCGTGGCTATAGTAATAGGTTTTTATACCAAACAGAATAAGGAATCTAGCTATATAGAACAGTATAATAAAAGGTAACTTATACTTTAATTCATTGCTCTGTGTTTGCCAAAGGAGAGCCACTAAGTGTATGTGCTTTATCATCCCACAATGCTCTGTCCAGAGCATGCCAAGATAACCGAGCACACCGTGTAAATACAGTCCCTACACACGTTTCCGTACGGTGGTCATACATGCCTGCTGCCTGTTTTGGGCGGCATCCCATTCAAGTCCGTCGCCCAGCGTTGTGGCCCCTGAATCAACTGACGCTGTCAAGAAATGGCGGACCCAGGTGGAAGCAAGACTGCTAACCAAACGCCCAAGAAAAAGCATTTTGTTATCGCATGTCATCCCTCTTTAGCGTGGTGATAAATCTAACACACGATAGGTTGGAGGTTCTCTCGGCGGCCTTGCTGCCGGTATCGCCCTAAAGTCCCTTGGCCATAACACCACCATCCTCGAGCGAAACCCAACAACCCTTCTCCACGACCAAGGCGCCGGTATCGTCGCCGGCGGACCCGCCCTCGAATTTCTCCGCCGCTACAACCGCTGCAAACGTCAGGAAATTGCCGTCCCCTCAACCCAACGCCAATCCCTCGACAAAGATGGCAACGTCGTCCACTCCATCGACGCATCCCACAACATGTCCTCCTGGGACCTAACCTACCGCATTTTCCGCGCCAACTACGACGGCCTCGCCTCTCCCTACTGCGACGTCCCCCCTCCAGACCCAACCAACGGCTGCGCATCCCACCGACACAACTGCACCGTCACCTCCGTCATACAAACCCCCTCAGGCGGCGTCCTCGTCAAATTCCACGCCACGACTAGCCCCTGTCTCACCTCCTCCCTCACTGCCGACGTGCTCATCGCAGCCGACGGTCCCTCCTCCGCCATCCGCTCTCTCTTCCTGCCAGACCTAAAACGCACTTACACGGGCTACTGCGCCCTCCGCGGTATCGTCCCCGAATCCGAAATCTCCCCATCTACGCTCTCCCTCCTGACCAACCGTTTTACTTTCTTCCACGCCCCGGGCATTCAAATCCTTGCTTATCTCATCCCCGGTCCCAACGGTTCACTCACGCCGGGAGAACGCCTCGTGAATTTCGTGTACTACACCAACTTCCCTGCTGACTCTGCTAAGCTCGAGGAAATAATGACCGACAGGGAGGGAAATTGCCACAGGGTGACTCTCCCCCCGGGAATGGTTTCTCCTGTTGCATGGGAGAAGCAAAAGGAGATTGCAAAAGAGAAACTCCCGCCGCAGTTTGCCGAGGCAGTTTGTGCAGCCAAGAAACCTTTTGTCCAGGCGGTTACGGATGTGCTTAGTCCCGATAATGAGTTCCTCGACGGGAGGGTGGTGTTGATAGGAGATGCGCTAGCGGGATTCAGACCGCATACGGTGGCGAGTACGAGCCAGGCGGCGTATGATGCGATGTTGTATGCGGATTATGTGGCGGGGGAGATTACGAAGGGGGAGTGGAAGGCGAAGACGCTGGGGTATGCACGGTATGTGCAGCGGAAAGGGGTGGAGATGGGGGAGAGGAGTCAGTTTGGGGGGTTGGAGTTGGGGGAGTATGTTAGGGATCGGGATGAGATGTCGAGGCCTATTCGGGAGGAGGAATTTTTGGGGTGAGGGGAGAAGGAGGATGGGATTGAGATTTAGTGGGTGGTCTATCTAAAGGACTAGCTTGAAGGAGGGCTCGCGGTCGTCGCCGGAGCCGATGAACTTGTCGTACTTTCCTTGGGCTTTGTCGCGGTTGATCTTGATGCAGACCAGCACGTTGCTTAGGATTCTGCCACATGTTAATACAGTTCGTCGAAGTAAAAATTAGATTCGTGTGACTTACAAGAACCAACCCGCAACGAGGAGACCCAACACGACACTGTGACCCTTGTGGAACTTTGGGCCATCCGCATCAGGATACAGAAAGGAGGCATTGATCCCTCCGCAGTTAGCAATGGCAAGCTGAAGTGCAGCTGCCGTAGCCCTCTTGTAATGTCCAGCCGAGTTGTTCGCCAACCATGCGAGGTTCGGGGGAACACTGCTGTAGACACCAGTGGCCATCATGATGGTCATGCCATACTTGACCTTGGGATACTCATCGCCGATGTTGGCCATGACAGCATACCCGATGATGGCAATGGGCATGGTGCAGAGCATGACGAGACCACGAACCTTGAGCCGGTCAGATACGAAGGCGACGACGAGGGTCATGCATGCAGCGACAGCATACGGTGGGACCGACATCAACTGTGCCTCGTGAGCTGTGTATCCGAGCCTGACGATGATGGTTGGAAGGAAGAGCCCGATGGAATAGATGGTTGACAACAGACCGAAGTAAGCGCAGGCGGACAGCCAAGTCAGGGGGTAGGCGCAAGCCCTGCAGACTTCACCCCAGGAGAACCTCTCGCTTCCTTCACCGTTGCCAGTCCCGTTCTCAATACCGGATTGACGGGCAATAGCGCAGTCTTTCTCCTCTTGGGTCAAGAATGACGCAGTGTCCAGCGTGTTCGGCAGCATGTACCACGTGAAAGCGGCACAGAGGATGGTAAACAGTCCTTCGATGACAAAGATCCAGCGCCAAGCAGTCAGACCTCCGCGGTCACCAACAGCTCCCATAGCACGGGCAAGAAGTCCCCCAAAGCCGCTGGACAAGGATGTGGACGTGTACAAAACCCCAATCCGTAGACCGAGCTCCGTCCTGGTGTAAATCGTCGACAGGTAAAGCACCATCGCCGGGAAGAGTCCACCCTCAGCCAACCCAAGAAGTGCCCGAAGGGTGATGAACTGATCGAAATTGTGGCAGAAGCCAATGCACGTGCAGAAGAGTCCCCAGAGCAGTGTCATAACGGCGATCCAGATTCTCGGTGTGATCTTCTTCAGGACGAGGTTGCTGGGGATCTCGCCGGCGATGTAAAGGGGATAGAAGGCGACGAGACCTTGTTGGTACTGGAGTGGGGTGAGGTTGAGCTCCTTGTCCATGCCGTAGACCTTTGCGTTGCCGACGTTGGTTCGGTCCAGGAAGGAGGTCAAGACGAGAAGGATGAATACGGGAAGAATTCTAGTCTCGAGTCAGCGCATGGATCTTCTCTGGTATTGCAGGAAGGAGGCAGACCTGGTGTCAAGTTTCCACAGCAGTCTTCTGGTGAGGCTTTTGGACTTGGGGTCATCCAGGGGCGCTTCAACCGAGGAGGTCGACTTCACTTCTTCGTTCGACACTGATGAAGCTTTGGCGGGCACGCCCTTATCGTCAGTGTCCTTAACACACTGAGCAGAAGCCATATTGAGGCAAACGTGTTCTTTGACGATTGTTTGAGGTGATGTCGCACAAGGAAGTCGTTGATAAGATCAGTTTCGCCAGAAATCTTGAGTCTTCGACTTGTGCGGTGAGCGTACCCGCGAGATTTATTTCTGACCGACATGTCTGCCGAGAAGATCCTACCCATGTAACGAAACTCTGATTATCCCCGTATGCTGTCGTGCAATGTAATATCGAGTCACCATTGATGGACGGCTGTCCTGTGCAATCCCCGCACGATAGATGCATCAGGCCAGTTGCAGGGATGCGCGTGTGTAACCATCATGTCGCGCGGGACGCCAGGCCAGTCGAAGGGCCGGTGAGGTTGCAATAGGCTGAAGAGGTCAATGTTTTGATGCGACAATCTCCTGCCGGGAACTTCTCGGGTCGTACAAGCCAGAGAGTTTGTCAGAGTTGGCATGTCTTACAACGGGAAGATGCGCATACTACCTAGCATGGGTAGGTAGTGTTCGGTCATTTCCCTCACCGGGTAGAGTCGTGATGCGGGGGTGGTACCACTGGTGATGTATCGTCTTTGGTTCACTCTACCAGCTCAAGCGCTTCTATTGGGGGCCATCGGGTATAGGCTCGGCTACCGTAGCCAGTGGAGAAGAGCAACTGTTGGAAGTGCAACAAAAATGAACACCAGCCGTTGTGCAAGCATCTTGCCCGGAATTCTCCGTACAAAATGGGTGGCTCTGTCATGTGATGAGTGACGAAGATGTCGCAAGAGCCAGCCGTGCAGTCCATTGATTTGCATCGGAGGTGTGCCCGATCGGTATTCTCCGGCCTTCCATGCTTCACTCCGGCCAATGGCGGGGTGGAAGAGTCAAGCCGCCCAGCCGCTCCCGAAGCCATCCCGCCTGTAAATTCGACCCTTGCATGTTGCCAATGCTCAAAGCTTCAAGGTCGATAGACTGGGCCAAATGATTATCCATTTCAGGATTAGCCGCTGGCCTCAACTGTGGGACCAGTTCCGAAGGCTCAGATTGAACCAGCAAACATTCCCGCGAAATTTGGAGTCACGTTGTTTCGGAGTTGACGATTCAAGAGTCCGTTACAGGACCACAAAGAAGCGGGCGAATAGGCCCCACTTTTAATAAGAGTATTCACCACGCAATCCATCCTTGACCATCATCGCAATGTCCCTGTCCAAGATGTGTCAAAATCTGGGGGGTGGCTTAGCGCCAAGCCGAGCCACCGCGAGCAGGGGGTCTATCGGCCCTGTGCTCCGCTAGAGCGCAGGACCTAATGTTCCGGCGCTCTGAGTCTAACGGGGCCGTTTCTTTTATACTTATTAGAGCGTATCTCCTGACCTTACTTCCAAAAGGACAAGTCACTTTGCAACTGCACTTCCACTACTCGCAAGCTGAATGACGCGCTCCGCCAGAAGTTCCACAAGATGCCATTACCAGTGTCGATGCAACAGTGTCACGAGCCATCTGCCCATATACAAATCTCCCAGCAAAAGCCCCCAACGGCAGAGCTCAACCAAACCACCTCCCTATCCCTCACCTCCTCCACCCGAAGCATTCTGCCCCGCGCACCTCCATGCTCAAGCGCCCATCTCCGTGGCACCCCTTCCTTACACCCACTTCCAGCCGGCGGCGTCACCCACCACCCGCCCCGGAAGGAATACACCGTTGTGAAGCACACACCCATCACTTCACCCACCTCGTTCATGACCAGCACTTTCCCCTCAGCGGGTGGCGTGGTCTCGCTGATGCCGGCGCGTGCCCTTGCGGCATTGTACCCACCGCGCCACGACGTCTTGTGCGTTATTAGGACGTTGGTGTGCATGCGACCTGCATGGATCCGGAATTTCATCACGGGGATGCCCTCTAGGTACGTTACTTGAGTATTGACGCCAGCGGGTGGCGGAGTTGTGAGCGCGGTAGGGGGGTACGGGATGGCACCGTTTGTTGTCACGGGGCAGAGCGGATGTTCCTTTCGCCTGAGCGACGGAGGGCCAGGCGAACGATGAAGCGTTGAGTGGGGTCAACGGCAGAGGTGCCACGGGCGGTTTGGACGTGGAAGTGGATGTCGTTATTGATCGCGATCTTGCGATTCCGTCTGTTCCGCGAACTCGCTTTAAGAATAGACAAGAAACTAAAGATAAAGGGAGATCTTTCAGAAAGTGCAAGGCGTGCCAGGTGGAGAAGTTATAGTGTGAGGGATACATCACCCTTCTGTCATCAACCGGTAACGGATGGAAAATATTACACGTGTAAGAAACTAACATATTAGTCATCTTCTTATAAACGTTTAAGTGCCAGCTTGCCAGGCTTCCTTCGTTCAAGCTATTTTAACGCTAAAAAAGTCACGTTTAAGACATAACCGTATATTATTATTTTTAGCTTACCAACAGGCATCAATACCCACTGTGTTCGAGCACAGGGCCCAAGTGTTTATGTTTTTTATCCGCTACGTTTATTTATGATTGTAAGCTGTAAATCGACAATCCAAAGCGGGAGTGTGCGGCCTTGATATACTCCAAGGCGGCTGTTAACCTGGCGTTTCAGGTAAAAGAAGCGGACCGTGCCGTGAACCAGCATCTGAAGGCAAACTCCTCAGAATTACCTCGCCCAGCGGAAATTAAAGGACCGTGGCCTGGCAGCATCAAGTTCCCTCGTTTACCTCGCGGTCAATTCGTTGTCTCGATTCTGGACTTCTTCGGGTCAGTTACTTCGATTCGCCACGTCCCTTCCTGCAGTAGAATGCTAAACTCCGCCATATAAATACCCATCAACTAAACTCTCCGAAACCGAACAACCTGGGCTCAGTCTTGCCAACGTCCAGCACTGTCCATCGATGCGCCTCGACTCAAGGATCCCATCTCGATATCACAATCTTGTGTCCTTCTCCCAAGGGGTATAAAAGGCATGCCTGTGGCCCCTTGGACCCCCTTTAACTTCCTCAAAAGTCGCCGATGCCACGAGTATCTTGAAACAGCGGTAGCAATAGCAATGATGAAAGCGGTGAAACAAATCACAGCAATGACCAATGCCAGTGGAGTCTTTGGAAACGGAAGAATGCTGTCTTCCATTGCGAAGACCTCAATGATGATTGCTAGGGGCCCAAGGATAACCTGCCCGTGTTGGTGTGTTGGGGAAGGAACCTATAGGCTGGAGGCGGGAGGTAAGACTTACCACCGTCACGATCGTCAGGAGCATCATGCGTTCGCCTGTCTGTTGTGAGTTTACTGCAATGTTGACGGTATCTTGTTGTAAATCTGTGAACCCCTGTTGATCCAGTAGTCAGTATCACTTATCCTCAACTGCTTGGAGCTGGGCTTACCTGTTGTCCAAGTGTTCTCAGCCGCTGCCTTTGGGCTTCGATATCCCTGCACATGGCGCCGAGGTTTGTCATGTGGCTGTCAATTTTCTGCAGCAACATGCTGGGCCACCCTGGACGTCCTGGTAAGGCTGTGAGATCTGCGAGGTGCTTGGCGTCTGCACCTCGGAAAGTCTTCCAAGCATCAATCGTTTTGGTGATCATGGCGATGACGTTATCCATGAACGTGATAGTCTGGTTGATGGACCGCTGGATACGACGAAATGAAGCGTGTCTCTCCGGGTCATCTGACGCCATGGTGTCGGTTGGGTAAATGCTAGATGGGGGATGGAACTGTTCAGTGTGAGATGTAGAATTGACACGCGTTGAGTTTCGGACGAGACTTACATAGGGTTCGGTTCTCTGCAGAATGCATTCCACAATGTCCTGCCATTTTGACAAGACCTGTTTTACTCGGAGTTCCAAGATGCGGAGAAAATACTCTCGCGGGCTCCAGAATGGGATATCAGCGTTGAGCTCGCTGAGGGCTATCGGGTCCAGCAGGGTCCGATAGGTTCCGTTTATCGATGCCTCAACCCGCCGTGCGATTTCTGCGGCCGCTTCGGAGCTGTTCTCACCATGGTAGTAGGTGTCGGCACAGGCCAGCGCGTACCGCGCGCGCTCATCGAATCCAGTGACCATTACGGAGATTTCGCCCTCGTGGATACAGATCTTGAGGTCCTGGCGGCCGGGTGGGCACCATCCGCGGCGTACATCGTTTGCGTCCAGGGTGAGAAAGGTTTGATACCATGATCGACGAAGGGGTTGTCCATTGGCTCGGCGACGCTTATCCTTGATCGGTTTGGTGTATCTCTTCAGTGCATAAAAAGGCAGGTGGAACTCCAACGCATAGGTTGGGAACCCCACACCGGACTATGAGAGGTGCGCGTCAGTTTCACGTTGTTCATGTCGGATGTGAACTGGATCTACCGGCATGTGGATTTGAAAGAACGCCTTCATCGTCAGATGTCGGAAAAGAAACTCTCTGAGATAAGCGGCTTGGTTTTTAGAAGCAGTAGCAACGACAGCCAAGACGGCCCAGGAATCTGGGTCGGCAATGTACCTTGAAAGCCTAATGTATCAGCGACCAAAGTACCCAACTATCAGTTTGAATAGATAGGGTGGTAAGAAAGCTAGTAGTCACTCACAAGAGGCGTCTTTCCGCATTGGGCTCAGACGGGTCTGGTTCAGGGGCGACGTAGCCCCGTGTTTGACGCAAGGGACCGCCTCTGAAACGCTGCCCACGTGGAATCATTAGCCCACTGCATGACCACTGACTACCTATGTGCCACAATACCCGCCTACCTTCTTGCGTAATTCACAGTAGAGCTGATGAGCCGAAAGGGCCCCCTTCCAGACGCGGAAATTCCCTCGACGTTCATCTGGCCTGGCATCTCCATTTCGATCATCTAACCATGCAAAGGGCCTCGTTACGCATGCATGGTTGCCGTTTGCGAGTATTGTCATGTCTGCATCCGAGCAAAACTGCCGTACTACTTCCTGATAGAAGTACGGCTCGTGCTCCGGCCGTCGGCGATTCATCAACGCGTCAAGAATCTCTTCAGAGCTGGGGGGGCCGACGATCGATGCCGATGTGGGAGATATCGTGGTATCAAGCGAAGTGTCAACATACCAAAAGGGGACATCCTCTTGTTGGTGCAACTGGACTTTTTGTTCCCAAAACAGGGAGGACCACTCATCCACAGACCCTCCGTGCCCCATGTAACCCCCATGCCCCAGCTCTATCCTAGCCTGGCCCATAGCTCAGGTGCCACGTCTGAAGTGCTACCTACGGACAATAGCAACGGACTGAACGGTGCAACTTCCACACTGAGGGTGAAGGCAGCTAAGGCAACTTGGGTTACTTTGTTACGCTATTTTCGGTATTGCAACGGTGCTGGCGAAATTAGGATTAGCGGAGGGAACTGTGACTTCCAGGGCCGCTCTTCCATTTTCCCAGAACTTACACAGTACCACATACTAATATAAACATGACGCGGCTAGTTTCGTCAGCCTTCGTTGCGCTGTTGGGTGGGTAAGATAATGGCTTACCATTGTCTCTGGGTCTGCCCAGCAGACTGAGCTTGGAGCTAGAGCAGGAATGGGCGGGGGCTCTCTCTTTCAATCAAGCGCACTGACAAGGCTCTCGATTCGGACGTCAACACGACGACCAGACGGCGGGGCTGCAAAACGTGGAGGGGCGGATTTCTTGTCCGGACCAACCGAATGTGCAGGTAGAGGATGTGTGGGTGGCCTTTACGTGGCGGATGCAAAATGAAGGTCGTTGTCAAGGGGGCGGTGAAGAATTGAGGCGGGCGGTATGGCGTGGTTACAGGTGCGTCCGACCGATGAGGGGTTTGTTGTTGTCAGAATCCAGCGCTTGTGGGCCAATTGTTGTGATATTGTTTTATTGTGTTGTTCTGTGGAAAAATCTGGAAATCTCTGGTCCCCTGACGAGGCTTGGTGCCAAGCCGGAACCCTCCGCAGGTTGGCCCACATAAGCTGACACACCCCCTAACCGCCGACTCGCTGGCCGTGGTGGTGGTTAAAGCTATTCACATGGCTAAATTCGGAACTTCCACCTCTCCACCCTTAATCAAGTCTTCCAGGGCTTCTTCTTCTGTCAGAAACACTGCACCGTGGAATGGGTGGAAACGATGGGTAGCAATTGCTTGATTGTATTGCTTGTGGAGGTTCTGGCTTTCAGCCAGAACCTCCTTCTTTATAGACCACTTCGTAGGATTCAGCTTCGTCAACACCATGGCTGAGGCTGACTGGCGTTCAGGCGGTGCCAGGCATCCAGTCAGCTTCGCTGACCGGAAGCCCAGGGCCCCCTGAACCCCTTTCTTTCTGACATCTTCTTCCTCTAAAAGTGGGCGCGTGCCTTTTAAGCTCAGCCGTACCGTAATATCCTCCACACCAACTATAACTCTGAATCGCTTAAAATCGTCGTCACTAAGGGCTTTCGTGAGGCCATTAGCCACTTGTTCCTTTATATTAACGTACTCCACTATAATCTCACCGTCGGCGACCTTTTTACGCAGCTAGTGGTTATAGATATCGACGTAGCGTAACTTTGTTTACAGGGTTACCGTCTCCTTTATAAAAAGCCAAATCGTTTATAAGTTATCACATTAAATTAGTATCTTATAACTGTTAAATGTAATTTTAATCTTTTAAATAAGACATAGCGAGAAAAGCGCTTCTTTAATACCTTACACCAGCGCTAATAATTCGGCTTTAGTGGTGGATATTATTATGGTATTTTATTTATTAGCACGTTAGCTAATTGCTCTATTAAATAGCTTTATTACGTACGTTTATAAGCTGCGGCGATTTACAGTATTATTAGTAAATAAGGTGTTAGTCTAGGTTTTAAAGGTATTATTACCTTTAAGTTTAAACGTATAGTTATTTATTAAAAGGAGGTATTAAATTATTTAAATTATAACGTTGATATGTTTAAGGCCGGGGTTTTTATTAAAGCGTATTAGGTGTGATATTATAAAGGCTACGTCTGGCTTGGTAAAAATAGCAATGTATAAAATTAAGCCGACTATCTATTAATAATTAGTGGTTTTTTTGTAAAAGGCCTTACCTTTATATAATAGTAACTTAATGTTACTTATTAGTGTTAAATAACGGCTGTAGTTATTATCTAGGAAACGATTTATCTTTTTAATATATTTAACTTATAAAAGGTAAGTGGTACGATTTGTTTAACTGCGGAGTATTATTACCCTTAAGAACTATTATAAATCGTCACCGCTTTAAAGGGTATATTTTTACTTAATTAAAGCTATTATCTCCTTTACTTTTTAACGTTCTCCTTTTTTAAATGTAATAACGATATCGTTAACGTAAAAAATAATAATTACACCACCTTTAATCTAATAACAGGGTGTTACGACCTGTACCTGTCGACAGACGGTTGGCAGGGTCGCTAGATAGGTAGGACAGGCAGAGAGGAGTAATGCAAAGGCAAGTCCTTACAGACAGGGGTTCACTGGTTAATAGTGGTTATATATCACTATAAGACAGAGCAACACTTCTAAGGTGTTAGTGCAGTAGGACATAATCAAAAGGGGTTCAATTAATAAGCAAATACTTATATGAGAAATAGAAGGTTCCTCACACCATTATAAGTATAATAATAGCTATCTATACTACTAGTAGGGATATAACTTATACCTTAATCTGTTGCTCCGTCCCTTAGTGTTTACAGATCACAGAGCAAGTACTTTATGGGCCTGCGCTTGCTCTATAACAGAGCGGATTTCTTAGCACAGATCACACAGTGTTAAGTAGTTACCACACGGTTCCTTGTACTGTGGCGCCTGCGGGGACATGTCGGTCTGTTCCGGCCACAAGGGTGGCCCGCAGGTTGTCACACAGGGTTTATAAAGTACTGGTTTATAACTAACACTTTTTAAGGTTATAGTGAAGTTTTTTTATTAAAGTAGTGGCGATTTTTTAAGGCTGTATAAAGCCTTTCGGAGCTTTAAGATCCTGCCTTTTTTAATGTAGCCTTTTAATATCTTTATATATATGTCGTATAGTAGGTTAGTGTAAATAAAGGTGTTAATAATGTTATATTAAATTATCTTAAAGTTAAAACATATAGTAATAACGATTAGTGTTTAAAACGATTTACCGGTTAGGGTAAAAGCGTAGGTATTTTTAACGGCATTTTTCCTTCATTAATCTCTACAGATAATAAACCTGGCCTTAACCTTAATAAGGTACCTAACTTTGTTAAATTTATATGTAAAGACCTATATATAGGCTAAAATCTGGTGGTTATTAACCTTTTATAAAGAGCACTTTTTAAACAATCCTATTTTATAATAGCTTATTATATATTCCTTTATTACCTAATAATAATAGTTATTAAAAGGATATTTATATAGGTGTTTATAATTAGTTAAAGGTGGTAAAAGGTCTTTCCTGTGATATTAGTTATTAGATTACAGTTTTAGTAAAGGGGAGGGATTCTTAGTAATTATTTAGGCTGTGAAGGCTGCTTTGTAACGCTCTGCTTAACGTTATCGCCGGGGATTGATTCTAGCGGTAGTAAAGGCGGCGTGGAATTCTTCTATTTCTTTAACCGTAGAATTATCATTAACTTTTTTAAGGCTTAGGCCTGTAAAAGCTCTTTTTAATATTACGTTAACCGGGGCTTAAACGGATTTAAGAGCTTTACCAGTGTTAAACCCACTGACGAGGTGATTAATCTTATACTTTAACTTTATCTTTATCTCGGAGTAATTAAAGCTGTTTAACTTATTAAAGCTTTTTTCCTATAAATCTTTAACTTTTATAACCTCTCCAGAATTAGTCTTAATTAAAATAGGCTTAATAGTGATAAAGTTAAAAATGATCTCTTTATCTTCGTCTTTTTTTTACAATTATAAGCCCTAGTTAAATAGGTCTATTAAAATGGCCTTATCATTATATATCTTGCAGTTACTAATAATTTCGTTTAGTTTGGTTTTAGTGATACTAAGGAGGTTGTTTTTAAAGTTATCGAGGTTACCGCTGAAGAGCTTATTCTTGTTAAAGGTTACGTCTTTTACATAGATTACTTTATTAAGCTTAGGGTTCTAAATACAGTAGATGTTTATAAAATCGTAGCTTATAAGGTATCTAATCTAGGTGTTAGGATTTAGCTTATTAAGGCGGTTAGTTTTCTTTAAAGCGTCGTTTGTTATTACAAAGGCCTTACAGCTGTAATTACAGAGGTGGTTAATCTGTGGCTTTTAAATCAGATCTGGAATACTATCTTTCTGGGCTATAAACGTGTGGAAGTTTTTATATAGCGATCACTAGCTAAGGCTTTTCTTTAGTGTTTTATTATATAAGTAAACGGTAGCCTTATAAATCTCTACCTATAAAAATACTAATAACTTTACCGCTATTCGTATAACTTTAACCTTTATTTTAATCACACCCCTTAAGCACTTAACACCTCCGTTCTAACTCTGAGAATAAAGTGTATAAGGTTTAATTTTAATACCTTTTATTACCTAATACTCCTTTATATTTTTTAACTTTACTAATTTATTATCACATTAGATAATCCTTACTATAAACCTATACTGCTATATCGTGGTGGTTATAAAACGATTTAAAGCCTTTTCCACTATAGAGTGGCTTTTATAGGTGAGATAGACGTCAAATATATAACTGGTGTGGTGATTAGTAAAAAGTATAGGGGAGTTAAAGCTTACGTAATCTAATATAAAGTTTAAAAAGTTAATAATAATTACCTTACTTACGTTACGTGGTGGTTCTCGGGGCTTATAGCGGATCTATCTCTTTACCTTAGCTTAGCCGCAGGTAGAACAATTATAGGAATTCGGTCTTTAAAGCTTTACACTAGTTATAAAAACGTAAAGGTTAGTAAAAGCATCGCGGCTAAAATGGCCAAGTCTTCTGTACTAAAGGAGTACCTAGGCTTCACTTAGTTTTCTACCGGTCTAAGAAGTATATTTTCTCACCGTAAACACTATAGATAAAGGCACGTATTTTATTATAAATTAGCCACTATTATTAATAAATTGGTAAATGATAGATTTATCTTTCCTTTTATAAAGTTAGTTAATCTCTGTGTTTTAATAATAACCTTTACGTAATAATTATTTAAGGGAGATTACGTTATAGGTAAAGGTTTTATAATAAATTATATCTATAAGCTTTATCTAACGGTAAGACCCTTATAATCCTTTAATCCGTATAATAACCTATTTATAACTATTGATTAAAATAACGGAGTTACCGGCGTATAGTAGATCACCTTCCGGCGTTAACTAGAGGTTATAGAACTTTAATTAATCGTTAAAAATGTAAATAATAGTGTTAAAGTCCAGTATTAATAATTATACTAATAGATAAGTCGTTATTATAAAGGCTGCTTTAATGTAGTAAAAAAAGGCGTTCTTTTTAATAACTCTCCCTATAAGTATTTCCTTTAGCTTAACTATCCTTATAAAGAACTTAGTTAGTTAATCGATTTTCCACTTTTTCTTTACCTAAGTTACCTTTTTAGCGGTCTTAAGGTTAACTTTAATAAACTTCTGTATTACCTTACCGTAAGCGGTCCTCTCTTTCTACTTAAACCACTTTAATAAGCCTCTTTTTAACATTAAAGGATCGTTAGGTTCATAAGTGAAATAACAGTAGTTAATCAAATACCTTATTATATCATAGAGCTAGTAAGTCGTTTTATTATTACAGAGCTTTTTACCACCTTACTTATAAGCCCTATTATTATTATAAGGCCTCTTTAAGCCAGTGCAGCCTCTACAGCTTTAATTACCGTGGCTTTTAAACCCTCTGCGGTCTTTTAATTTACCACGTAATTTACAGTTACCGTTATAGCTTTAATTACTGCCACAGCTTCGTTTTAAGCCATCGCTTTCTTCGCTTTTAATGCCGTAAAAAGCCGGAAAGCTACCCTTAATCCACCGGTTACAAGTTAGTGATAAACCGGAGCTAATCTTTTATTATAAAATAACGCCAACCGTTTAATAATTAACCTCGCACACCTTTATAACGGTGCTAATAAATTCACTTATCACTTAAGCTCTTTTATCCTTTATATTTTTTAAGGCTTTTAATAAGTAAAGTTATTAAGTGTTAAGCTTTATTATATTTGTTGCTTTGTAGCACTTTACAGGCCTGTATTACAGCGCCTGAGAGCCTGTGGGAGCCTGTAGTACAGTGCTCCGGTCAGGGGAAGAAATACGAGTACAGTGCTCCGGAGGAGCGCTGTAAGGTACGATAGCAGAGCTTACTAAGGTGCTGAAGGAAGTAAACAAAGGCCTGTACTGCAAAGCCTAAAAGATAAGTTACAGCGGATTATACGCTGTAAAACAGAAGGTTTTAGTGAACTCTACACTGTAATAATAACTGTATTACTTATGAATTACTTACTTTAGCAAGTAGTACTTAACTGAAGGAAGTAGATTACTTGCTTGTGAGGAAAGCTAATTATAAGAGAGGAGATGGCTAGTTATAGGCTGTGGGAGCTCTGGAATGGAAATTCCAGAGCTTTCTACTACTAATATAATAATAAAATAGTATAGTAGAGGCTCTCCACAGGCCTCGTAATCACTAATGTGGCCTCAGAAGGTTGTGGAAGCCTGTGGGCTTCCAGAGCCTTCTGTGGCCCCCTGAAGGCCCTGAGGCCTTCTGGATTTTAGAAGGTTCGAAGCCACATTATGGCTAGTAGGTGTCTGTAGGTGTAGGGTACCTAGCGCCTTCCTTACTGGTAGGCCCTGTAAATACAGGGCCTCTTTAGCGCTCTTAGAGGCTAGAATTTAACACCCCCTTTTTAGCTTTTAAAGCTTACGACCTTACAGGCTAGGTGTAAGCCTGTGAAGGTTTAAGAGGTATATAAAGTCTCTGTGTTTTACAGGGCTTAAGGCCTTAGTTAGGCTGTTAGCAGCTATTTCCGCTGTAAGTATATATTTTACAGTGATATGGCCTTTTATAACACACTCCTTAACCCCCTGGAATTTTAAAAAGGTGTGCTTAGTGCGGCTGTGGTGCTTAGGGTTGTAGGCCGTATTTATAGCCCCTTTATTATCACCTTTTAAAGGGGTAAGACCTGTAATAGGCTTACTAATCTCTGAATACAGGCCCCGAAGTTAAAGGGCTTTTTTAATACCCTTTATAAGGCCTGTAAATTTGGCCTTAAAAGTAGAGTGTGTTATTATAAAACCTTTTTTTAACTTCTAGCTTACAGGGCCTGCCCTTACTGTAAATAGGTAGCTGTAGGTGGAGCGAGTAGAGGTTTTACAGCTTGTGAAATCACTATTGGTCCACCCTGTAGGCTCTGATTTAGCGGTAGAGCTGTATTCTAGGGTAAGGTCTTTGGTGCCGTATAGGTAGGATAGAAGGCGTTTTACAGCTTTTAGGTGGTAAATACAGGGATTTTACAGTTGTTGAGATAACTACTGCACTGAAAAAGTAATATTAGGCTGTGTTTAGGTTATAGTATATATTATAGTGCTGATAAGCTGTTAATATAGGTGTTTTTTAGTGGTGTTTAACGCTGGGGATTTTGAAGTTAAGGCTGTAAGGCCTGTAAATAGTGGTGTTTTAGGCCTGTTAGTGCTAAGTTAGAAGTGCCGGAGTGCTTTTGTAATATACCCCTTTTGGTGGAGCCACAGAAGCCTTTTAGGCCTGTTACGTTCGATCTGCACCCCTAGGAAGAATTTTACAAGGCTTAGGTCCTTTATATCGTAAGCCTGGGCTAGTTAGTGTTTTAAGGCCTTAATTTTAGTGATTAAGGGCCCTATAAGGAGGCAGTTATCCACGTAGCTAATTATAAAAATCAGCTTTATAAGGTAAAAATAAGTGGTAATATCAGAGGCTAGAGGCCTATAGCCTAGGCCTTTTACTAGGGTGGTAACCTTTTGTTACCAGAGGTGTAGCGCCTGCTTTAAGTTATACAGGGATTTTTTAAGTAGTATAACTTAGTCTTTAAAAGGGTCTTAACTGAGCCTTTTTAGAAGGCTTAAAGCCTAAGGTCTACTAAGGCTAAAATCGTATAGGCTTTTAGGGATCTTTATATAGACCTGTAGGTTTAGGCTGGTGTTGAGGAAGGCCCTTATAAAATCGATTTGTTCGATTTTAAGGTTTAAAATCGCTATAAGGGTTAGTATAACCCTCTAGGTAAAAGGGGTAGTAATAGCTGTAAAAGTCTTTATAAAGTCGACACCTTATATCTGTTAGAATCCCCAAACCACTAATTAAGCCTTAAATTTAGTGGTGTTACCTTCTAAATCTTTCTTTTCCTTTAGTACCCAGCGGCTTATAATAGGCTTCTTTTTAGCCTTAGAGCGGCTGATAAAGTAAAAGGTCTTAGTTTCCAGCAGCTGCTGTAACTCCCTAAAGATACCCTTTAACCAGTGCCTTTTCTAAGGGTGTTTTAGGGCTTATTTAAGGGTTATAAGCCCTGAATTTTTTAAAGCCTTAGTCCTTTTAACCCTGTAGTACTCTTTAAAGGCAGTGTTAGTAAAGTAATTTACCAGATCACTGGTATTTATAAGGTCCTCCTCTACTCTTTTAAACTCTAGGTGTTAAGCTTTAGTGGCCTGGGGTAGTGGAATTTCCACTAAGTAACGCTATGGGTTCTTACTAGATTGCTGTCTAGTAGGCCCTGTGGGGGTAACTGTAGGTTAAGATATAAGTTGTTAAGTGGAGGGTGTAAGAGGTGTAGGGTACCCAGAAGGTTAAGGGTACTTAACAGTAGGCTGTGGAGAGGCCTCAGGGGATGTGTTTTCTCCTGGGGGCTTTAAAGGTTTTAAGAGCTCTGGGAGGTGCAGTGGGCTTTTAGGCGTTACAGGGCCTTCCAAGTGCCCCCCAGCGTTTTCGTACAGTTTTATAAAGCTGGTTTAAACAATACGGCGCTGATTAAGCCAAACTAAGTAGGTTTAGTGGCCTAAAATAGCCAGAAGGTGTCCTTTAATACCCCTTAGTGCTAGTTTTTCAACCGTAGTGTGTTTTTTAGGCGGTATAAGTACTAAACACTTAGAGCCTATAGCCCTGTAATTTTAGAGATTAGGGGTGTGTAAGGCGCCTTTAAGGAGCAATTCGTCCTAAAATAGTTGGTAAGGGGTAAGCTCCTTTATTATATTAGCTAATCTGTTAATTATTTTAACCACGGAGCCTATAACGTGCCCCTAGAGGGTAAGAGGAAACCCTAAAGCAATAAATACAGCCCTAAGCCTCTCTAAGATCACCCTTATAACACGTTTTATAAGCCTATTTTAGTTATAGGTGTAGGGGCTTAATTTACTAAAGCTAGTGCCGATTTTAGTAAGGTAGGGTAGTAATTACCTGATTTCCTTACCCCTATCGTAATAAAAGTGGGCCAGATAGCGCCTGTAGGTGTTATATAGGCCTTTAAAGATGGATTTTATTACTGTAACTGCTTTATCCTTTAATTTTAACAGTTTAAATAACTTATAGCGGGTTTTTCTATCCACTATAAGTAGCCTGTACAGCCTTCTATTCAGTGGCGTAGGCCGAATAATAAAGATATCCCCCTCTAATTAGTCTAAGGCGTGTGGAGGATCCTTTACAGGCTGTTTAAAAGGCCTTTAGAGGATTTTAGCGGCGTCACAGGTCTTACAGGCTAGGTTTTCAGGCCTTACCTTCTAAAAGTTAGGTATCCCTTTAGTAATTTAAGCTATCTTTTTTAAAAGGTCTAAGCCTATATGGCCCAGCCGTACGTGCTAGAGTCTGGTAGCCTGGATTAAGGCATCTAAAGGAGCCTTTTCGACTGCAGTAGGCTTTTTAGGCCCTATAACCCCCTCTGGTTTAAGGGCTACAGTTTAGTTATAACAGTACTAAGTGGCCCTATAGGCCTGTAATTTAGGGCTGTAAGTGCTGTAAGGGCTACTGTGGCCCTTTACAGTGAAAAAGAAGCCGGATTTTCTGAAATTCAGCACTGTAAGGAGAGTCTTCAAAGCTAAAAATAACCTCTCCTTTATCAGTGTTCCTCCAGAGGCATAAAGCCTGTGGCCACTTATAACGTTTAGTGGAAACCCTGGAATATAAAGCGTTTTATTTAGGGTTATAGGCTGATATTAGGCCTTACCTTTACTAAAGCCAGTGAAAAATTAGACTTTTACAGTGCTAATACCCTAGGGGCTTACGGGGCCCCCTCTGGTGCTAATAACACTAAGATTTCCAGGTGTAAAAAGCTCTGAAAATAGGGCTTTATTATTACAGATATGTACTGTAGACCCTGTATTAAATAACCATTAGTTACTAAGGGGCCTGTGGTTAAAGGAGAGGGAGGTTTCAGGGCTTATAAGGGGTTCTTCAGGTTCCTCAGGCTCTAAATCCCTATAAATAGTACTAATCTCTAGGTTATAGCCCACTGTAAACGATTTGTTTTTAATGGGTTAATAGTTGTTATTTTCTTCCTTAGAGTCAGTGTGTTTTTTAACATTAAAGGTGTTTTCCTTAGGCTTTAAAGATTTCTTTTCAGGCCTGTGTTACTTCTTTAAGCCCCTTAAAGCAGTACTTAAAGCAGAGGAATTTGTAGGGGCCTGTTTAGGCCCTGGGGTGTTATTTTTCTCCTGTTGGCCACCCTTAGCCTTACCACCCCTTTTCTTCTCTCTGTAACTAGCCTGTAATACAGAGAGGTTATATGTTAAAAAGGAGGTCAGACTCCTTATTTCAGTAAGTAAATCTTCCTGGAAATATAAGAGGTTTAGGTATGTAATACGCCCTTTAGTGGAAAAAAGCCACTGTTCTTTACGTAATAGGCCTTTAAAGCGCTTAACCCACTGGGGAAAATGGGGTTTTAGTATGTTAAAATAGTAATTTATTTAATTAATTTCCGCTATTTTAATTTATATCCCTTATAGCCGGCTTATAATAGTGTTAAAATTAGCGTTAAAATCCACTATAGTGGTGCTACTATTATACTATAGGCTGTAGAACTCCCTGTAAAGTTTATAGTGGAGGGTGGACTGCGCTGGAGAGTACTGGGCCTTTAGACGCTTATAAGCTGTTACAGGGTCTGTTTTAAAGGTTATAGTAGATAAAGGTCCTTCTTTTAATGTATTACGCAGTGTAAAAAAAAGGGCAGCCTTTTATAGGTCACTTAAGTGGCCACTTACAGCCTCTGGATTTTCCAGAAATTCTGGAATTTACAAGGCTTAAAATTAGATAAAGATAGCTTAATACCACTATTAGTAATTCTTAGGCCCTAAAAGCCTCTGTTTTTTAATTAAGTAGAGGCTTTATTTTACTAGCTCTTTTACTGTAAGGCTGCTAAAATCAGCGCTTATAGTAAAGGGTTAAAAAGAGGTTAGTTGATTTTTAAAGGCGCCAGGGGCTTTAAAGACTGGTAAGGCTTTTAAAAGTTGTTATAAGGGCTATTACAGGGTTTATTTAACCTGTAAGAGGTTTAACACCTGTTGTAATTACCCTGAAAGGGTGTTGATTTGATTCTATAACCCCTGTATTATAAGGCCTGAATCTGATAACTAGCCTAAAATAAAGGGTTTAAGGGTTATATTAACGTCTTTTATAGTGGCCATTTTATTAAATTAAGCCTCTGTGGTATAGTGGTAACACACCTTAGGCTAATCGGCAGGACCACTTATCCGCTAAAGCGGGAGGGGTGGTTTTACCTGTTAAGGAGCTGAGGGTTCGATTCCTTTTAAAGGTAAGAATTCCACCACCTTTTTAGTGGTGGAGGCCACTAAGCGGGCCTTATATAGGGGTAGCGCTAGGGTGTATAAAAGGCTCTTACGGGGAGTAGGTTAGGTATTTTCCAGGTACCTGTTATACCTAACCGGGCCTCTGTAAAAGGTTTCCTACGGGGAGTAAGTTAGGTGTTATTTAATGTACTGTTTTGCCTAACTAACCTTCTGTACAGTAGTACAGAGGCCTAAAAGCAGTGCCTAAAGGCAGTGCTTTCCAGGGAGGAGAGTAGTAAAGTAAAGCAGTGTCCCAAAGCAGTACTGTACTACTCCAGGCTTATAACCTATTACTTTATAACACTCTACAGGCCTGTATTACAGCGCCTAAAAGCCTGTAGGAGCCTGTAGTACAGTGCTTTAATCAGGGGAAGAAATGCAAGTACAGTGCTCCAGAGAAGCGCTGTAAAGTACGATAGCAGAGCTTACTAAGGTGTTAAAAGAAGTAAACGAAGGCCTATACTACAAAGCCTAAAAGATAAGTTATAACAGACTATGCGCTGTAAAACAGAAGGTTTTAATAAACTTTGCACTGTAATAATAACTGTGTTACTTATGAATTACTTGCTTTAGCAAGTAGTACTTAACTAAAGGAAGTAGATTGCTTACTTATAAGGAAAGCTAATTACAAGAGAGGAGATGGCTAGTTATAGGCTGTGGGAGCTCTGGAATAGAAATTCCAGAGCTTTTTACTACTAATACAATAATAAAATAGTATGGTGGAGGCTCTCCACAGGCCTCGTAATCACTGATGTGGCCTTAGAAGGTTGTGGAAGCCTGTGGGCTTCTAGAGCCTTCTGTGGCCCCCTGAAGGCCCTGAGGCCTTCTGGATTCCAGAAGGTTCGAAGCCACATTGTGGCTAGTGGGTGTCTGCAGGTGCAGGGTACCCAGCGCCTTCCTCACTGGCAGGCCCTGTAAATACAGGGCCTCTTTAGCGCTCTCAGAGGCTAGAATTTAACAATATTTATTAAATTATACTTTTTTACTTTATTTAAGTGGTCCTTTTATTTCTCGATCCACTTTAATAACTTTTATTTATACCTTTTAATTAACTAAAAGTAGTTGTTATAAGTGTTACGTGTGTTATTTACTAGTTTCTTTATATAAGGGGTTATTAACCTTTTAAATACCTAGTATCTTTCCTTTATTAAGCCTTCTTTAAAGTGGTAAAATAACAATAGTTATATTAAGTTAAAAACTTAACGTTACAGCTTAGCTTTAATATTACTAATCGCCTTTTATCTTTTATAATTAAAGTTATAAATCTTTTACGTGTTAAGGTAGTTTAATTAGTCCGTTTCAGCAAGATCTTTAGGTTTTATAAGCTTTAGTTCACTTATAGATTTATTATCGTTTTCTTCGTCGTTTATAATGTAATCGCCTTATATTATCGTTATAATAAAGGTTTTAGCGTTATAGGAGCTTGCTCCGGCCTGTTACCTTCTTTTCTTAGTAGGCCTCTTGCTTTACCTGCCTTTACCTTAGTTTAAAGTATCGTTTAATAAAGGATTATTTATCGGCGGAATTTGTAATGTTTAATAAAAAACTCTAATATATAATCGTCGTGGCTCTCGGGGTTAATTCTCCTTACCTATTACGTACTTAAGGATTCTACCGCTTTTTACACGCGTTTAGAACGCTAGTGACTATATTAGCCAGTCGTCTGGGCCCTTATAATATACGTTCTACGTGGTTATAGCTATCTTACGCTTCTATAGAGCTTTCGTGGAGCGGGGGATCGGTCGGGGAGTTTTTAGTGCAAAAGCGGTGGATTTCGGATTAGAATTGGTGTGGTTTTAAAGCTCAGAAAGCGCCAAATTCGTCTTAAAAGGCTAGCTGTTGCAAATCAGACTGTTAATTGTCAGAATCCAGCACTTATGGGCCAATTATTATGATATTGTTTTATTATGTTGTTCTGTGGAAAAATCTGGAAATCTCTGGTCCCCTGACGAGGCTTGGTGCCAAGCCGGAACCCTCCGCAGGTTGGCCCACATAAGCTGACAGTTGTCCCGTGTGCCTAACGGATCACGTGCAGAATGCAACCTGTCGGTCCGCAGTTCTGCCTTGCGTGAAATCTACGCACCTGGCTGACAGGTGACAGCCTATTCAACGCCTACTGCTGACCGGAATCACTCGGCAAATTTGTGCAAGGGCAACAAACCTGGGTCTGTATTGTGCCTCAAGTTTAGATTACCTGGCTTTTCCTAGCGGCCAGACACAGCGGCGCAACAGACGTCCGATATGTGGAATGGCTCCGTTGGAAGCGGCTGGTCACCAAGTTGGAAAAGTGGAGCCCGGGAGTCGCCGGCTCGGTGTGGTCGCCCCACTTTGAACGGTGCGTGGGGGGCGCTCTGGTCCCTGAGGCTGGTGCAGCTGCTGGTGAACAAGATCGATCGATGCAGACTAACGGAGAAGACCTCCTGCCCAATGGATTTTGAGAGAGTCAAGAAGACTCCCACGAGAATCAATCTCAATCGACCCCAGGACACTCAGGTGGGTATCACACATACCTTGTGTAGGGGGAGGCGAGCAACTTCTCCTACTATTGTCAGGACTCCAAGCAACAAACTTCCCCCCCTTTCTTGCAACGCTTAACATGGACTAACTTGACACCCTACCCAGGCAGATACCAACAGCCGGTGTCAGCAATCCCCCGGTTCGTGCCTCCCAACTTTACACGGGTCGGTCGTATCATTTCCACTGCTGTGGGTGTCGATCAGCGCTGCCATGTTCCGCTGGGGCCAAGACGCACCGGTCGCAAGTGTGGCAGCCTTGAAACCGTAGGGATTCCACCACCAGAGGTGTGACGGGCGGGGCCGGGAGTTGATCACGATCTGGTCAAGAGGCGTAGCGCACACCTCACTCGGGGCGCCAGGCAGCATGCCGAGGAGAGCGGCAACGGTGGACCTAAGCTTCATGGTAGTGTTTCTTGGAGCTGCGATCTAAGAGGCTGAGTATTTTGCGAACAATACGGGAATGTATCTCGTGGGAACTTGAGATGTCGGATGTGTGGCTTACCATTGCGTTTTTCTTGCCCCCGAAGGCACAACGGAGAGTTGAGGTAACGTGATTCAGCGGCAAATGCAAGATAAAGGACACTATAAAAAGCGAATAGTGATTGACGCTGATTGAGTGGCAGTACTGACAGGCGGTGAAATGAAGGCTGTGTTGCGCAAGGGGGAAACGGCCTGCCTTGTGGAGGACTCGGAATGGTTGAAATAACAACCCAAGAGCTGTGTCCGGACACCACATCTCTTAAAGTGAGGCTGTCGGCAGAGGGGGGCGTGGTTACACAGTAGCGCCCTACAGATATGAGGGGCTTGATGCAAGCTTGGCAGTGCATTCGACAGACGCACGCGGAGCCAACCAACGACGATTGATCCTCTTCAATTCAGACCGTGGTTGAAAGTCAAAACCGGGAACAACATATATTCAGGAAAGAGTTAGAGTGGCGCCGAAGCTCTGTTCCCTGCGGAGGAGCTACGATGTCCAGATGGCCGTGTATACAGCTCACCAGAAACAATTCCACTCTCCCTGCACAAACATTAAATCATCAGGCGCGCCACAGGGCCATAGGTGATTGTCCGGAGCCCACACGCAATTAGTGACGAAACGGCCGTGGTTCGTCAACCACAAGCCATAACCACATCCTGCGGACAAGCAGAAGGGTTAGTATAGGTCCAAGGGCGGCAAATCTCGCCAGAGGCGAATCGAATGACATACCTTCAAGAGACCATCCGGGTATTCCGAGTGCGGAAAACCTAACTCCACACGGGTTCAAACTCTCTCCCGGCTCGGTAAGAGGTGTACCAAAACATTTGTTCGCATTGGACGTACCCCAAGGCCAAACAAGAGAATAATACTCGATGCCAAAGGGGATAAACCGACGAGCCCTACCTCTCTTGCCAAAGGTCAAACCCCCCGAAGCGGGGATAGGAGGCAACGGAGCAGGCCCCTGGGGGTTTGTTGCTTCAGGCCATGTGATGCGGGCCGAGTTAAAGGTACCCGCGCCCCCGACGCAGGCGCCGGAGTTGGAAAGGGACGCCTCCCACGTCCCTGCGCTGCCGCCACAGTTGTCGTCGCGGAAGAGTTGGATTTTGACGTTGTTGCCGAAGAGGTTCTGACCCACGGCCATCTGCAGCGAGCGGGCGTCTTGTATGCGGAAACAGCCGGGGTAACCCGCCCGCGTTGTGTGGAAGATGCGGGGATGAGTGCAGCAGTCGGCGCCGCTGTAGATATGGAGACGCAGCATGATTCCGTGGTCAGCCGGGTCGGGCCGTCGACCATGGCACACCCCACCCGGGTTCGGCGCTGGAGCGCTGGGCTCGACGGGGAAGATGCGGAAGCTGCGCATCGCAACACCGGGCTGGCGACAAACGAGGTCGTTGGAAAGATTGGAGTCGTAGCGGTTGCCCGAGCATCCTGCGCCCGTGAAAGTCTGGATCTTGATGTTGCGGCCAAACATGTTTTGACCAACGCGTTGGGTGTATCCGTTGAACGGCCCGCTTGCGTCGTGACAGTCACCTAGCTGTCCGAGGCGAAAGCTCTGGAACATGTTGCAGCAGTTGGTACCGCCGCCGACCCTGTACAGCCCAATGGCCACCGTGTTTGGCGAGCTGTTGTCGGGGGCGACCAGCGAGCAGCCTCCCGAGCCTCCGCCTGGTGCGGGCTGCTCGACGTTGTTCTCGGGCTCATAGACACGGAAGGACTTCCAAGTTCCTCCAGCATAGCAGGTGCCTTGGTTGGAGAGAGTGGTCGAGTGCTGCGAGCCCGTGCATCCGACGCCTGTGAAAGCTTGGATCCTCATGCCGCGGCCGAAAAGGTTTTGGCCAACGCGAAGCGTGTAGCCGGTGAAGTCGGTTGTGATGTCGCGGCAGACGTTAAAGTTGCCAATCTTGATGGCCTGGAAGCGGGAACAGCAGCGCCCGCCCGAGTGCAAGGCCAACGCCACCGTATTGTCCGAGTCGTTGTCTGGCAGGGTTAACGAGGCATCGCAGCCGGGGGAGCCGGAGTCGGGACCGCTGCCGCTGCCGCCGGAGCCCTCGCCTTCACCCTCGTGGATCTGAAAGGAGCGCCACGGGCCGCCTTCGAGGTAGCATCGAGGCTGGTTCGAGAGGTAAAGCGTCGTCTGCTGCTGGCTCGAGCACGCTTCGTCGGCGTAGAGCGAGACGTGGATGTTGCGGCCGAACATGTTGGCACCGACCGCCTGGCTGACGGCGGTGAATGCGTTGGTAGGCCGATGGCACGAGTTGAGCGTTCCCAGACGGAAAGTCTGAGCAGGCGTGTTGCAGCTGAAAAGCGAAGGAAAGCATCAATGTGGGGCCACGGGAGAAAATATCCATGCCCGCGAAGCGGTGAAGAGAGAAAGGAGGAAGGAGCGATTGATGGGAAAGAGGGGCACCTACCATGCTTGGGCTGCGTCGGCAAACACACTCAGTCCAACCGTGTTGTCCGACGTCAAGGTCGGCTGGCTCACTTGACAATCCGGCGCAGTGTCGCCGCCCGATGTCGCCGTCGCCGAGATCTGGTAGCTCTGCCACCAGGCACCGTCGAGAGCGTTGTTGAAGCACTGCGGGGTGTTGGTCAGCCTGGTAACGACTGGGTCGCCCTGGCAGTCGCGGTCGGCGTAGAGAAAGATGCGAATGTTGCGACCGAACATGTTGGATCCCACGTTTTGCACCATGCTGCGGAATGCCTGGTTGGCGTTGTGGCACGAGTTGAGCGTGCCCAGACGCGTCGTCTGCGTCGGCGAGCAGCAGTGGCCGTCGTGGAACAGCTTGAGTCCAACTTGGTTCTGCGACGTCAACGTGTGCGGCGTGTCGTTGCAGTCGCCCGGCGGGACGCCCGGATGCGAATTGTTCCCAGGCGGCTGGAGCGTAACCATCAAATTGAAGGGGCCGATACCTTCGCGCGGGTCCTCTGCGCCGGGCGGCGGCCACGTCGGTGGCGGGACGGGCGTGATGGGCTGCGACGAGTGCAGCACGCGCAGGGCGAAAAAGTGGACGACGGACGGGTTCTCGCCCTGGAGGTAGTTGCCGGCCTTGAAGTAGCTGAGGGGCGCGTTGAGTGCGTAAGTGGTGATGGTGACCATGGCGCCGCCGTCGAGCCCGACAGAGAAGACATTGTTCTCGTACCGAATCTCATAGGAAAACCGCTGGCCGAGCGGAATGTTGCCGATGAAGTAGCGCACCTGGTTGCCGCCCTCGCGCGTTTGGGCCATGCCCCAGGTGATGCGGCCGTTGTTGTCGTAGTACAGCTCGCCCACGGGCTTGGTCGAGATGGAGTCGTCGATTTTGATCTGGCCGATAACAGTCGACCCGCCAGCGGCAATGACAGCTAGCGTGGCCGACAGTCGGTTGACGGCCTGCCACGGGTTCCAGCTGATGGGGTTGATCTCGCGCAGCTCGGTCCGGCAGTGTTGACTATTGGGAGTCGTGACGCATCCCGTCGAGGCCGGTGAGCCGGGCACACTCATTACCAGCGCGCCCGTCGTGGCATCAGTACGGAAGTACTGATTCTGAAAGCCACCGCATCCCGCCAGTGCTGCCGGTTGCACCGTCTGCGGCGATCCGGGATTGCCAATCGGCAGCTGCAAATTCCACGGTTGGAGGTTGAAGTTGCCTCCCGGCGCGCATCCGGGATTTAACTGCCCATGCGCGCTCACGGCGAAGAGAATGAGAGAAATCGCAAGCATAGTTGCGCCGCTGGACGATGGGTCCCTAGACATCGTTTGAGCAGGTCCTTTGGTTTTCTCTTCTGTGCGAATTGAACCCCACGCGAGGGGCCTCAAGACTCTTTCAGATTTTCAAAGAAGTCCGTGTCGCATGTGTTAGACAATCGAAAGCATCCAATCCAGTATTCAGGGATGGTTCAAGGGGCACCCAACCTGTCTTGGCGGGGTAGGTCACGCCGGTGGTAATATTGGCTCCGTCCCGCCTCACAAGTTCCATGGCCGGGGTTGACGTAAACCGCAAACCTGAATGCAGCCAAGGGCTAGGCTCATGCCGCTATGATAGCTCTAGACCAAAAGTTGAAGCTCGTAAAATAGGTGGGATTTGGACCCCTTTCTCAAAGATAATATCGGGCCATGTAGTACCGAACTAACCCATCCCAAATGCTGAAAAGGGGGCGTGCTGGGATTCGTGGTGGTCATGTACCTTGCATGCCGCCTTGGCTTATTACCCATGGTACGTGATGTCAGCATGGGTGCAACGGTACTATGCCGATTAGGTACAAACTAGCGGCGGTTCCTTTCAGATGTAAGCCCAAGTACCAGTACTTGTGTCCAAATTATGGTCCCCGTGATAGCAGCTGCATGTCTTGGGACAGTGGCATTTACTGATAACTCTGTCTGAGCCACGGCCCTGACAAAGCCAAGAGTTTGCCTATAGGCACGAGGCCTGTGCGACAGCTTGAACATTGGCAACAAGTCTTTTTGTCTCCTTTTTCTTGCTTTTTGGGGGTCTCAGACGAAAGATCAAGAAGAGCCTTTGAAAACGGTCACGCGAATATTCCTCTCCCTTCATGTTCCCACATCCGCAGTGCAAGAATGGACATGCGCTTCCTACTCGGTCTTGCCCTTGCGGCGTTGGTTCAATCATACGTGTCGCAACCTCTGTACCTGTCTAATAGAGCTCGTCTTCACAACCTCAAGCGCGGCATCTCCAGCGATCCGTCCTGCCCGGACAATTTTCTTTGCGTGGAGGAGGCCTGCGTTGGCTCCGTCGTGTGCCCGGCCGGATACAGGTGCATCAACTTTGAGGGAAACAACGCGTGCGCACCCATCAGGTCTCAGTTCTGCGCCTTGAACCCCACGACTCTTGTTGGTGTAGGCTGTTGGGGGGGCATTTGCTGGTGAGTTTCTCCGGTTCTTATTCATCTTTTTTCATATCTTGCTTTTTCTCTTGTTGTCCGTGTCTTAGCTGACCCAGCGCATAGCCATGGACAATGCTATGTCCAAGAAGCAGTCTGCTGCGACCGGCCTTCTGTGACATGCACCCTTGGGACGGCGTGCAATGTTTGCCCGCCGGATCAAGTCTGCGACGGCAGTGCCAGCAACGGGTGCCGTGCCGAGGGGGCCAGCTCATCGATCTCTAGCACATCACCCGTCCCTACCCCGCCACCGAGCAGCTCCATCGCTGGTCCATCTGCCACGAGCAGCCAGCCGCCGACAAGCAGTGGCACTCCCAGTTGCCGTATTGACTCGGCCGCGTCACTTATTGTACGCAGCGGGTCCAGTCCACTGTCGGGAAGCGCATTGAGTCAGGACTGTCTCCTCTCTCTCAATGATGGCTGGCGCTACTTCGGCGTCGAGCACGGCGTTGAGTGCTTCTGGGGCAATTCTCTCGCCAACGCCACCGTCCTGGACCCGGATTGCTCAACGAGCTGCCCCGATGGCCAAATCGGACCCAACACGTGCGGTGCTGGCTCCAGCGGTGTCACGCTGTTTGAGAACGATGCATGGGAGCCAATTTCTCAGTAAATGCAGGCAACGACGATTTAGTCTTCTCCTTTATCTTGGGTATTGGAACGTTATCTTGGCACCAGAGAGCACTTTTGTTACAGTATGAGGGCTTGTTTGTGTACGTAGTGTTTCGTTATGAGAGGCAGAAAAGACAGTGCTGTTATCTTTGACTTTGCACTGAGGCTCCCTGACTTGTGTAAGATGTGCATGAGCACATCGAAGCCCGCCTTGCGGCATTCCAGGTTAGCCTTTCCTCCCAATACGTCTATCGCCCGTGACAGTTCAACCTCCCACCATAGTCCCATGAAGTCGACATCAAAGCGCCTCTGAAATTGGCATTATCACGCAGATTCCTCTTTCCACCAGACTCCATTGGGCCGTACCCCTCCAAACGACTTTGCTTACCTAGGTATCCAAGGCAGCCTCGGAGCTCAATGTGCCGAAAGTTCATCTGACATTGTCCCTTAGCGGTGTGATGCGGCCGATGGGCCGCGTGGGGGCTGAGTAATCAAATCAATAATGGTAGCCACGAAGGTCACTCTTCCGTCTGGCTTTACACCACAGGGCTGGAGATTTGCCGGCCATTCCCGTCAGGTGTTGCGCGCCGAAATCGTCTTGAATGACATCTGCAAAGTGACCCTGGGCTGACTATCGGCTCTTGGCCGCATGTGTCATTGGAAGCGAATTGCTAGCCGCGTACCGAGTATGTCGTCAACTGACCACCTTGAGCCGCTTTTGGTGCGTGACTCCAGTGTTACCTTGCTCTCAAAGTGATACGATTATCTCTTTTAGGGCAAAATGCAATTACCAAGGAGCTAGGACGGGCTCGCGCTTAACTAGCGTCTACCTTGGCTCGGCTTGCTGACAGGCAGCAGCGTGACAACGCGTCGCGGGCAGCGTGCCGGCGTACTGGCGTGCTGACGGCGCTAAAACATTTTTGCAATACTAACCTTCAGCCCAGGCTCACGGATGTATCTCGGTTTCTGGGCCTTCTGCAAGGTACCCGCCCTTACATGTACATACAGTATCTCCGCAGGTACTCGACCAGGAGAAAAACTCGGTGGATTGGCGGCACCTTACGCTAGCAATACCCCTGTCTTTTAGTCATCTCTGCCCAGCATGTGCTTGTGCTCGTCCATATCGACCACATGGACGGCGCGCCTTTGCGCGCCTCAGCCGTGATATGTATGAGCATTCCATCGGCCCTGAGAGCTGAGTTTGGATTCTAGAACCTCCAACTTGCGACTAAGTCGCTCCTTTCTGTCCAAGTTGTGTTCTATCGAGAATCAGTTTGATTGGCGTCCCTGACGGAAGGAACCACCATGGTGCGCCGTTGCTGGGTTCAGCCCCTCATCCTGGGCGTTTGCGCCTTCCTGGAGTTCGGCCATCTGGCGCGGGCGCAGCAGGAGCCCTTTCCCATCCCGACCGACCCGACACCAATGGTCAGGGCTGGACACAAGTGGACGGCCTTTGGCGATTCGTACTCGGCAGGCATTGGCGCCGGCAGCTACAACAACGTGCCCAACGGACGCGGCGGAGACTGCCGCCGGACAACCGGATCGTTTGCCGTTCAGCTGGATGCGTCGCCGGTTCTAGCGACGCCGCACGACTTCCACTTCCTGGCGTGCAGTGGTGCTGTCACAGCCAACGTGAGCGGTCCCCAACTGGACGACTTCCGCGCCAACTCTCCGCTCGAGAACGACTACGCAACCATCACGATTGGCGGAAACGATGCTGGCTTTGGGACCTATCTCATGGCCTGTCTCTACAATTACAAGTACGACTGTGCGGAAGCGAAGCAAAACACAGCCAATCAGATGCTCAACATGACGACAATGTTGGTCGACGTCTATTCGCGCATCATCGACGCCGCGACCGAGAGAGTGAGCGAAGGCCAGGAACACAGCGAGTTTTTTCTTCATGTCGTCGGATACCCCAGATTCTTCAGCACCGCAACCAATGAGTGCGACAACTACTCGCTTGCTTTGTTCAGCCCGGAGAGCACCAAGTTGACCGTCGCGCGGCGCACCGAAATCAACGACTTGGTCATCACCATGAACGGAAAGATCAGCGCCGCCGTGGAGCTTGTCAACATCCGATACGGCTACGAGAGAGCCCGTTTTGTCGATGTTGACCCACTGTACGAAACCCATCGCTTTTGCGAAGAAGGCCAGACGTCACCGTCGCGCGACGATAACACTTGGTTCTTTCTCATGCTTGGCCGCGATGCACCCCCCGAGGTCGGTGGCGACCCCGATCCCCCGCCCACTCCAGCCGAGTGCGAGGCTCTCAGCGCGAACCCTAACCCAACCATGGGCGAAGATATGGGCCTCCTGCTCTGGTGCGGCCTACTCGAGGCTCAAGCCGCCGGTCAGCCTCTACCGGACTGGGCTACCGACGGCAGCGGCGACTTCTGGCCTGATTGGGGGTCTAATATATATCGCATCTTCCACCCCAAATCACGCGCCCTTCAGGCCACCAAGCAGGCCCTCGAAGCCGATTGGGACAGGACGCCCAGCGACAAACTCTACCCCGTCTTGATCATGTTCAACGGCACCTCTGAGGAATTTGAATCCATGATCGACGAGTTGCAGAAGCCACCTGCTAGCGACCGCCCGAGTCGGCGCTGGGAGCGGGACGGCCTGGATCTGAGGGGCTACTCCTTTTGGTTGTCGCCAGCGCAGGCCGACCAACTGCAAAAACAGAACCTGGGTGTGGTTGGCATCAGCTTTGAGGACCAGCATCCCTTCAACTCGGAGATGCAGCCACCAGAGCCTAGCACGAGACGCCGCAGGGAAGATATCGAACCTCAGGACGCGTCATCACTGCCACGCAATGATACTAGCAACGCAACCATGGGGGACGACACGCTCCCTTCGGAGAATGGCACCCTGCACCGCCGGCAAGTTTCGTCCTGGCCCCTGCATTTGCAAAGTGACCCGGGTTGGGGCCTAAAGTACTTGTCCACTCCGCCCCGGCGCATTGGTCGCAGGTACTACCACTACGATGGCTTTGTTCACAACATGGCCGGAGGTGCGCCAAACACCTTGATATATGTGCTTGACACAGGCGTCCAACCCCATCCGCAAGTAGGTAGCTACAAAATCCGTCAAGGCCTCGGCTGGGGAAGCTAACCGGTATTGCAATGTCAGGAATTTGGAACTCGCCTCCTGGAAGGGTATTCTGCACCAGGGCTGGCTATTGAGGGCTTTCCGCCTGGCCAAGGCGATGATTACCGTGAGTTTCTTCCCCCCATTTTTTGGCCTCGCTCTTTGCTCCTTTCTTGTAGGGAGGCAATAGCAGCATGCCTCACCACCCTCCCCCCCCTTTTTTTTTGGTTTCAGCTTGACTGATGACCGTCAGCCCACGGAACCAAGGTTGCTAGCGTTGCCGCTGGTTCCACAGTGGGAGTTGCTAGAGGTGCGAGGATTATCCCCGTCAGATGCATGGGCAAGTTGCAAGGCGGCACACCATCCATATATGCTGCCTGGCTCTTCGATTGCCTACAGTGGATCTACAACAACGCAAGATCGAGGGGCGCCACAGGACGAGCTGTCATCAATTACTCTTTCCAATACAAATTTGGCAAGTTTGACGGACCCTACGACAGTTCCATTGAGGCAAGCCGCAGATCGGATCCCTGGCACAAGTTTCTACCGATGTTTGCCGCGCTTGGGATTCCGGTAGTATGCGTTGCGGGCAATGAAGATTTGCCGCCTTCAGAGACGGGTAACTACTCTCCTAGTCGCTACGCTTACCATACTGAGGTGGGAGGAGAGACCCTCATTGTCGCGGGCGCTTCCAATGATGTCGGAGAGAGGTGGGTGAGCAACACACCCAAGGGGGGTTCCAGTACGTTCATGTGCTATTATTCATCGCACTGACGTGTTACGACCTGGGCGGCTCCCATGCTGACCACTATGATCCCCTTTTAGACCGGTTCCTCAGCGTCACCGCCTTCGCACCTGGAGCAAACGTTCGCGTCGTCTCGACCGACGGCCCCGAAGCCGTCTCAGGCACCTCGTTTGCGGCGCCCTATATCTCGGGACTCATCGCCACCTGGATGTCACGGCCAGATACTAGAGACCGCCTGACTCGGGGTGGTGTTGGAAATTTCGCCAAATACGTCAAGGAATTTGTCACAGAAGTTGCAGACTTTGCAACTGACCCCGCGACTGACCCCTCTAGCAAGGTCAGGGGTAAGTGCTTTAGCCCCCTTGGGTTGTCGAGCGGCAGCTGACTGTTGTCATGACATTCAGTTGTTGGAACGTATGACTATATTGAATGCCCCGGACAGCATATAAATTTCCCTCCAGCGACTGGCGGCTTGAATCTGGTGCGCGACGAGAGTGGGCAAGTTTACGGCCCCCAAGGTCTACCATGCTTGGGCAACTATGCGCCAGAAGCCGTTGACTCTTTTCGGTACGCTGGATGCCGGCCAGATACGCAAGGAGAGCATTCAGCTCTGCTCCAAAGGAGGATGGCTTCGGGTGACTGGGACCTTTCCCGCTGCGCGCAGTCCTGCCGGGGTCTAAATGATCAGGATCAGGATATCATCATGTTTGGTCTCAAAAATGGGTACGTACATCAAACTCCCCTCTCGTATCACCGAGACTGTCCCCGTGCTCGCACATCACATCTAATACGGGTCAAATTGTCTAGCCGGTGCTACTGCGGCCAAAGAATACTGGCATCCCCTGCTCCCCCGACTGTCTTGGGCAACAGGTGCTCCACGCTATGCGTCACCAGCTCCACGCTGTGTGGTGGTCCCGGGCACATGTCGTTGTACACCTCGACTGGAACATTGGCCGCAGCGCGGGATTTGAGCCATAGGAATTGGGGCACGGTTCGTTGCGTCAACGACGTACTGACGGGACTGACGGTCACGGTGCCAGGGGGTGTGACGCCCGAAGCATGCGGCGATGCCTGCAGAAACGCATTTGAGGACACAAGGTACTTCAGCCTCATAGGTGGTGACACCTGCAAGTGCGGAAACGTGCTCAGGAAGCGACCTCCCACCGGCCCCCATGATCAGGGTCCCATAACAACTCCCGGAGCAGAGACGGTCCCGATGTTGAACTGCAACGTGGCTTGCACCGCCGACCCAACGTCGCTGTGCGGTGCTTCCAGTGGGACAGAAGCCATTCTCTACCAGAGGACACATCCCAAACTCCAACACGCCCTTTCCGGTGGCTGGGAGTACCAGGGTTGCCACCAAGACGCCGAACCCCGAATACTCGGAGGACCGATGTACGGCGGCCAGACACAACTGCAGCCTTCGACCTGCGCCGTCCTTTGCGAGGGCTGGCGATACTTTGGCGTCGAGAACGGGAACGAGTGTTTCTGCGGCAACGAGCTCGACCACACCACACTGACCGCTGAAGACGAATGCTCCACGCCTTGCACCGGCGACAGCGACGAGGTGTGCGGCGGTCATTGGCACATTGGCGTCTGGGAAGACACGGACTGGCAGGACGACAGTGGCACCGATCCGACGCCATCTAGCTCGGTACCCTCGAGCGTTAGCGCTACCAGTACCCCCACGCCGTCGTCAGAGCCTCCCGCTGCGATTCCGACAAACTACAAGCCGATTTGGTGTGGCTGTGAGGATTGATGGGACTATGCGCGCTACCTCGCTATTTTGCTCTTTTCTTTGTAGATTACCGGTCATTCTTCTTTCTTTTGTAGATATTGAGAATAAGGAAATTCACTTTCATCTCCAATTTTTGCTTCACTGCGGCGATCAGACCGCTATCCTGAGAGAAAAGATGATGCTTCTCGCGAGAGGCTAAAGTGGGATGCAGAACGAGCCATCCGGGAGTTGGCAATCCGCAATTCCGAATCTCTTGCTCTTGGAGAAGAAAGCAAAACATCCCGTCTGGAAACCCTCAAAGACCTCGATGAACCTGCCAGTCTCGAGAGCAATCCCTTCTCCGTGCCCTTGAGCCTTGGTCCGCAAACCCTTTGCCGCGGCGTCGAACGCATCCGCCGAGCGACTCAACTCCTGGACCAACTTCCCAACGATTTCGTCCATGGACGCACCAGATTCGTGCAGATGGATTGGGATCAAGCTGGTCAGCGTCATGTCGTTGAGCTCCTTTCGCAGGGAGAGCAGATCGTTGCAGCTTGTGGGTCCGGTCAGGGGTAAACTCCAACAAAGGGGGAAGTGGAGGTAAACACCACTCACACGCAGGTCTGGATGCTGGCTTCCCGCCGCATGGTCATGACCTCGGGTGCCCGGGCAATTGCATCGGGGAGGTTTGTACCAGCTACGTACCTGTAACCGTTATCAGACCGATCCTTGAGATGGTGTTTGTTGGATCACAATACTATTGTGGTCAACGACAAAGAAAAACACTCACTGGTGGAGATCGCAGATTGAATCAACGGCGCCAGTCCCTAGCCGGAACGCATCATACTGCTCGACGGTAGGAAAACGGCGTTCCAGGGTCAGTCGATGCTGTTCCTCATTAGAAGGGCCCATGAAGAACTCCAAGTCTTTGAGGAAGCGGGGGATGCTGATGTTGGGTGCATCCCGGAGAGCGGGCACAATGGCTGAGAAGAAGTTGCAAACTGGTGCGAACCCAATCAGAGTCTTCTCGATGTCATTGTAGTTTGGGGCACCGTTAAGGAGGGCGGACTCGACGAAGTGGTACATGCCCAGCCGGTACTTGTTCGACAGGTTGAGGTCCGACGCTTGATCCTTAACGTTGGTATCGGCCTTCCGGTCGAACTCGTCGTCGAAGAGGTGCAGGAAGACGAGGAAGAGGCCCATGCCCCGCAGCTGAGGCCAGTCGGCGCAGGGATACGACCTGTGCCCGCCGTGTAAGCGAGGAAGGAAAGGGCGGAATGCCAAGGGATTCACATACCGGCAAGTGAGCAGGGCAAAATCCATTGACTTGGCCGCATTGGCGCGTTCTTCTTGAAAGCATCCATCGAGTTGCTGGTTGATCTCCATGACAAGTCTGTCGTAGTGAGAGTTGAGGCCTTGTTTCCATCGGCCGTAGACAGAGTCCAAGTTGGGCACTCTCAAAACCGAGCCTCTGAGCTTGCGAGCTATAGGGGTAAAGTGGTCTGTTGCTTCGATTGCCATGGTGGGTGCCCGTTAACAGTGATATGGGGTAATGATGTAGATCGACCCGCGAATACCACACGTCAAGACACCGCCCGGAACTTTATAGAAGCTGGCTCAACCGGGACGACCATGGAGGTCTGGCCAGGGTATCGTGCCCAGACTCTGCGCTCCCTTGAGCCGACCCTCGCAATCGTCACCGCCTTTCCCGCGTGTTGGGAGTTATCATGACCGGTGAAGCAGCCCGTCACATTTGGCTGGGTTGTTATCACATTGCAAAACAACTTCATCCACGAGATATGTTCCGAGACCGTCAATAGCACAGTGCAGCCGCGCGCCACCGAGGTCAGGAGCAGTGTGTTTCTGTCTCACATTTGCTTTTGCCCCACGTCGCCACCCATTATTCGCTGCCTGTGCCGCTGATAGTGCTAGAGGTTTTGATACTGGGAAGGACTGGTTTTTGATGCCGCACCTAACGAGACATACCTCTCGTTTCAGTGGATGGTAACTGAAGTGACTTGGGCTATCCCTTCAGGATCGTTGCTCTTCCCTCAACATCGCTCCTTAGTGGCCGTAAAGTCCTCCTAACTGGGTGTTTTCCCAAGAGATCTGATTCCTCCAGTATCTGGGCCTTCCGTTCGCATTCTCTGTGTCACCGACGACTTTCGGGTTCGCACCGTAGATGGAGGTGCGACCCACTGTGTTGGGCGCAACCCATCGCCGATTCTCGGCCCTCTCTGCATTACGCAAAGTTCTCGTCCCATTGCCTTTTACACGGCCTTTTAAGCAGGTCTTAGGTACGGTCTCATATTTCTGTGAGGCTGGAATTGGGAGACAGCAGCGGAACCGAGGTTTGGGAGGAAAATGGATGATTTCGACGACTGGTCTCAGCACTGACGGCGACTGGGTGACAGCAAACGGTTTTTCTCAGCGTGTCGTCCAGTAATGACAGTGGTGATTTTCTATCTTGTGTACTCTAATCCAGTCATGTCCCTTTTCTCATCAGAATCTGGGCCGTGCGAGTAGGGTTCTCCATTTCCTGAGCCCGTTGCCATGAAAATGCCAAGACAGGCCATGGCGCGATCTCAGCGTCAATGTCATAAAACACAAACTTCCAACTCGACTTTTTCCCAAGACATTTCTACTTGCAACCCCCCATTAGCAGGTATTTGACTCGGTACTACAGAACCTTTTCACACCGGTGCATCTTCAGCAGACGATTCTTGTGCCCATGCTAACCTGGCGGTATGCTCACCTCTGGCCGGCGGGGTTGCGGCAGTCGTTGTCGTGGAAGAGGTCGACAACGACGGCGTTGGATGCAGCTGCAAAGGCAGCGATGATGGTGAGAGAGAACTTCATGTTGATGGGGAGGACGAGAGTTTGATTGAATTGATGAAATGGAATTGACGAGTGCTGTGAGTGAAGTTGGGAACCAGAGTTCGTGAATGCCTACTTCTATATCTGAATACCCACGTGTCATTTGACCGTTTCTGCTCTCCATGCCATAGGTTCTCGCATAACGTGGTTCTCCTGACGGCGTAGAATCGTAGAACCAGCTTCTGGCCCAGAACTTTCATATTAGCAATGGCACCCAAGACACGAGGCGGGCTCCTGCGCGGGCTCCTGAAGGATTCGATGTTGACAATACCCACTACAAGTCCTCGCCTAGTCTCCACAGTCGTCGATCTTGTCATACGAGGCGACCGCTTCAGATCTTGAATCACCTAAGAAGGCAAGGCAGAACGTCGCCGCTGTGGTGGACGCGTACTCTGATAATGAATCGATGCTTTTTAGTTGTTTTAGAGAACCAACAATCCGTTTCATTCCCTGTTGTTAAAAGTACAGAGCAAATCTCTGCCCAAACAAGCAGGTCAGCTGGTACCTGGTGCACTTTTATTCAGTTCAGACCTCTTCTGCTAACTTTTTGGATACCTTTCGGCTACTACCTTTGACGTAATTTATCGACACGGTAGGAAGGCACGCATCGGCTTTTGTCAAACAATGTATAAGTACTGAGTACTTGAATGCGTTGAAGTCGTCTCGCTGGAATCCGAAGGAAGCATCTAATAACCGGTTTGACTTTAGTCTCCGACTCTTCAAGTTCCTCCCTGCTGGTCCGATATGGAACGAAACTCGTAGCCCCGGGTTCAGCGCCTCCAGTTTCTCAGGGCCACCAGAGCCGCCCCCGATCGTACCTCTGCTTCTTTTGGCTTGAGGAAGTTTAGTGTGCGGTGAGGTGGTTCTTTCTGATGCAAGTCTATTGCCCGTGCATTCCAGGCCTACAAGAACAGATTCATAGCATGAAAAGCCCCGCAGAACAACTAAAGTGGGCAGGAAAAGAAACAAAAAATACTTCCACACCAGTCAAGTTCTCACTAAAGCAACCGAGCAACCAACATGGCGGGCAGCGGCCGCTCGCCAAGCAGTTAGGTCGTAGCACGTCCCACCCGCCCGACCGAATAGGGGAAAACAAGACCGCTTGAGCCCAAGGATGGGGAAACCCCTGGATCAAGGGGGGCAAAATGGGGGGTTTGGGATCCGGGCGAGGCTTTCCCCTCCTGCGTGCGGCATAGGGAGGCTCGTGTACTTGGTATGCAGCCGAACCGCAAACGCGGCCCTTGTGGTCTTAGAAGCAGCCCTGATAAGACCCACCCACCACTCACTCGCAGCTTCAAAGTCGAAGCAAGCCACAAACTGCCCAGATGTTGATGGCTGCATGCAGTGCCAAGATGCAAAGCACACTGTTCTATTGCCCTACCCCGCACAAGAGAGGATGTATGCTTTGCCATGCCATTGGGTCCCCCAAGATGGGTGGTCTTCTTTTTGGTGATAATGCAGACCTTGGCGGACCCTGCCGCTGACAGCGTAGTGGCTTCGGGGCGTTATTCATCCGTGTTGACGGGACGAGAGCCTCACTCACGACTTTGTCCCAGCCACCGGGTTCGGTTTTAATATGCGCGAAATCCCAGACATTGGGAACTTCATTTACCCGTAAAACAAGGTCGTGGTAAACAGTCGCCAAATATGTGGTCCCAAATCTCACACCTTGCAACTCGCGCCCTATCTCTGCTAGGGACAAGTCAAGAGGGAAAACCTCGCATCGAGACAAGGGAGGAACGGCAAATCACTCCAGGATGGGCGGAGCCAACCCTTTTCGAAGCAAATCCCAACAAAAGCGCTCAGGCGGTTCTTGATGTCCTGTCGAAGCGCCAAACTTGCGCTCCAGGGTATGGCTATTGCTCGAGTAAGTTCAGTCTCTCACCATCCAAAATCCTTTAGCTGAACGGAGAACGCTCCAGACTTTGGTGGTTGCTGCCCTGCATCTGACCGGTGCTGCTCCTACGGCTACTGCATGAGACCGGGGCGAGTTTGTTGTCCAACAGGATCTTGTCCAGGGGGTTACAACTGTTGCGGCAGTAGTAATTGCGCCCCGGTTGGCAGTCAGTGCTGTAGCAATGGCCGGTATTGCGATACCGGCAATATCTGCGTTCTCTATCAGGGACGCATTGTCTGCTGCACGGATCTGACCTGCACTGCAAATGTGGACGGCACGACTACCATCAGGGCCACAACTCGAACCACTACGGCTACCATCACCAGAGCGACCTATCAGTACTACTACTACACGGTTTACTGGTAAGCATCTACCCTTTTTTGACCGCGTGTAACCCCTTACTGATCCTTGGTGCAGGACCTATCGGTACTACTACTGGTATTACATGGCCGCGGCTACAGCTTCCGTGGTTACTTATTCTAGCGCCACTACCACTGCCACCGTGACGGTGTATGCCTCGGATCAACTCGACGCCACTTCTTCTCTGAGAGAGATTACTGCAACAATGTTTACCACACCCGCTTCCGCAACGTCCTTGGCACCTCTATTCGGGATTACTTCAACCTCCTCGGCCAGGACTCGGACTACCCCCACCAACACTGGCTCTCCTGGCACCCCCGGCTTCGGCACCTCTACAGGCAGCTCTTTAGATTTTCCTGCTGTGTGTTTCATGGCGGGTGGCTTGTTGATTGGAATAATGGCCGTCTGGCTTTGAGAAGCAGTGAGAGAAGCTGAAGGGTTGGTATTTTGGTATGAGTCGGAATCACTCAGGGGTTCAGGAGCTCAGGGCTAATGATGGCTTCGTCGAGTTTCTTTGTGTCGGAGACAAAGGTCCTAATTATAATGTGCTTAAGAACTAATGAACAATCGAGTATCCATGGACCGACAAAGGAGACGGTCCCTTAAGCATTGTGCCCCAGATGTTACTATTTCCAAGATGTGTCGCGCAGTGGTGGGAAGAAACCCGTAAGAGTTCGGGTGAAAGAAAAAGAGCCGTACAAGTGTACTGAGAAAGACGACGCGCCCTACCCCTGCTTACTCACACAACAGAAACCTTCTTACCCTTTTCCTTATCCAGAAACCCACTAAACGTCCTCTTCAACTTCCCCAACGACTTCTTGCTCAACAACCCTCCACCCCTTTCCTCGCCCGGCAGAGGCAAATATGCAGCGTCCGGCAGAGGGCGAGGCACATTCAGCTTCGTCGCATACGGTGGCGATGGAAGCCCAGCTGTCTCCTGCCCCTTGACCTTGACCAGCTTCTTCTGTCCCGCCAGAACACCAGCTCCGCCACCACTTCCCTCCTCGTCACCCTTCGTCTCACCCAAGCTCGACTGACTAACATTCGTATCAAGCGAATTCTGCGCCCCCTTTTTCACTCCCGGGATACCGAAGCTCGACACCATCGGGGTCATCAAGCTCCCATATTCCGTAGTAGAAGAGGGAGAACTCTCAGAGGACATGCCACGTCGATGACCCCCAGCGGTTTGATAACTCCCATACCCACTATCATGGCTCTCCCTCTTGGCACCACCTCTCTCTCCCGCTCCACGATACACCTGCCCCTGCCTCTTCACATTCACATTCACATTTCCCAGCGTAGGGCTATCTGTCGAACCAGGAGAAAGTAACCCCACTCCACTCTCCGAAGCATGACCGGGAAGATTCCACCTAACCGTATGCCCACCGCCAGAAGTAAGACTAGACGGACTCGGCGTCACCGGGTTAACAGGACTCACGGGACTGGCAGAGGGAGGAGGGGATACCCATTTTCGAGAGGGAGCGACGGTGTGGACGTAGGTCTTTGCGTCAGAGTTGCGACGGGTGAGTTCGGCGGACCAGGTTGTTTGGGAGGGTACGGTGGGGAGGGGACGGTTGTTAGGAAGGGTGGAGGGCGAGGGGTCGCGGGATCGGGATGTTCGGGAGGGGGGTCGGGAGGGGGGTTGAGATGTGAAGGGGGGTTCCTTAGAGGTGGAGGGGCGACGGGAGAGAGAATTCTGGGGTTCAGATGGACGGCGGGAGATTGAGGTTTGCGAGGAGGAGCGGTGGCGGTCACGGTCGGTGCTTTGGGTGCGGGAGAGTTGCGGTTGGGGATCGGCGCTGCGGGAGCGGGAGCGATGAGGTTGGGACTTTGGGGTGGTTGTAGTGATGTCGGTGGATGAAGCGTGTCGACGATGACGGCTAACAGCGATGTTGGAAGATGGGTCGGGGCGTTCATCGCGGAGACGGTCCAGGATATCACGCTCGCGGCCACGGTTGGAGGATGGAGCACGGGATGGCTTTCTGTCGGCCGAGGTGCTGCGTTCACGCTTTCGGTCTGAGGAGTTGGGACGTTGGCCTCTTTCTTTGGGGTTGTTGTCAGACCACTCGTCAATCTTTCGGAGAGACCCTGACCCGGTGGAAGTACGATGCGAGACACGGTACGGGGAGGGAGTCTCGGGGACCAAGTCTTCGGTGCTGTCAGAATGGGTTGTGTTGCGGAGGCTGGACGGGCGTTTGGGCCGAGTAGCGGGCTTGTTGGCATCGTCTTCTTCGATCTGGCCTCTGTCTGTCGAACGACGGTAGACGTTGGGTCGAGCTGGGAGGCCGACAGGGTTGTCACCAATGAGCTCCGTGTCAAAGGTGGCTGACTGGGGTGATCGTGGGCTGGTCGGCGTCTTTCTCGGAGAGGGAAGTGGCTCATCATCGTACTCCCTTGGTCGCCGCTTCGATGCACCCTGGTACGACCGAGGTCTGTGCTCCTCAGAGGATTCAAGTTCGTCTTCGCGCCGTCGCAGATCCTCGGAAGCTCCGCGTCGGTGAGACACTCCTCGTGAGATCTCTTTTGCTTTGTCTTCCTGCTCGTACCTCTCGAAAGTCTTAACGCTAGGGTTCTTGGGCCGGGCTATTGGATCTTCCTCGACTCCGCTTGGCGAGGCGCGTTGTGAGCTGAGTCGCACGGCCTCTTTGGCCTTCTTCTCCCTCGCCTCCCTTCGGAGCTCCTCTCCAAAGTCGATGTACGGCTCAACATTGTCCACTGCTGCGTTCTGCTTTGCTCGGTCGGGCTGTCCCTTCGTAGAGGTGTCTGGTGAAATAGTGGCCGGTCGGGAAGGTGTCCCTGATGAAAGCCCCTGAGAAGCCCCCTCGACCACCGCCACCCTTTTTTCGGTAAAATTCACGACAAACTCGGCCACCAACCCATCTTCTCCTTGGGTGAACTTGAACTGATGTTGCTGAACAGCGATATGTCGATGGACCGGGCAGCTGAGAACATTGCCCGACAACTTTCGAAGCTCCTCAGTGGGAACGGACTTATCGAGCGGGCAATACTTGTCGTTTCTCTCGGCGGCCTTGTTGCACTTCATCCACTGCAGATAAAAGTGCTGCTGATTCTCTTGGCAGCCGAAATACGGCGTGTAGTCGTAGATGCACATGGTTCGCTTGGTTCGCTTGGTGCCGCGGGTGTAACGAGATGCAAGTGCCCCGGGAAACGAAACAATAAATGGCTGCAGAGCAACACAAGAAAGCAGGAACGAGACGAGGGTAGCTCGGCTTTTCTCCAAAATAAAACTGCGAAGACACCACCTCCGGGGTGCCGGATTCTACAAACCATTTCGGATTTGTTAGCTCGGTCTGCCGCCCCTCCAAAGTTACCTGCCTTCCAGATAAGTGGAGGAAGGCTTCCAACCCCCAAAACGGAATATCTTAGCAGTTGTGCCACACGGGCGGTTCGTCAGCGCTGGGTAAGGGACTGTGCCGCACCCCAACAGAGCCCTATCGCCGCGTCAGGGCAGGATTCCCGCGGCTGGATGCCGCAGTCTTGTTAGTGCTCTAGCGCCTCGCGGGAGATGCCAATAGAGAGTTCAGATTGGCGAGAAAGTGCCGACTCGGTCTCGCGCAGCTCGGGAAGCGGGAACCAACGCACGCAATCAGAACTTTCGGGGTGCCGCGGATGCCTGGTTGGATGGCCGTGTCATCTGGTTCTGGATAGCCCCCAACTTCCCACGCCCAGACCGTGTGCCGCCTAGTGGTTTGCTGGCTGTTCTTTTGTCCAACACGCCCGAAGGATCAGAGGATTCAGTGCCACCCTTTTTTCACAGCAAAGATTACAAAAAATTGGTCCAGTGCTCGCCATTCCCGCACCCCCTTTACCAGCGAGGCTCAATGACGGCGACAAATGATAAGCCTCCATTTCGCATCGCCAGTGTTGACTTGGACTGAACACGGTGAAAACTGGAAACCACCTCGTTGGCACGAGTGTGCAACAGGGCCGAGACCAGCTACCTGTCTCGTTCCGGTTGCCAACGGCTCCCAAAAGGGCTGTGAGCATGACGTTGACATGCGAGCTCCGAGTGCGAGGGGAAGCCGGCTAAGCTCAGAATTGACTTTGGCCATCATGCCACACCCGGCATCGGTGGACTTTGCTGACCAAGCCGGACTGATCAAAGTTGTGTTGAAACAGGAAATCACAGCCGCGACGGGAATTCTTGGGAAGCATTTGCATCACAACACTCACCATGACAGCCTTTTCACTGACACACACTTACACGCTACACCAACTTCCAGGGTTTCCGCCAACAACCCAACAACCAGACACTACTGCACCTCTCAGAAGCCAACATCGGACTCCTGGCCCAATAGAGTTTTCCCACCGTCGACGCCACCAAAGGCACCAAACTTTGACTTTGCCCCTCACCACCTCATGTCCCGAATCTCCCCCATCCGAACGTGCGCGGCGGCGAAACAAGCCCGCGTGCACGCCACCATATGGCGCAGAGCAACACCTTCTCCGTTCCATCCACCTATCCCCATTCCCAACTTCCAACCACCCCTGCCTCCCGTCCTATTGGCCAACACCATCTCCAATGTCCCCTCCCATCACCCCCCAAACCGACATCGCCCTTCCCCCCGTCCACCACTCGCACCGCCCGTCTGCCGACAGCCACAGCAAACCCAACAATATTTTCCCCAAACCCCCCGCCCGGCGCAACCCCCCGCCCATCCTCGAAGAAGACGACCCCATGCTCGACTACCCCCCCGAAAGCTGGATCGCCTCCATGATCGGCACCACCGGCCTCCTCTACCGCTTCTCTACCCACCTCGTCTACAAATCCAACGTCACACCCCGCGTAGCCAAACTAATGGAATCCGCCGGTCCCTCCGTAACCCTGCCCCCCATCTCCCGGGTGGTTTGGAAGGGTTCCCGCCCCGACACCGGGACCAAAGCCATCATCATGGAACTCGGCCGCAAGTTCCGCGCCCGCGATATCCCCCCCGACCAGCGAAGATCCGTGGTAGTAGAAATGTTTGGGTTGTTAGAGAAGTTGCACAATGACAAGGGTATCGTCCACGGCGACATCAAAGAAACCAACTTCCTGTGGTCCCGCGACGGGAAATTACGACTTGTCGATTTCAGCAGCGCGCGGTTCATCACCGAAGAGAAATCCGGCTGGGATGAGAGTTTCTCAACAGAAGCCTACTTCACACCCATACGTATGCGCAAGAGGGACGAGGCGAGGAAGAGTCTAAGAGAGGGGATCATCGGTGCAGGAGGGGGTGTACAAGGGGGGGTACCCGCGCCGACGGTGTTTGATGACTATTATGCGCTGGCGGTGACGCTTTGGGCAATGTATGCAGCACGAAAGCCGGGGAGGAGGCAGTTCAATCAAAAGACGATTTGGAGGACGGATTTAGCAAAGGTGGAGGATGATATGGTGAGGGCGTGGATTAAGAAGGTGTTTAAGATGGCGGGGTGTCGTTTGTTGTGGCCGGATCCGATGGAGGAGAGGGAGAGGGAGAGAGATAGAGAGAGGAAGGGGCTGGGGGTAGGAGAAATGTGAGGGGGAGAGGACCGAGAGGGAGAGAAGAAGGAGGACGGGGGTGTAAGCTATTAGAGATGGCTGCCGTGTCCCAAGGTATGGGCTTGCGGCGTTTGTTGGGTGTGTTTTGGTTTAGAGGTTAGATTGGCGATAGTGCGGTGTCTCTGTGTCTCGGTGAGCTGTTCCGCGGCGGGAACTGTTGGGCTGCGGCACGGATTGGTGGAATGGCTTGCTCGGGATGCTTCGCCGCATAGATGTAAATATGGATTTGGACCTATTCCAAATCATTGTGTTGCTCGAGATAGTACTTCTTGGCTGCCTGTGCGATGGCTGTTCCCGACTCTCCGACGCCACCAGGGTTGGAAAGAAGCTATTTGAACAGGGGATCTCCATAGACGTCGGAAACCTGAAGCATATCAGCGAAGTCGCGCCTTGATTTAGACAGCGGAACTAACCTGTTGCAGCAGTCTAAAATTCTCCTTGTTCTCCTGTTGTACTATCTCCGGCTCTGTTAAATAGTGCTGCCTTTCCGGAATTCTGGGTTCTGTCAGCCACATCACTCTCCATAAAATTCGTCGGCTCATACCCCATGATCTTTGCCATCATCTCTTCAACACCCGATTTCCTCGCCACTTCGTTAGAGTACGACCAAGGTTCCTGTCCCCCGTAATTTTGGATTCTTCCCCAGATGAAGGCATCGAAGTATCCTCTATTGGAGCTCCGGTCCGCGGCTCACCCCAATCCCAAGCAATCATCACATCGTGCCATGCTCCCTGTGTGTAGAGGATGCCCAGGCCGGGCGACACTTCAGCTACCTTTCCCAAGAGGCGACGCCTGCCTTGGATAACGACCATCTCTTCGTGGTCCCAGGTCATGGCGCGAACTTTGGTCCAAAACATATCGTGACAAGTCTCCGAAGAACTGATTTCCACGAAATAGCGTGGTCCGGAACCAGTTCTCTCCGAGTCGTCTTCCACCCGTCAAGATCTATCCCAAGGGGAGTGCATAAATCTTGCCTCGGCGGTCCGCGTCCTCGCGCAGGTGATAGAGGTCAATCAGGTCGCTCAGGGGATGGACCCTAAGCGCGAAGGTGCTAGGGTCCTCCACGGTGTCCCGGGAAAAGGGCGATGCACGATCCATTAGATATGTAATCGACCGACTCGAATTCAGTGCATCCCCATACAGGCGATCGGTCGCCACTTGATCCGGATGCGCGATGCTACTATCCAGTGTCGCTAGTTTTTTCTCCCAGAGCCTTCTAAATGTCTTCAAGCCGGAAGAGAACGTGTGGCCACAATTTTCAAGCCTCCACAGATTATGGAAATATGGCTCGCCGCCGTAGCTTCTTGCAGGACCTGTCCCACAGTCAGAATTAAGCCCGTTGTTCCGCAACAACCCACCAACGGCTGACTTAACCATACACGTCGGAACCAAGGCCTTTTCTGCAGCGCCACAAAGGACTCTTGTGTTCTCAGGCCAGGCTTGGAAGGAGGACCGTGGATTATGACGATAGCAGACGTGCTGTCTTGACTCTCCTCTCCAAGCCATACAGTGACGCGGTTTGCGCAAGAGTAGATAAATGCCATTATTCGAACCTGACGACCTCTTTCTGCGACATCTTCCTGGTTGATGCAAATGGCGTCGACCCATAGAACGCGGTCTAGAACGAGGTCGCGGAGTCCAGTCAGGGCTGCCTGGAGGTTGGGTGTGACGACAAGTTCCTGCCCGTTTATGGAGACTTTTCTCGGGTTGTCTGGTGACCTCCAAACGTACGAAAGAGCTTCGAAGAGCTGGGTTTGCTTGAGAGATGGGGGAAGCGCGTAGTCAATCAGCTCGTATTGAATCGCTGAGTTGGTGTTGCTGCTTGGCAATAGTCTAGAAATAACCACAACATGACTGATATACCAGTTTCTCACACGCGCACTATATTCCAGCCGTTACCGGCCAATAATATAAGGGCAATATATCACCTTACACTATAGCTTCTCTGCCTTACTCTATTTACACTGTAAAAAGATGTTATCTTTGCTGACACGCTCCATTTCGGCTGTTTTTATACAGTCAAGGCCTTTAACCTTAATAACAAAAATTACCAGGTGATTAAAAACACGATAAAAGTCTACTTAATAAAGGTGGAGGTGAAGACGTGGATTTTAGAGCAATTAAAAGAGGATTTCGGCAGCTGGTTTAAATATATAGAGATAATGGTGAGGTTGACTCTGTTGGAAGGGACAGAGTTTTAATTTCAGTATGTGGCCGGGTTTTTTTTGGTGGATAGGAATGAATTAAAATTCCTTCCATCTTTCACACAAGGGAAAAAGGGCATTTCAGAGGTTATTGATGAGGAAGAAATTGTAAAACGGAAAGGGGGGTGGGGGGGGGGGAGGTAAGAGGTGGTTATATTCTGACTCAAGGTTTGAGTGCCAGCTCGCCGGGCTTCCTTCGTTAAGGTCATTTTGACGCCCGAAAAAGCCACCTTCAGGATATGGCCGTTTATTGTTTTTCTAGTTTGTGAAAAGACATCGATACCCACTTTGTTCGAACAGGGGCCTTGGTGTTTGTGTTTTCTTATACGTTGCGTTTATTTATGGCTTGCAGCCATAAATCCAAAATCCAAGGCTCCTTAGCAATAACCGAAGGAGTAGAATCCATCCGTCCGGCAGGGGAGTGTATGTCAACCGCGAGTCGGCCACCATGGCCTCGTGCCCGTTCCGGTGAAGGGTTGCTATGATGGTGCAGTTTCTAAACTTATTGCCAGGTGGGGACAAAGCTGACAAACTGAAGAGGGGTGCTAATTTCCCCCCTTGTCCAAGACGTCTAAGGCAGTGGTGCCTGAGGCGAATAGGGGGAGGATATGACTGAAGAGATAACAACTCTGGCTAGCAATCACGATCGCCACTGCAACTATCTATCGTCTCTATTATCTCTTAGGTTTTACGTGCGAACTTTTCAAAATGATATTCTACTCTATTGTTAACCAAGAAGATATCGCAGAGGCAAGATCGAGATGCCTCTGGCGGACAATGTACCTACCACCCCCCCTTCCAGTGGTGAACAGCCGTCCTGCCCTAACTCGCCCCCGAATCGACCACCACTCCAATGTCTCCATGGGGAGCAGATTTGTCGTATGCCGGTCCTATACGATCATAATGTAAGACTTTTTTCTCTCACATCGCCGCAACCAAGTAACTGGGAGAATGAAAATTGTCACTCACCAAGCGTCGGATGCACGACCAATCCAGGCTCATACACATTCACATAACGGCTTTCTGACCATCCATCCAGAGCACTCCAGTCAACGCACTGATGGGGACTCTCGGAGTTGGCCAGGGGTACCGGATCGGTGGTTCCCCACTTCATGGTCATGAGAGACGCATCCCCTTGACACATGACGGCTTGGCGGAGCAAGTCGAGGCAGTGAACTAATTCTAGATCAGTGTGTCGATTTACCACGGGTAGAGGCATTTAAAAGACATACCGTTGTGTAGATGGAGCAACTTATACTCCGTGTCGGTGATATTGGGGAAGTAATAGTCAAGGTGAATGAATCGGTGCAATCGTTGCTATGGTTGTCAGGTCAAAAACTGCTAATGGAAAGGAAATTCTAAACTTACCACGCAATGCAGGTTGTGGTAGACAGTCAGTTGACCGAGATACCCCGAGCTGTCTGTCAGACGAACTCCCTCTGCCTCGCGCCCCAGTTCCCGCATCTCATCCTGTGTAAGCCTGATCATTGAATCTACAATTTGCCATAGTCAGTAATTGGGCGTAAATATGCTCGTTGTACTATAAGGGAAACTTACGATTGAGCAACTCATTCCACGCTTGATCCAGCTGATATCCTGGAGGGCCCGCATATCTCCAAGCACTTGACTCGGCAACATCGGGGTTGACATCAAAGACTTTGGATGTTAACCGGATAGCAGGCTGTGCAAGAGCTGTCCTCAAATTAGTAGGTACTTCCTGTAGAAGAGCATAGAGGTGCCGTGCTTACTGTTGATAATTGCAGGCGGATCGTGGGTTTGCCGCCGACTCAGGTAGCCCAGTGCAGCGAAAAAGAGAGCAGTATAGCATGCCACCACAATCATATGAAGGCACAGAAGACAACGGAGTGAGCGAAACCACGGTTGTTTTTGGGAAGACACTGCGATGTAGAGCCCGTCATTGAACGAGGGATGAGTAAGGAGTTTCTCATCTTCCCCATCGTAAGATCTGGGCTTGTGCTGGCGGTTATGGTGCATCTTCCCAAGACGAGAAATTGTGACGACGACAGAGCGAAGAGGAGCTTGAAGGTCAAGATCGTCCCGTTGCATTATCTATATCACTGTCGCGGGTTAAGCGAGGTATAATCCCCTTGGGCACATGATGCCCCTGAGCTTTTCTCTCTATGCGCCGTGGACGCTTCTGCCTGCCGACAACACCATGAAAACGTCCTTCTCAAACTCGGCGATGGTTCAGCTGAGGGCGATGAGTCGAACCATTGCTCCCAGTCTACCCAGTGAGGATCTAGATGCTGAATAGCTCTCCTGTGCGGCTAACGCACCTTTGCGCAGCCGCATCTAGTGGCTTGCCGTTCCCGGTCGTCTGGTTGGCTCCGGGAACGAGCCTCGGGGCGCTAAGCGCGGCCCCTCATGCACCCGGACAAACAGCCGCAGAGGGCGGGCGGGGCAGTCATCTCATTCGTCCCCTGCCTGGCCGGGTCCGCGCGGTGCCGACAGAAGAGACTTGGCATGGCCAAAACGGTGCTGGCCAATAGCACCACGCGTATTCAGTCCTCCCAACATCAAGTTGTGTTTCTTCAGTCTTATGATCTCTTTTCTCCTTCATATTTCAAGGGGCAGGTTACCTCAGCTGAACAGCTCGAGCCAGGTCGATGTCAGGGGCGGCATCTACATTCGGAATTGAGAGCGAGAGATGTCTTCATCGACTCGACGCCTCGAAGGAGGAAAAAAAAGGGGGGGGCCTAAAGGGATTCAACATGAACTCTCCTCGCCCTATATAAGATCAACTGAATCTCTCAATCATTCCAAACGTCAATTCCTCACCAAGCAAGAAAAAAAGCACGAAAAGCAGAGCCAGCCCTCGCTTCTTCAAACTCTTCAACTTAGTCTCGCGTCATCCACGACTTGCCACTCCGCCACAATGCATCACCAAAATCTCATCTCCATCCTCTCAGTCCTCTGCACCATGGCCGCAGCAGCTCCGGTCACCGGTAAGGCCTTCTTATCCCTTACATCATGTTCAACAACAACACTAACACAAACATTACAGAACGCCCTGTTGGAAACGCCGTGAGCAAGCGTCAAGCCACTGGCTGGCCCGACTTCTGCGGCCCCCAGCCCGACGCCTCCACTACCGATATCACCTGCATCCTGCCTGATGCCACTTCCGACGAACTTGACTCCCTCCTCGCCGCCCTTGACCCCAAGTTTTGCCAAAAGACAGCCGACGGCATCATCTGCACTAAGGGCGGATCCAACATCAAGCGCGACACCCGGTCGACCCCGTGGGTTCTCGTCCCGCTCGAAGGGAGCTCAGCGGCACCCGTCAAGCGCGAAACCCCGACCCTTGTCCTTCCGCCCAAGACCCCCTTGAAGGACCTCAAGGTCCCAGTTCCTTCAGAGTTCGTCACTGATCCCATCGGCAAAGACAAGCTTCTCATTCCAGGTGCTGGTGAGGGTAACCCCCTTGGTTGGGAAGTCGGCGGCAGCATTGGCCCCTACAAGTTCTGGGTTAAGGGGAAGGCGGTGGATGATCTTGTTAGCTTGGACCCTGTGACGATCACTCCTGTGCTTGTTGACCCGCTTGTGAAGGGGCCGCTCGTTAAGGGGCCCCTTGTGCGTGTTGGTCATTGAGAGGAAGATGTATCTGGGACGCATTGAAGTTTTGGAAGACATATGATCATTAGGTTAAGTAGGGAAGAAAGTCGGCGAGGAGATTCTTTCGTATAGTGGCGCACGGTTCGAATTGAAAGATTTCTTATCCTATGGAGTACCTCGCCCTGGGCCTCGTGGGACACTTGAGGCAGCCAAACTTCCACGTTTGCGGACAATTTCCGCGTCTTCCCAGAAATATCGTCACTCTTCCCCTCTTCCTCATCATCAGTGTCAGCGCCCTCTAACCATTCGTGTTCCCAAAGTTCCCGCTCACCCAATGCGTATCCATCGACACGCAGCCAGCCAAAGATGCTCCGCGTCGCGTTTTCCGACATGAAGTCTTTCTCGGGGTCTGGGCTCCCGTGGTCAACTGGGATTGAGCTTGGAGGTAGCTCATGGTCGGCGAGCGGAAAAGCAGGGTCGTCACCGTCGGACGGCTGGTATCTCATCGTTCCCCCAACGCAGTCCCATGTGAAGCCCCGGCACTGAAGGCTGTGGTTTTTGCACAGTTCATGGGCCCGTACTTCTAGATCGGTATGTTCCAATGGAATTCGGCCGAATGGTCTCCACTGGCAGACAGGCACTCGATTGTGCGACCCGGACCGAGAGAGGAAGAGCAGACGACACTGGCCCGCCCGGGATACGTAGCCGTCTGCGGCGAGAGGGTCCGAGATGGGTTCTTGGAGGAAGGACTGAATCGTTCCAGACCACGCAGCAGATTGGAGGTCGATGGGTATCATTCCAAACCCAACGTCCCGCAAGAGTGTCTGCTGAAGCCCGAGGACTGTTGCACCCAGCCAAAGAGCCGCCAACTTTGGTTGCCGGTCCATGAGCATGCGTCCGAGGGCAAGAGGATCTCCCTGGGCAACCGCAGCATCGATGGCCGCTAGGGAGCCTCGTAGCCATGGGGTAACCGCGTTACATTCAATTCCAGGATTGTAGAAGCTGCTCAGCAGCATCGGGCGAATTCCTTTACTGCGGCAGCTGAGGGTGATGAGCCGATCCAAGTCGTCTACATGGTCAGTCCAACTGTGCCGGGAGTTGCTGTTGGTGCTGGGACACTGCTGCCGCGGCATGGAAGGTGTGGATGCGGTTTGGCCTGCTAGGTGGCTTGCAGCCAATGCTGGCAGCTGCAGCCCTTTCCCGGTGCCCATGGATGGGAAGAGAAGGACAGCGGCGAGCGCAGCCTGGCTTTGGTCGGCGGTGTTTTGGTGGAGGCAAAAATTGTCCAGGAAACTGAGGGCTTTCGCACAGGAGGGCGCCGCAGCCGAATCAGTCTGAAAGACAGAGGTGGTCGCCAACAGAAACGGGTAGCCTGGCTGGAGTCGAATAGACCACGGAGCCAAAAAGGTGTCTTGGCCCAGCGACAGAGTCGCCTGCCATCCCTGGCCTGGGGCGAGGACGGCTGCCCACCATCGAGTTTCATCTGGCCCGGCATACCTAATGTCCACTTCTGGCTTGGGGTGTTCGGGCAGCGGAGTGAATGGTGTGCGCGCATCATAGGCGTCGGCCATGCTGCTCGTATAGAAGAGTGACGCGCCCTCGGGCATGACCTCAGCCCAGCGTGCCGAGAGGACATATGGCCAGGCCAAGATGAGCACGGCGAGACGATTCTGGTCGCCCCGTGCAAACCACGACGCCCAACGAATAGCAGGCTCTGCGGTCAGCACAGTGGACAGTAGGGTGGGATTCCTCGAAGCGATAGGGATTTGGTCCTGTTGCTGAAACTGCGGCAGCGCAGATTCGCAGTCTGCTTGCGTGGATCCCCAATTGACGCAACCTGTCGCGTACACCTGGCTGTGCGCGGCGTATTTGATGTGGTTTAGCTGCAGGTCGTGGGGGAATGAGCCATGTTGACGAAAAGCGTCGTGAATGCTGAGGTAGGATGATGGCAGGCCCGTTTGCTCAACCGTTGCCGCGTAGAAGGCAGACCAGGTTCGGAAACCCTGCTCGTAAATCGCCCGAAAATCCTCAGAATTCAGTCGAACGGGGTCGGTCATGGTTCTCTTTGCTGAGGTATCGGCGGCGCCAAAGATGGTGGCCTATCCGCGAGGTAAACCGGACGTGTCGTCAAGTCTCGATTCGAAGGGTTGAAGCGGTGAAGCCATAGCGCCAATGCTCTCTTGGTTTAGTCACTGATGTGCAGTGGCCCGTGCACACGAAGCGTCGACCTGAAATGATGACCCGATTGGGGAAGTGGCAGTTACGGAAGCGCCTACCAAAAGTATTTCTCGCCGCTTTTGAATGCTAAGACCACCCGCGCTCGCGGGACCCGTTGTACTTCAGTGGCCCAAAACACAACATAACACGCCGGGCAACACACACCAAAACACGGAAAACTCCGTCCAATTCAGACCACATCCCTTAAACCCCGTCTTGGCTCCCCGTTAGCAATTGGAGCACCTGTCCCATTCGCTTGCCCCAACTCTCCCCTGATCATCTTTGTCTTCTCCAAATTTCTCCTCGTCACAAAACTCCACATCCAAGCCCCATTGACAACGTCATGCCCGCCTTCCCTTGCCGGATTTATCGAAACGTTACCCATAAACGTCGCAGTCAGCACACTCGACCACAAAATTGGAATGACAGCAATAAAGGCCCACATGATCCCCGCCTTAGGATCACTATGTCCCTCCCCACTCTTGTTCGAGAATACCGTCGACATCAGTGTCAGTCCAACAGTACCACCGAATGGGTTGGCGAAGGTGACGAGACATTGAATGGGAGCCGTCATTGTTGGGAAGTATGCGAGGGCGTGGAGTGAGCCGGGGTTAAACGAGAGGCCGACGCCGTAGCCGGTCAGCGCCATCATCCCGTAGATTACCGGGATCCTCTCTGCTTCAGTAGCCCAAGCGAGGACAGTAATACCAACAGAGGCGGTGACAGTAGCCAGAAGAATCGTTGGTTGAGTTTGGCGGGGCCAGATGTTCATGAAGAAGTTGGCCGAGAAGGCGCCGGCTGGGAGAAAGTCAGCATCTAACACCGGTGACCAAGGGGGAATAACTTACGGCCCAACCCGCTGAGAAACCACAACAACGAAAGCCCAGCAGCTTCCGAGCTTTGGTTGCGAACGAGGGTGAAGTAGAGGTCCATGAAGTACATGACCGCAAACATCGCCACGCCCATAACAAAGTTCACCACAAACAATAGCCCCATATCCCGCTGCGTAATCAACTCCCACGGAATCATGGCCCTCTGCAACGGAAACACCCTTGCCATGATTCTCCCCGGCGCCATAGCATACTCATACCACAGCCACACGACAGTCAACACCCCGCCAGTCACCAAAGGCGCAACAACCCCAGCAGAGTCCCACGCATACTGCCCCCCGGCCCAAGTGAGCGCCAACACGAGCAACCCAATCCCCCAAAGGAATAGACTCTGCCCCCCATAGTCAATCGTCGCCAGCCGTAAAAAGAACCGCCCCCTCTTCGTCTCCTTATCTCTCACCCTCTTCCTCCCATGCTCCGTTTCTTCCAACTCCGGCAGTGGCTGCGCCCCAAGAAGTTCCCCCTTCAACAGCACAAACGCCAACACCACCGCGACAGCGGCCACGGGAAGATTGATACCAAAGCACCACCGCCAATTGACCTTGGTGAGGTATCCCCCCGCAACGGGGCCGATGGCAAAACCGACGGCGCTGAATATGGCGAAGATGGTCCAGTTTTTGGCGTATTCGGCGAGATCGACGCGGTCGGCGAGGATGGTGCGTACGCAGATGTTGATGCCGGAGGCGCCGACGCCTTGGAGAGCGCGGCCGAGGAGGAGGATGCCGAAGGCGGTGGTGGGTGCGCCAGTGCTAGGGGGAGATGTTAGTTTGACTGCAAGTGGAATATTATCTTTGAACGGGGAGCGCGAGTGGGGACCCGCAGAAGATGAAGGCGTACCAAATAGCAGAACCGATGGAAATGATCGCAACACCGGTTAGGAGAGTTGAAAAACGACCGTAAATGTCGGCAATCTGGGCCCAAAAAGGGAGGAATGCCGCGGCGGTCAAATTGAACGACGTGATAATCCAGTTCAGCTGTCCGATTTGCCCTGCGTCAGTCAGCATTTCCGCCTACGCGCAACGAGTAGCTCAATGGGGATGATGAAGACCCACCAAAGTCCGTAGCAATGAACGGTAACGCGGAGGCAATGATGGTTGTGTCGAGCGCTTGCAGGGTGAAAGGCATAAACAAGCCAAATATTATCTTATAGCGGTAGACGCGCCGTCTCTTCTTCTCTGCCCGCTCCTCTGGTGACTCCTTTTCGGCATGTTGGGATGTCGCATACCGACCTGGTGAATACGTTTCGACCGGCGAGAGTGTTGCGCCGTTGTGTTGGGCGTGTTGATGCTGTTGGGTGGATTGCGGAATTGGAGTGGAGGTTGGGGACTCGCGCGATCCGGAACTAGCAACGCGAAGTTGTTCCAGCTCCGCTGTGGCTTCCGTGTTACGCTGCTGGCGCTCCTTGTACTTTTTCTTTGCGTATTTTGCAGCGAGGAACATGATGAATGGTATTCAGGTGAGCAAAGAAAAGAGGAATAGCAAAGAGTGGGAGGAAAGAACAACCCAGACCGTGATGCAGTTCACCAAAACAGCCCCTGACATGCGCTGGAAGACCCTTATTTATGCCAAATTGAGGACCGGCTCCTCCAGTCGACTTTACTTGCAACCACGGAAACCCGGAATCCTCAGCCCCTTCTAACGCCTTGTCGCGCAGTGCACCCCTCAGAATAGCTGCAGATCTGCCGTGGCGGCGACCCCGAAATGCCAAGCCCAGGATGCGATTGGATCAATGCCAAGAGAAATTGGTCGCATTCGTCGGGTTCATCGCATTCACCCACATCCAAAACCCGACGAGGGGCAAACTCGCGCTGCGCCCCTTTCCCATCGCATTACTCGGAAAAGGCTGAGGGATTGTCCAAGTACCTTGATATCTACTTAAAACTCAATGCAAAAAACCACAACCAACGTCAAATACGGACAACATGCCGTGATTCCTCCACCTCGAAGAGGATGCAAAAAGGTGGCAGTCAGTACTGAGACCAGACTAGTACCGCGCAGCTACGCCACGATCATCCAAGATGCATCAAGGAGAGGGCCCGTCACCTTGCCACCGTGACCTGCCGTGCCAAATAAACATTCCCGCTAATATTTTGTTCATCCACCGCTAAAACGCCGTTCGCCATGTCGGCATCGCCTCTTGCCATGACCCAGAAGGAAACGACTACGGAAATACAAATATCATTAGACTCCCTGCTCCAGCCGAGTAAAGAAAGCGATCGGAGCTTATGCCATCTATCGCCCAGTCCTCATAAACTCGCCATGGGCCAGCTACTCTCCGTCGATGGCGGCCTTGGCACCATCCACAACACTCTTCAGCCCCTCTCCAATCTTAGCCCCAAGGTTCTTGTTGTCCTCGTCAGCGCCCTTTTCATCAGCCGCTGTGATCCTCGTCAACTCGCTGACGAAGCTCTGACCCCACCAAGCACTAGTGTACTTGAAGACATATCTCTCCAATTTCCTGAAGTTGATCTCGCGCTGCTCGGGCGTCATTGTAACGGCGTCGTGAATCGCGTTTGCCAGCTCCTCCGTGTTCCAGGGGTTGACGATGAGACTACCGTTGAGACTCTGTGCCGCGCCCGTAAACTCGGAGAGGATCATGACACCGTGGCGCTCGCGTTGCGTCGCAATGTACTCGTATGACACCAGGTTCATGCCGTCCCGAGTAGAGCTCACCAAGCACACGTCACTAACAGCGTACAAGGCCGTGAGCTCATCGAAAGCGACGGACTGGTGCAAGAAGTGAATAGGCATGAACTCGATGGTGCCGAACTTTCCGTTGATGCGGCCGACAAGCTCGTTCACCACGGCTCGGAGGTTCTGATACTCTTCGACGTCCTGGCGGGAAGGAACCGCAACTTGGACAAGAACTATCTTACCAACCCATTCGGGATGCTCTGTCAGGAAGACCTCCATGGCGTGGAGCTTCTGCGGGACGCCCTTGATGTAGTCGAGGCGGTCGACGCCCACGATAAGCTTGACGCCCTCGAACTTGCGCTTCAGGGCGGCGATGCGCTCTTGGACCTTGGGCTTCTTCAGACCTTCGACGAACTTCTCCGGGTCGATGCCAATGGGGAAAGCGCCAACTGTGATGAACCGGCCGTTGTGTTCGACACCATTAGGAGTGGTAGGGGTGGAACTAGTATCACTTGTCAGCGCTGGAGCAAGCATAGCTGCACCATATCTTAGAGTTCTTACAGAATGCGCGAGCAACTGCTCAAGAAATGCCTGGCATAGTCGTATGTGTGAAACCCAATGAGATCGCAATCGAGCACGCCCTGCAGCAGCTGCTCTCGCACGGGCAGGATGCGGTAGATCTCGCTGCTGGGGAAGGGCGTGTGGAGGAAGAAGCCGATCTTGACTCCGCGCTTAGTCTTGGCGATCTCCTCGCGCAGCATCTGCGGCAACAGCATCAAGTGGTAGTCGTGGACCCAAATAAGATCTCCGTCCTGCACATCCTTGATGATTTCCTTGGCGAAGAGCCGATTGACCTCACGGTAGGCCGCCCAGGCCGACTCATCGAACGTAATCTCGCCGGGGTGGTAGTGGAAAAGGGGCCAGAGGATGGAGTCTGTTGGAGGGGAGTGTTAGGGCGACCGCTTGCAAAGGGGAAAGGGGGGGGAAGCTTACTCGCAAAGCCGTTGTAGTGGCGGTCGGCAAGCTCGTCGTCCACAAACACGGGCACAGCGCCGTACTCATCCCGAAGGCGCTGTCGCATGGGACCCGCCTCGGCCTCAGGGACCTCCAGGCCGGGCCAGCCATACCACTGGAAGCTTGTGGTTTTGGACAAGCCGCTCAGACCCGTGACCAGGCCACCTGAGCTCATGGAAAAGGTGTACTGGCCATCGTCGGAGCGCTTGATCGTGATTGGGAGGCGATTGGAGATCAGCAGGAGCCGACCTCCCGAACCGGATTGGTCTTCTTCGGCGCCGGGCATTATGACGAGATGCGCGGGGCAAACGGGACAAAGACGCGCTAGCTTCGGTGCTGATTCGACCTCTCGATGGGGCGGCGCGGGGCTCGTGGACGGTGAGCTCGGTCAAAGGGGAAGGCTTCGGACGTCGCTAGAGCTAGCTGAAATACTCTTCAACAGAGAAAGTCGTTGGCGTCAGACGACCCAGGATGGAAAATGCAAAAGGTGATTCAGCAGAGCGCGGAAAGCAGGTTTGGCGGATGACGGGCGAAGGCGGGGCAGTCGCCAATTGGAGGCGGGGTTCCAGGTTGCTCCGGGAAGCGACAAACTGCTTGCTGTGGCGCAAGCTTGCGGATGACAAGTCCGGATCTAATCGCTGGCCGGTTGCTCAAGATAATGTCAAAAGCGCATATCGATCAACGTTGCCGGTGTACAAGTTTATATCTGCACCGTACGATGAAAGCTGAGGCATAAGATGCGATGAGGAGGGAACACGAGAATGCCATTCCACCCCTCGAGCTGCAAACACTTTGAGCCGTCGACGTAATTTCTGGACGGGGAAACAGGGATTGGCGGTGCGGCACGCCCACCCTTGTCAGCGGGCAACGTCCAGCCTCCAAGCCAAGCACGATAAATTCCCGGCAAAGGCCGCCCTTCTGTTCCCTGTGCAACATGGGACCATGCGCACACACGACTTCTCCCATGCGCAGCATCCCCTTCCTCGCTTTTCGCAGCATTTTTACAGGCTGACTGATCTCGACGTGAGAGCTCTCAGATTCTGAGGCGTGCGCAGGTTGACCGTTTCGTCCCGGCGGAGGAGGGCAGGGGGCTCAAATGGCGCACGACGGAGCCGTCGACCCACATGGCAGCCTGCATCGCTGCATTGCGCCGAGCCGAAATCCATGAAACCTGACGAGTTTTCTCCCACGGTCCTCGATTTCGGACCTTCTATCTTACAAGGCCCGCTTAAAAAGCTCGACCCTGCCTCTTTAGGTTGGCATTGCACGTTGCTGAGCGGCTGCGTTCGCAAACAGCGCAAAACGCCCCAGTCGGCACGATGCTGAGATGGATCCAATTTTCGCAGCCGATGACGATGTGGTGGGGCGGCGCGACCTGCTGCAGGCCTCCCGCCGCCTCCTCGGTCGATTTTAGCCGTCGAAGCTCGATGGTGGGGCCCAGTATTCGAGAGAAAACGTTCGAAAGCTGCAGACCAATCGATCTGCCACGGCTCTCAATACGCGGTCCGAACTCCTATCACCTTTGCATCGCCGTGTTGCCGCTTGATGCGAGCCCGGAAGCAGCAACACCTTCAACATCACAGGCCCTAACCCTCCTCCAGGCCTGCGATATCGGCAACCAGACACGGGACGAGATAAGACGGCGATGCAAGCACCGTTTGCAGTCTCACAACATCACAGCTGATATGCTGGCCAACAACTCCCTTTCCGCCAGTCCTTGGCGGTTTCATGGCGCGTTTCCCGGACCGCCATAGACTTTCGCTAGGTGGAACCAGAACAAAGCAGCTGCTCGCACAATGCGATTCGCGCAGCAAAAGAGAAAAAACGAACCCGAAAAAGGAGTTCAAGTCGCTCACATTTTGAACATAATGGTGAAGATAATTTTATTTTCCATTGTCTTTTCCACCACTAGCCACCAAACAAATTATCGAGCTATCTCGCGGGCGTCAAGTGCACATACAAGGGCCCCTTTTCCCAAAAGTTGAAGACGCGCTGCTTCTTCATCCAATCCAGGCTTTCCCCGGAGATTCGCATATCGAAGTTCCACAGAACTCGTGCCAGGATGATACGCATCTCGATATACGCCAAACTGGCAGTTGTCAGTTAGGCCTCTTCCCAAGTTACAGCTCAGGGGAACAATAGGAGCACATACTTGCGTCCGAGGCAGTTCCGCGGGCCAATATGGAATGGCTGGAATGCATCCTTGTTATCGCCAGCAAACACCGGGTCTCCGAGCCACCGCTCAGGACGGAACGAGAAGGCCTCTTTGAAATGCGTCTCGCTGTGATACATGGCCCACTGATGCACAGCAACAATGGTCTTTTTTTTTGTTAGCCTTGGGCTTACTTTGACTATCAGGACCACACACCTTCTCAGGGACGTAGTTCCCACACACTGTGGCACCCCCCTTTGGTGCAACTCATGGAAGGCCTCCTGGCACAGGAGGATACAGGCGCAGCGCTTCCTCCAAACATGCGAGGAGGTACGGCATGGAGCTGACGGCGATGAAGTTGATCTCTTCTTCGCTATTGAAGGCGCCACGGATCTCTGCCGTGACCTTTTCGAGGGCGGCGCGGTTGGTCAGCAAGAGGAACGTTACGCCTGACAGCAGTGTTGCTGTCGTTTCGGAGCCGCCAATGATGAGAATCGAGCTGTTTGCTTGCAGTTTGTCGAGAGTGAGACCCTGAAAACGTCAGCCTTCTGTCCCAGACCCTCAAGGCAACCAAAATAACCCACCCATTCATCTTTCTTCTGCAGCAATCCTTCGACGAGGTCAGATCTTTCTTTTCCGGACTCCATCCGCCTTCGAAGCTTCGCCTTGGTCAACTCCATGTGGTGTTCCTGCTCCTCCATCAACTTCTTCGGCATCAGCGCAAAGACTAGACGCATCAGCAAGGGATACTGTGCCAAAAACTGAAACACAGTTCCCGCCCGAGCCAGCTCAAAGATGGCCTTCACCCACGGGTGATAATCCGAATTCTCCAAGCAGCCAAAACTGTCCGCCGTTAGCCCCGTCCCCTAATCTCACCCCTATTATCCGAGTACTCACCTCTCGCCAAACGCCAAATCCCCAATGACATCAAACGTGGTATAATTATACCACGCCACAATATCCACCCTGTTCCCCTGCCCACACCTCTCCCTCAACCTGCGAATCAACAAATCGACGTACCCCTTGATAATCGGCTGCTGCTCCCTCATGCTCCGCTCACTAAACCCATGCGCCATCGTCCGTCTCAACAACCCATGCTCCTCCCTTGGCGCACTAATAATATCCACAGGGAGAAAGTCAAATGGCCGATAGAACTTCATGTTCTTCTCAAACGGCTCGCCTCCTCCCTTTTGATGGCCCATTATTTCCTTCCATGCTGCCGCGTCGGCAAAAACCAACTCGTCAGGTGCGACGCGCACGACGGGGCCATATTTCTTGTGCAGATCAAGGATATCGAAGGAGAGGGTTCCACGGATGAGACGATAGCAGTAGGCTAGCCGGGTCGCTCGCATCAACAGGGGGCCGGGGTAGGAGTAGAGGGGGTGGAGGAAGAGGTTGTAGAGCGCATTGTTGGTGATGTACGCGATCAGCTGTGGTGGGGATGTCAGTGCCAAGTTTTTGGTTGGTGCGGGTAAATTGGTGGGTTATGTCGGGATCTCAGCGGTGATGGGAACTCACAGCGACGAAAGACAAGGACGTGATGTCCCAGATCCCGAGGCCTAGGAGGGCCATGGTGATGGTGTTTTGGAGACTGAAGCTGCACTGAATAATGATGCAAAGAATGGGAGGATAGATGCCGAAGCTCTTATAAAAGCTATTTCAGTGACGACGGGGTGTGTCCTCATCTAACTTGAAGCGAGCGGCACGTTGCCATCAAAACCAGCAAATGAGCCACTCTCTTGGGGACGGCCAAGTACGAGTACGAAACCGACTGCAACGTTCACTTTCCGAGACGGCTCGCCTCCGCAACAAGAAATGGGAAGGAGGTCTGCCGGCAAACCCGAAATTCCGATTCCACTGTGATGGTTTGTATCAAACAGTTGCAAGACTCTTGTTTCAAGCAGGTGGCCAGTGAATGACACCGCTCCATGGAAAAGGCGAATCTGTTGCTTGTGGCACATGTGTATGACTGAGGTTGGAACAGACTACGCCACGCAGAGGAGCGACTCTGAAGGCGTTGGAACTATTAAATGGCTAGGTGAACTGTAATTGTCATCTATTTCTTCAAGTACTTGGGTTGGCTTTCAGCCTGCATCTGGATTAGGCAAAAAACTTGAAGGTTTCATGGCGACGGGAACATTATCCATTGACAAAGACGCTGACCGTAACCGACCCCTGAACGACGGTGTGACCCATTTCAGGGTTCTAACAACAGTCCAACTTTATTTCTTCAATTCAGGTCTCAAGCAATTGGAGGAGGAAATGCGAGCTGCGGTGGTGTTCGCACATCAACTCTTTGAAGACCCAACAGCGAGCCGGGGTACCGGCAAAGGGGTAGAGAGGATGATTCCGAGCCCCTCTATCCTGATAACGTCGCGGAGCCGCCATACCAAACATACCAGCCACATCGGAGCAAAGATCTTCATGGATACTCACCTGGATACCCAGCAGCCGACGCAGATTCGGGTTATCATGCCGGATATCCCAGTGTGCCATCAGGAAGGGGATGATGATCCACAGTCTCTTTCACCACCCGTGAAAATCTGGCGACGAGGAGAGAAGACACTCGAAGAAGAAGCAACGCTCGGACGATGCGAACTGGAAGTGCGACGAAAATCAAGAAGAGTCCGGCCACATTAACCTCAAGTATGTCTTGCGGATAAAGGTCGGCCCTGACGGCGCTGGGTGAGACGGAGGCCACGGCAAAGGTCTCAGGGGGTGGTGAAAGATATGCAATCGTTTTGGGAAGTATCGGCGAAGACCCCAGGGCGGTTGGATACAATAGACACGGTGCGTGACTCCCACCGTGATGCTGGGCGTAGTTCTCGGCTCATCGAGCAAAACCCTGAGCGATGATGTCCTTGATCTCCGCAACAACCCTAACCCTGGTTTATTTGCCGAGTGACCGTCTTCTTTTCTTCTGTCGGCTGTTCACTCAAAGTCAGTTTCAATGCCAAAACTCCATCCATCAACTCACCACCAAGGTGCTCGCCCATCTTTGTTTGACGTGATGCATCAACCCCCTCTTTGATCACGAGCATAACCCGTCTTTACCCCAGCCACAGCCATGGCGAAGAGACGCCTTATCCCGTCCAAATTCCTACCTCATCTCATCCTCCCCCTTATCGCCGCAACCTCCCACGCCAACCCATCCCCGGGTCTCCCCCTCGTCATCAACACCTGGGGCGGCCCCTTCACCACCGCCACCGACGCGGCCTACCTCGCCCTCCTCTCCCCCTCCACCTCCGCAATCGACGCCGTCGAAATCGGCTGCGCAACCTGCGAGCGCAACCAATGCGACGGCACCGTCGGCTACGGCGGTTCCCCCGACGAAACCTGCGAAACCACTCTCGACGCCATGATCATGGACGGCACCACCATGAAGAGCGGCGCCGTCGCGGGGTTGCGACGCGTGCGCGATGCCATTTCCGTCGCGCGCCACGTGCTCGAGCACACGGCGCACTCGTTGCTCGTGGGCGACCACGCGACGCGCTTTGCTGTGGAGAACGGATTCCGCGAGGAGGACCTGGCGACGCCCGAGTCGAGGGAGAAGTGCGAGGCTTGGAGGAGGGGTAATTGCCAGACAAATTATCGTATTAATGTGGAGCCGGATCCGACGACGTCGTGCGGGCCGTATGCGCCGGTTGAGATGGATTCGTTGGCGGAGGGGTACGCGGGGTTGTTGGAGGCAGGGGAGGGGGCGGCGTCGCATGATACCATTTCGATGGTGGTGATTCATAAGTCGGGGGTTATGGCGGCGGGGACGTCGACGAACGGGGCGTCACATAAGGTTCCGGGGCGGGTTGGCGACGGGCCGATTGTCGGGAGCGGATCGTATGTCGACGGTGAGGTGGGGGGATGCGGCGCGACGGGGGACGGGGATGTGATGATGCGGTTTTTGCCGTGCTACCAGGCCGTGGAAAATCTGCGGTTGGGCATGTCGCCGCAAGAGGCGGCTGAGGATGTGGTGGAGCGCATGCTGCGGAAGCATCCGAGGATATCGAGTGGGATTGTTGTCGTGAACTCGAAGGGTGAGCATGGAGGTGCAGGCTCTGGGTGGACCTTTACGTATGCTGTCCGGGGAAGTGGGATGAACGAGACGCAGGTCATCACGGTTCCACCCGTGGAGCTGGACAGGGAAGAGCTCTTAGGGCGCGCAACGGGATTTAGTTTCCGGCAACTTCAAAACGAGCTTTGATAGAATGATAAAAACTATTTGCATTCGGATTTTGCAAGAGTTTTCCAGTATATTCCCTTCCAAGCGATACTCGCTCGCTGGTGGCCCAGTCAACTGCCGGAGCGAAGGATGACCAACCCTAACCCGTGATCTTGAACCCCGGATTCCAGGCCACATCGGGATGATCAGCCGAAAAAACGAAATCGAAACTGGCGGCTCCACTTCGGATGGAGCAACCAACCAGAGCGCCCCCACCGTTCGCGCTAAACCCCAACGGTCCAGTCCAATCTCACCTCCATGCCACCTCGCCTGGCGCGTATTTTTCACATTTTCTCTCAATCTCACTCAGCGATAATCGACGTCAGTCCATGTCTCCGATCGCCTGAGACGGTGTCGCAGATCCGCCGTCACGGCAGCATGTCACTCACTCCACGCCTCCGGCACGCATCCACTCATTGAACTACTATTTCCCTTTCATTCCACACGCGCGCGCGCGTGCTTTCGCAATCGATGCGCTTCGCCATGCGCGCCGCCATTCCTTTCCTGGTCAGCGCCGCCACGCGTGTCGTGGCGGACAGCGGCACCGTTTGGGCCACGCCCCACGACAGTTACTCTTCTTCAGTCGGCGTGCTCGGCTGCAAAGTTAATACCGACCGTATCGCCTACTGGCCCAACAGCATCGACTGCACTAACCTCTGCGTGCGCCTCAGCTACGAAGGCCGTAGCGTCCATCTCCTGCGCATCGACCAGTCCGAGGGCGCCCACGATGTCAGCTACGATGCCTGGAACTACCTTTATACCGGCTACTCCGCGACCGACCGGCCCGCTGCGGGCGGCGCCACACCCATGGAGTTTGAAGATGTCGACGTGTCGAACTGCGCGGATCTCATCTGGACCGACGACGGGAAACTCCCCCTCAGCGCAGCCAACAGCATGAATTTTCTTGCTAGCTGTCTTGCTTCCGATACTTGGGTCGGCAACAACCACGCCCTCTACAACATCTTGGATCCCATCTGCACCTGGGGGCATGACGAACGGTGCAACCTTGACTGGCCGGCTGCAAACCAGGCGGCGTGTCCGCATCAGTTGGGCACGCCTACGGCGTTGACTAGCGCTCCGGTGTGGAATATTATGTATCCTAGTGGCCAGAAACTTCTGGCCGGATCAGTTCCTGGGGCTCCGGGGTCTACGCCGCCGAGTGGAAGTGCGGCTTCTGGGAGGACGAGATCGAAGAGTCTGGAGATTGCGTTGGGGTTATTTATGGGGTGGAAGGTGTTGGGGCGGATATAGGGGGGCTTTTGACGAGGTGCATGCTGGATGGATGATGAATGTTGATAGGATACCCTGTGTCTTGAATACACCCTCTTTTGGATACCTGGCTTTTTTCTTTCTTGGTCTCAGAACGTGGCCCTGTTTTTGACCAAGAACACCATCGTCTTCTTGTGAGGTTTGTATCAACCCTAGTAGGAGCGGCCAACCCTTAATTCAACGGCATGCCGTGTTTTGTAACAAAGCCCAGTGCCCTCCCAGTTGCCCTTGGAGGCCTAGACCTGTGTGAGTGAGTGGGCTTGAGGCGGGTGATGTAGGTCAGGACCCTGACGCCCGATGTCAGGCATTGACCAAGTGAATAGGCCACCGTGGGGCTCCCTCATATTTTTGCCCACAATTTTGTTTACATTCTCCTGCTCAGAAAACCCACTTGTATTCCCCTTCCTCTCACCCTCCCTCCACCACCTCTCGTCACAAGGTTTTCACCACACAACCGAAAATCAACCCCAAGCAACAGCGAGACATGGAAGGAAAAGGCAAGAACAAAGAAGAGATCATCCCTGCTGCAGAGCCTGCACAGCTTGCAGTTGCAGGGCCTGCGCAGCCTGTGCAGCCTGAGGCAGCTAACAATGCTCCAAAGCCCCAGTCGACTCCAGTTGAGCCTCCCGGTTGGGCTGTGCGGTACGCCTCCATGCCCAACCCGGGGCTCCATCGTGCAGCCACGCGTTTCTACGCCATCATCCGCCGCTTTTCGCTCTGGGACGATACCATCGAGGACTATGTCATCGATATGACTATCGAGTGTGGTAAGTCTTACTTTTTGAATTCTCACCCGGTCAGTATTTGTCTCTAACTTGTCGACCTCATAAGCTGTCCTGAACCATCCTGTGTTGCAGGTCAACGACAATGTCCCGCTGCAGGCCAAGATCCAGCAGATTCACCTGTTTGCTAGACATCTGCTTGACCACGGCATTACTGCCTCGGAGGTTTACAACATAGTTGATCATGGTGAGAGTCATCTACAACACACATTACAGGAGATGTGTGAGCGAATTGCTGACATGATATTCTCTTAGCGATGATGGGATCTGCGATGCCGGATCTGGATTTCACCGACCGCCCTTTCAGAGTGTGAAGATCTCGTCCATAATCCGAAACCGAAGGCCAGACGACGACATGGGAGACTATCCGGCGAAACGTTGAGTGTAGGGACTTGAGGGCATGAGCTTTGGAAAAGCCGGGTACATCAATGATATGTAGATGCCAAAGAATTCGTCATATTCCTCAACCCCGTTTTTTGTTGATCAGAGTGTTGAACGATTGCAACACATAAAACGGCGGCAGGTGCCACGCATGTGGCAGATTTCTGAAGTGGGGCCCAAGGTGGACCGCCCATGCCTTGATGCACCATTTTCTTCTCGACGGCCGACCCAGAGCTTCAATGCCAGCTATATCATCCTTTTCTCTCCACCATTTCTTGTCAAGTCCCGACAAAAACAACACTATCATTGCGAATGATAATACTATGGAACATCGCAGCCACTGTTGCAGAGCGCCAGGGAGGAAAGCTTGAAAAAGTACATGACATGAGTTACGACTCCCAGATCAAGGTGTCGTTATTTATTGACTTCAGCCCCATAGCATAACCTTATAGAAGCTGCGACATCTGTTGGCAATCCACGGATATTCCCGACTGATAAAAATCAGCTCATCAGCCATATACGGAGCCCAACGTCTTTTCCTAAGGTCTTCCCTCAACATTTCCCAAAACGTTTAGTCCAGACTCACTGTGGACTTACGACTCCCGCTAGCTTATAGTAGCTACTTCCGGCCTCCAGGTATGCAGCTGTGATCGCCACCTAGTTACTCGCTGTCTGACAAACGCAGGAGATCAGCTCGTCGGTCGGCAGTCAGGCCGACCCTGCATCAACATGCCCCACTCTTGAGTCGATGCCCACTGGTATTCTCTCGAAGTTCTGCACTTTTTTAACATGGCGCGACATGTGGAGCCTGGAAGATAATGACTTGTTAGATATTCACAACCTCCGTCTCGTTAGCAGGAAAGTCGGCGCAGTTGCCGACACCGAAGCTTTCAAGAAATTTGCCTTTTCCGTCCGCGAACATAGCTTCCAGAGACTCCTCCAGGTCGCCCAGAGACGTGGCCAACACATCACCCCGGCCGCAACTCGGTGACAAGTGACGGGATACAAGACTACCATGGAGAAATAATGACGATAATAATGGGGTTCACATCAGTCAGTGTTGGATATTGGTGATATTGGTGTGAATAGGGACTGGACGGAAGATGAGAGCTGCGGCAAACTTTGGCAAAAGCAATTCCAGTCAGCGCGTGACAGGCTCTACTTCTGAAGTCTCAATGAACGGTCGGTGAGCCAATTTCTCAGTGTGAAAACTGGTCTCCTGGATATACCCATGCGAGATCCACAGAAGTATCGGGAATTCTCCTAACCCAATGCTCCGTGGGAAAGGCGCTGACTGCATAGGAGAAAACGGTACATGTATCTTGCCACAATTTTAGAATGCGTCGGTCAAGTACACTCCCGTCTTCTTCGGACCTTTACCCAGCAGAGGAGGCATTCAACTGATCAAACAGGGACACGCCAGTGCAACAACTTTGACGAACCACACATCAGACAGCAACCAAGCGCTCGAAGGCTTCTGTTCATCAAACCAGCGAGATACCCTCTCTGACAGAATGCTTGGGATTGCCGCGGGATCCTTGCGCGTCAAATACGTACAGCTCCTTCCCCAAACAAAGTAGATTATGCTAACCTGGCTACCAGTTAGGACTCCTGCCGGTAGAGATTGGGTCTTCCAGATGCCCAATTTGCCTCTCTCTCGTTTATCCTCACTTGACCGGGGCCTTCACTGACCTTGAACAAAAGACCTGAGGTATCCCCGCTTTTTCTATTTTTACAGAAGCCCCTCCAGGTGACAAGCCGCTGGTTGCTGCAATGTCTTGCCACGCGTCGTGATGCACCGCGGATGGGCCCATCGGAATCGGTTAGAGCTCTTTCCGCGATGCGTGTTGGCGAGGTTGTCCAGGGAAGGCGCGCCCACGGCCACAGCTTAGATGTTTGCCAGGCATCTCCACACGCCTTCTGGTTTTTCCTCTGACATCTCCAGCCATCGCGTATCCAGCCATTGGTCATCAGGTTCATCGTTTATTCATCAGCCTCACCCGTATCAACACAATGTTGCCACCGACGTTGCCAATTCGACCAAGAGGGGTCGCCCGTTCGCCCGACCCCGACGACCCAGCTGCCAGGCGCCGTGCTTGAGAGGCCCACAGCGCTCAAGAGGCCCGCAACGCTCGTTGGCTTATCCAATTGCGTGTTTTGGTCGCCCGCCTCTATCTCCGTCATGGCATGGCCATCCGTCAAATCAAGGAGTCCGTGGATCAAGGTCCAGATCATCGGCGTTTGCTGCTCCCAATTAATCTCTTGCTAACGCCCCCAGTCAGCTCTCGAGAACCCATTACGCGAAACGAACACAAGCATCTCCAATGGGTTAACAACTGGGTGACGGATGAAATGGCACTCGTCCACGATCGGGAGAAACGTCTAATCCAATGCTGGACGGCTATTCAGAATGCTACTAGCGGTGGCCAACCGTTGCTGCCATCGTACGCTGCATCGAGCAGTGCCTCGCCACCCTTGGCACACATACCCCCATTGGACACGTACAAGATGTCGGATGTCGACAACGCAGACCTCGGGGAGCCGTCTATGGACATGGACGTCGACTCGGAGGTAGATGGCCTGATGGCCATTGGCGACGAAGGTCCAGAGAACGATGAAGATGGAGGGGCTCCACTGGCAAGTCAAGACGATGGTGGCGACCCGGATGACGACCCGGATGACGACGACCTGGATGACGACGGTTCGGATGGCAACAATGGCAACGGCCCGGATGATGACGTTGATAGTGGCTCGGATGACATAGAAGGCGACGAGAGCGAGAAGGCCAATGACGAGGACGGAGCTAACGACTCTTTAGAGGGCTCACAAGAGGACTCAGAGGGCTCCAACCCGGAGCAGGACGGCTGCGACCAGGGTGATAAGGCCTCCAGCAATGGTGGCTCCGGCGGCCCCAGCGCCGGCTGTTCCAATTTCGACAAGTACTCCTCAAAGTCCGACTCCGATGCCGGTAGCACCCGCATCCCTCCCGTCCTACCCTCATGGCCGACTGGCAAAGATGAAGTGGTAACTTGCAGCCCGCTCCTCTCATTGTCGAGCAACGACTCGGAGTCTGAGGAGTCCGTTCTCAGCTCACCGCCTTCATCGCCGCCGAAAAATGTCACTAAACCCAACAAGATCAAATCCAAGGACGCCAAATCGGGGAGGCCCCGTCCCTCCAGGGGATCGAACGCCGGGACTGCGAAGATCTCGAAAGCCAAGGCTGCGAAGTACATGGTGTCGAAGTACGGGCGCTGACCCAAGTAATCACTGCCGTCTGCTATAGGATCAAGAGGCCGCGTCTAAATGGGAGGGAGGCTGGAGATTGCGGGAACGGTGGAGGTATGGTGTTAGAACTAGAGTTATTTTCAAGGTTATGGCCAATAGGTTTTCGTGCATGGAGCACGCGCGAGGAAAATCTCTGTCCAGTGCAGCGTCTACTGGGAGTAGTTCAATCCATTTTAATCAATGACTTCGAAGCATCAATCCACACTGCGATGCACGTTTTACGCACGCTGAACCGCGGAATAAACCCCGAGTCTCTGACAATTCTCCGGGAAATGGGGGCGCGGGGGTGAAATACAGTCCTCGGTTGCTGGGGTGCGATGATGTCATGACGTCATGGTGCGAGCTCAAAGAGTTGAGGAGTGACTGTTCCTGCGACTCCAGGTTGATGATGGGGAGACATCGGACCCGTATTTTTGATGTCATAAGTTACCAAAAGATCCCAGATGACAATTTCGCTGGTCTTCGTCTTCCCCATCACCAATTCAAGACCATCTCACTACACACAATCCCGCGCCACGCAAGAATCGCAACGCTGATATCGCCTCAATTTCATCACTCCAAAGAAACTATCGCGGCCTGCAACCATGTCAGACTCGCATGCCAGCAAGGGTGGCAAGTTCGAGCCCGTCCCGGGCAAGGCGCAGGAACAGAATCTCCCAGGGTATGCCGTGAATTCTCCATCCTCGCGAGAGTTTTTTGCTGACGATGCCACCCAGTTCTGAGAAGGCCATGGAGCCAACCAGCGAGTCAACGAAGCTCGAAGGCGAGGGCCAGGCGTACGAGTACCTCGCCGCCGGCAAGCTCAAGGGTTGCAAGTCCCTCATTACGGGCGGAGAGTACGTCACTTGCGCCTCTGTCAAGTCGCGGTTACTAAACAAGCTCAGCTCTGGAATCGGCCGCGCTGTTGCTGTCCTCTTCGCCAGAGAGGGCTCCGACGTCACCATCGTCTACCTCCCCGAGGAGCAAGAAGACGCCGAAGAGACCAAGGCCATGGTCGAGAAGGAGGGCCGCAAGTGTCTGCTCGTTGCTGGCGATCTGATGGACAATGCCAAGTGCAGGGAGGCGGTGCAGAAGCATGTTGACGAGTATGGCGTTATCCATGTGCTGGTTAACAATGCGTCGAAGCAGATCATGTGTGATGATTTTGCGGAGATTGATCTGGAGAATGTGGAGAGCACGTTTCGCAGTAATATCTTGCAGATGTTTGCTGTGACGAAGTTTGCGTTGCCACATATGAAGAAGGGAGCTTCGTGAGTAGTCTTGAAGGTATTTTGGAGGGAATGGGGGCTAACGAGGGGCAGGATCATCAACACCACCTCGACGGTTGCGTTCAGAGGAACGGCTTCGCTGGTTGACTACGCGGCGACGAAGGGTTCGATTGTTTCGTTCACCAAGGCGCTGGCGAAGAATTTGCTGTCGAAGGGCATCCGGGTCAATGCTGTTGCGCCGGGTCCGGTTCACACGCCGTTCCAGCCTGCATCGAGGCCGGCCAAGCAAATGGAGGAGTTTGGCGAGAAGTCGCAACTGGGACGGCCGGGTCAGCCCAGCGAGATTGCTCCGAGCTTCATCTTCCTTGCGTCCAAGGATTCGGAGTTGTACTACGGACAGGTACTACACGCGTACCCGCTTGGAGATTAAGTCGGGATGAACGGGAATCGAGCACGCTGGGTTTTTGAGAGCTACGCGAAGGAAGGGTCTTGCGGGATAAGATGGAGGAGGGATTTAGGGTGCAGTATCGTAGCACGCCCAGAAGAACTCATTGAAGTGAAGTCTCCACGCTCCTGGTTCCCTTCCATGACCGTGCGGTCACCACGTCTATTGCTGGATGAGGTCTGGTTGGTCTGTGTTCTGGTGGGGTGTTGACATTCTCCAAAAACTTGCTTACCTAATCTGCTGGGGGCTGTTGGGCCCGCTAGCCTCGATCGTCTGGCCAAGACAGAGCGCCTCCGACTCCCCACCATCCAAAGCCGAGACGCGTCTCTGGAGACCACCGCGACGCCAAACACGAAAGCCTGGCGCTCTTCGATCGCACTCTTGCACCCTTGAGCCGCTCCCAAGAATTGATCGCAGGCTTCCAACTTCATCACCATCGCCGGGATGTCGCCCAAGAAAATTCCAGACGAGGCCGCTCTGGAGCAGGAACTCCGCGACGCCGTGCGCCATATCTACCAAAGTGCTAGGAGCACATTGACCGTCAATGCAGCGCGGCAGGCGGTCGTGGCAAAGCTGGGACTCAAAGACGACTTCTTTCGCAGCGATGACTGGAAGGCGCGCAGCAAGCAGGTCGTCCACGATGCCCTGGTGAGTTGGCTTGGAACCTCGAGATCGATTGGAATGCGCCATTGAGGCTGACAGTTTACAGGAGCAGGCTGAAGCCGATGCCGATGCCAATGCGGCGCCCCCCGCACCCACACCCGAGGCCATGCCCGAGTCAGCGAAGAAACCGAGGCCCAAGTCGAAGACCCAGTCAAACCCAAAGCCGAAGCCAGCGCCGAAGCCGAAAAGGAACACCGGGGGTGCAAAGCGCGCCAAGCGTGCGCCAACAAGTGACGAGGATTCCCCGGAGGATTCTGAACCTGAGATGAGCGCGGAATCGAAACCGGAGCTTTCTGACGACGAATCCGAACCCGAGTCCAAGCCAAAGTCAAGATCGAAGCCGAAACCGAGGGCGAAAAATGGCGCGCCGGTTCGAAAACGTGCGCAGCGCACGGTGGTGTCCGATGACGAAGACGAGCCCAGCCCAAAGCCGACAAAGAAGCGGAAACTCGCCAAGGCAAAGGCCGTGGTGGAGTCTGATCCCGAGAGTTCTCCACTCAGCGAGGTTATGGATACTCCCAAGCAAGAGGCGCACGCAAGCGGGACAGAAGAGGTTAGCCCGGCCAAGAAGGAGGATGGAGATGGCAGTGACACGTCCGAGGTGCTTGACGAATCTCCCAAGAAGAAGGCAAAGGCGAAGGCCACCACCAAGACCGACAAGCAAGATGACGATGGTAGCGATACATCCGTGGTCTATGACGAACCCCCGAAGCGAAAAGGCAAGGCTACCAAATCCGACGCAGCACCAAAGAAGCGGAAGTCGCAGGGTCCGAAAGACACGGAGTCTGAGCAGACTCCCGATGACGCCTTAATAAAGCAACTTCAGGGCCAGCTGCTGAAGTGCGGAGTGCGGAAGATCTGGGCCTTCGAGCTCAAGAAGTATGGAGACGATAAAAGCGCTAAAATTCGCCATCTCAAGGGAATGCTCTCGGATATCGGCATGAAAGGGCGGTTCTCCGAGACCAGGGCAAAGGAGATCAAGGAGCAGAGGGAGCTCATGGCAGATCTGGATGCCGTCATGGAAGGCGAGAAGCACTGGGGTGTCTCTGGCCGACCAGCTCGACGCCGAGCGACGAAAGCCGTGAAAGAGCCATCGGATGAAGAGGACAGCGACGAGGAGCCCTTCAAGATAGCTGGTTCCACAGACAGTGAGGATGAGTCCGAGTCGGGTGTCCAACCAAAGGTTCACCGAGGAGCAGCAAAGCGAAGGGCAGACCTGGCGTTTCTCGGCGATGACAGTGAGTCGGACTAGGGGCGCGACAACGATGTTTCTGATGAGTCGGATTGCTGGGTCGGGACGATGTAAAGCATGGTGTTTTGGGCAGGTTTCTTCACAGATGGATGGGATACGGATACCCTTGGGTTTTTTTTGGTGTGGTGGTCACTTGGCGGCGTTGATTCTCTGTGCTATGAGGCTAAAAACAGCGACTGAGCCCATGAAGAGTACGGCATTGTAAAACTGGAGGTAGCGCATCGTATTAGCTCGGTCGAATCTGTAATACCAAAGAACAAACGGGCGAAATTACCGCTTTGCGCGACACATCTCGCTCCTCGTCGTCTGTCCTGGCCTCGATGAACAGGCGGCGCAGATTGGGGAAGTTTGCCTGTTCGGACATGGTTAGGAGTCTGTTTTTGCGACATCAAGTCCCCGATGATGCACCCACCATTGCGGCTGAAACAGATCAGGCCGGTCTCTTTTAAAGCTTCCTTCAAATAATATCCGCGCTCAACGTGGCCATGACGTTTTGTTGAGCGATGCGAGGCTGGTGTACCAACAGCTGGGAATGGACTGTTGAGAAAGCGGCGGGTCTGGCCCAGGGTGGGAATTGCCAAGGCGTGGCGCCGCGGACCAATTGTGGCTGAAGCTCAGCTGTCAAGCCACAATCCGAGGTCTGGCCAGTCTGGTGGTGCGGGACCTTGCGGCGTCAACGCCAAGGGCAATTTGGCCGTCTGGCGACCCCTTTGAGCACCACAATCCGCCTCATCCCGCGAGAACTCCCAAAAAGCTGCGCTTCCCCTCAGCAACGCCATTTTGCAGCTGGGCGACAGAGTTTTGTCTTCTTTTGCTGGTAGCGGTCTACTGCAGAGCATTTCATAACCATCCTCGAACGCCGCGTCGTGCTCACCGCCCCTCGTCCCTTCCTCGCCCGCACGACCTCAGCTCCGCCGCTGATCCAACCCGCCTGCCCCTCCTACCTCTCGTCCGCCTCACCAAGCTCGACTGCAACCCTCCCGCTTGACTCCCACCGCTTCGACCATGGCCCAGGCGGTGAACCGCATCCGCGGGGCTTTCGCTCCCCCGCGGAAGGGCGAGACCTTTGAGCTGCGCGCGGGGCTCGTGTCGCAATATGCCTACGAGCGCAAGGAAGCCATCCAGAAGACCATCATGGCCATGACCCTGGGCAAGGATGTTTCGGCTCTTTTCCCAGACGTGCTCAAGAACATCGCCACCCCCGACCTCGACCAGAAGAAGCTGGTGTACCTCTACTTGATGTTGGTTGCCTTGCGATGCGTCGGTTGGTTTGGCGGTGCTGACAGAAAACAGGAATTACGCAAAATCCCACCCCGATCTCTGCATTCTCGCCGTCAATACCTTCGTTCAAGACTCTGAAGACCCGAACCCCCTCATCCGAGCGCTAGCGATCCGCACAATGGGCTGCATCCGAGTGGACAAGATGGTGGACTACATGGAGGAGCCGCTGCGCAAGACACTCCGGGACGAATCACCCTACGTGCGAAAGACCGCCGCCATCTGCGTCGCCAAGCTGTTTGACCTCAGCCCATCAACATGCTTGGAGAATGGCTTCCTCGAGATCCTGCAGGAGCTGATTGGCGACCCCAATCCCATGGTGGTGGCCAACTCAGTCCAGGCGCTGGCCGAGATCAGCGAGACGGCTCCCGAGACGAGGGCGCTGGTCATCACGCCGACTACCCTTAAGAAGCTGCTCATGGCGCTGAACGAGTGCACAGAATGGGGTCGCGTCACCATTCTCACAACCCTGGCTGACTACCCGACATCGGACGTCAAGGAGGCAGAGCACATTTGCGAGAGGGTATCGCCGCAGTTCCAACACGTCAACCCCAGTGTGGTGCTGGCTGCTGTCAAGGTTGTCTTCATCCATATGAAGCTGGTCAACCCAGAGCTGGTCAGGCAATATCTGAAGAAGATGGCTCCTCCTCTCGGTAGGAAACCCCGCTGCTTCTCCCTGTCAACAATACTGACCCTGGCTAGTTACCCTCATCGCATCCGCCCCCGAAGTGCAATATGTCGCCCTCCGAAACATCGACCTTCTTTTGCAGGCGAAGCCTGACATTCTTAGCAAGGAACTCAGGGTATTCTTCTGCAAGTACAACGACCCCCCGTATGTCAAGCTACAGAAGTTGGAGATCATGGTGAGGATAGCCAACGAGAAGAACTTTGATCAGCTTCTTGCGGAGTTGAAGGAGTACGCCTTGGAGGTCGACATGGACTTCGTCAAGCGTTCCATCAAAGCCATCGGCCAGGTCGCCATCAAGATCGAGGGCGCAAGCGAGAAGTGCGTCAACACTCTCCTCGACCTCATCGCTACGAAGGTGAACTACGTCGTCCAAGAAGTCGTCGTCGTTATCAAGGACATTCTTCGGAAATACCCCGGGTACGAAGGTGTCATCCCGACCCTGTGCAAATACATCGACGAGCTGGACGAGCCTGAGGCTCGAGGCGCCCTTATCTGGATCGTTGGAGAGTATGCCGAAAAGATCAAGAACGCCGACGAGATATTATCCGGCTTTGTCGACGTGTTCTCTGAGGAGTTTACACAGGTCAGTCTGATGCGTCACCCCGGGATGGCCTGTTGCTAACGCTCCACAGACACAACTGCAAATCCTCACAGCTGTTGTCAAATTGTTTTTGAAGAACCCCAGCAACAACCAAGGCTTAGTACAAAAAGTTCTTCAAGAAGCAACGGCCGATAGCGACAACCCTGATATCCGCGATCGTGCCTATATTTACTGGCGTCTCCTCTCCGGTGATCTCGACGTCGCCAAGGTTTGTCACACTGTCTCTTGTCGCGCAATGTCATTAACACCCTCCAGAATATCATCCTCTCCCAGAAGCCGCCTATCACAACGACTGTGACCAGCCTCCCACCAGTTCTTCTGGAACAGCTTCTGACAGAGCTCTCGACCTTGGCATCGGTCTACCACAAGCCGCCAGAGTCGTTCGTCGGAAAGGGACGTTATGGCGCCGATGCTATCCAGCGGGCTGCCATTCAAGAACAGCGCCAAAACCTCGCAGAAAATCCCATCGCTGCGTCTGTTGCTGCCGCTGCCGCAGCCAACGGCACCGGGAATGCAGCCCAAAGCAACATCGAGAACCTCCTCGATATCGATTTCGACGGCGCAGCGCCCGCTAGCGCCGAGCACAATGCTGGCACAGGGACGCCCGATCGTGTGGCGAGCCCTGCAGGCGGTGCTCAAAGTGGTGGCATGGCGGACATCATGGGCTTGTTTGATGCTCCCGGTGCAGGACCGTCTACACAGACACCACCACCTGGCATGGGTAACATGATGGATGGCTTTGCAGGTATTGATCTTAGTGGGATGAGCGCACCGCCGCCAGCTAGCCAGCAGCTGGGGCAAAAGCCAGCTGAGCAGAAGGGTGGGAGCGAGGACTTGTTAGGCCTCTTTTAAGGGGGGCTCATGAGGATGTTGACGAGGAATGAAGAGCAGCCTTCACTGTGTTAGATACACTATGACTAGATATCTCTAGATGGCGGTATGGAAAATTGAAGATATGACTGCATGTGTTACTTAGCTGCCAAAAATTTGAGCTACGGGATGCTGCCTTGGGATGGTTGGCCGTCAGACCAGGTCCAAGGGTGTTGGTTGGAAGCTGCCCTGCAGAGCCTCACCGTGCATGATGCCATGGACGTAGGCTTCTCCAATGAGCTGATACTGGTCAGGCCCCTTTCGCCTGAGAATAAAGGGCGTCCTCGCACCTTTTAAGATCCAGACCTCGTCTCCGACCTGTGAGGAGACAGGACCCATGCCCAGGTAGTGGTTTGGCGTGCGAAACGTGCGGTGACCACGCTTCACCTCGAGCATACGACTCATGAACCGAGTCTTGCATGGGCTCTCCGGGCATTTGATCCTGTTTGGCGAGATGCATCTATTGATCGCGGCTTCATCCGGGATGAATCGTAACCGCGTTTCTGGGCTCACGTAGACCGCGGCATCCGTCGTCGTGTCGATGTGAATGTATTCTTTGGGTTCGCCCTCCATCAACGCTTTCCATAGCGTGAACTTTTCGTTCAGCCTCTTAAAGTAGGCGACTACTTTAGGAGACACAACTTTCTCCTTCGAGTCCTCGGATTGACTTTGTTTCCATACCACGAGCACCCGCGCTAGCTCAGAGGTGATCCATTCGGAGAAGCCGAATCCAAGTTTCAGCGTGTCGGGATCGTCGTCACGGTTTGGGTCTGCTAGGAGAGTTCGGAAATAGGCCTCGGATCGAGTCGAGCTGGTGGTTGCATATCGGCGTTTGGGGTGGTATCGCGGGGGGAGTTGGGAGACGATTCTGGCGGTTCGGGCAAAGTAGCAGCCTTTCAGCGCTGCGACATCGGTGATGTTGTCGATAAAGTAGCCCTCAACGCGGAGTTGTAGTTGTGGCAGCACCCCTACGGTGGGGAATGGGTTGTAAGTCGTGGAACCTGAGGCTAACGAGGTAGGATGCCCAGGATCATCAAACTGCGCAGCCCCAAGACCCGCGCTAAAGTCGGGAACCCAGCTTGGCAGGCCTGGAATGCTCGTGTGAGTGGGATCTTGGACTTGGGACAATATGTCGAGTCTCCTCGTTGCTTGGATGACGGCCAGAACTGTGAGCCGGTAGAGATCTTGGGTCGTCGTGCGATAGTCCCAGGGTATTTCCGGAAGCTGGGAACCGGTTTTCTCGAGAATGCCGAAGAGGGAGAAAATTTTATCGCGTGGATCTGTTGCTGCGCATGATCTACAGACGCTGAGTAGCAGTTCGTACCATGCAGGCTGCCTTGTTGTCTTCATACTGGGGCTTCCGATTTTTGTGGCAGACTTTGCTGAAGCATCGCTAGCGGTAGCGAGATTGCCGGTGTCCTCATCAGTGCTGGCTGTTAGCGTCTTCTTTCCGTCTCGATGTCTGGTCGTCGTATTTGGCAGAAGGGGCTTTTCGAGAAATTTCCGGATGGTCCCAACACCAGTGACAAACTCCCGTGCTTCCAAGGGGTCTACTTCGAGTGCTTTCTGCGGAATTGGGTAATCCGTGTCTCCCACCACGGAGTAGATGGTCTCGAACCCTGATTTAAACATCCCTTTCCCGCCTTTACCCATGATTTTCCCGTTCATGAAGCCAAATCCATACACGGACAACGACCGGTATAAATTTCGTTCGTGGAGAACGCGGATGAAAAGCTCAATCGTGACCCACTGAACCATCACCCCGCCACAGGCAAGGATGAGGTTCCTCGCGAGAACTGCCTCCTGGATGATCCACGCTCTGCGGAACCATAACCGCTGAAACATGGCGAATATGGCGTAGACATCGGCCTCAGAAATTCCTTCGATGCAAAACAGAGCCTTAGTCTCTGGGGGCAGAGTCTTGTCGATCTCATTGTAATCGTTCTCCTCGAACAAACGGCGAAGAAAGGTCGAAATAGCAGCCGACGCGTGGCGAGAAAGGTTGGCCTCAGCCCCCAACCACCCGATCACCGTTCTTGCGGATTCAAAAATGCGACCCATGATTCGAATCTGAGAATTGCGCTCGTGAACGTCCTGTTGGTTGATGCACACCATGTCGACCCAGATAAATCGACTCAATGGCCCACCGTTCGTTGCTTCGAACTCGGTTTTCATCTCGGGCCTCTCGTGGTGCCACTGACGGAGCCGAGTGAGTGCCTCGACGAGGTTCGCCGTCACCATGACAAGCTCCCCGTTGCAGATGAGACGACATCTTCGCTCGGCGTCCCAGTCGACCTTTTCGTATGGGATAACGGGGTGTTGCGCTCGGAACCGCCAAACATCGTAGTCAATCTGGACGCTTCGTGGCGGACCGTTGGTACCAGCGTATTCCTTAAGCTTGGCCTCGAAGTCGAAAGTTCGAGGTTTTTCCTGGATGGTGATGGGGTTGCCCCATGTGTAAGAAATTGCGTCGAAGGTAGGGTTGTCGTTGAGATCGATAGTGGTGAGCGAACAGTGAATCTCTGGGCCGGAAACGGGCAGGACTTCAAGGAGGCGAATGCTTGTTGGGGTGGGTAATGGGGAGTATTGGAGTTCAAGGGGTTCTGTGGTCATTTTGGAAGGCACCATATGGTCCACGACTGCCTGGCTTGGCAGGTGGTGGAGTGGGGAAATGAGCTTGACCGCCCACGAGCTGCGCAGCAGTTTTGTAGGCCCGAAAAAGGGCTGTTCAACATTCAGGAAAGGATCTCACATCCCTTAGTCCAAATCTAGGATGAATCGGAAATTAAAGCGGTTTAAATCTCATATCTTCTGGTGCTGGCTGCCTAGGTGAGGTTGTCGTTGACATGCGCACGTGCCACCTGGGCGATGAGACATTTCGTGCCCACCGCGGACGCCAAGGGGGATGGACCCACTGTGGCGGGAGCCTCGTGCTGATCTTTTGAGCTTGGTTAACCGACGAGAGCAAAACGACCATCAATCCATTCCCCACCCCTGGACATTCCCTCTGCCCCTCATGCTATTACTCCATCTCGTTTTACGTAAAGGCGCTTCGCAAACCCGATCTCGCCTTGCCATTCAATGGGTGTGTCCCAAAAATGCGGGCGCGATGGAGTCTAAACTCCCCGCTGCTCGCTAAGCCTCCGTCGCCGTCTATCGAGCATAGCCGCTTACTATGAACAAGTTGTCGCTAACAAGCAGGGCGATGTGTGTCTCATGGGGTTTATTAAGGTACTTCTAGCGCCCAAAGGGCACGCTACGGCCCAGGCGTTTTAGCTCTGTAGTTACAGAAACCTCTCCTTATACTGCTTATCCAAGGGGAAAAACCCTTACCCGGATCTTAAAACCCCCTACAGGACGCCCTTGCGGGGAGTCGCATCGCGCGACGACCGTGAAATTCAACCTCATGACACTTCAGTACCTCGTATCCTACTCAAACCAAACCGACACGGACATGCCGCTGATCCTTTGCTCGGGACCCGTGACCACGACTACACCCCGTCCACCACGCCGCGCAACGGCCATCTTGTCGATCTCATCGTCCTCACCCCCGATATTCCATGGATAAACCTGCCTGCTCAGCTCCTGACTTGGAAAACCACACTCCCATGTGGTTCGCCTCCTTCGGCGCCCACAACCCACATCATCAACCACCCCCTCGCCACCTCTTCTCAAGACGTCAACATCGCCTCCCGCGATGCTGACAACCCAACCCACCTAATGGCGCTCGCCTTCTCCAAGTACGCCACAAGCGAAGCCATTCTCAAAGGCGCCGAAGCCCTATTGTCAGCAGGCGCAGACCCAATTGCTCGAAATTCTCACGAGCTTACCCTCCTGCATCGACTTGCTTCGACAGGCGACGCCCCCCTGGTTTCCCTTCTTCTCTCCCACGGCGCCGACCCTAGACTTACGGAAGCCGAAGGAAAACAAGCCTTTCACTACGCCGCCGCTTCAGGGCATTAAGACGTCCTCGTCGCCCTTCTCCAATCCCGAACGTTCCAGATAGACATCAAACGCAGTCGACAACGAAGGACGCACCGCGCTCATGATTACCGCGGTATCAGGATGTGACTATCTAGTTCACTTCCTAATCCGCCAGGGTGCAGACTGCAGCCTGAGAGACATCTACGGCTGCGACGCCTTCTATCTCGCCTGTGCATAGGGACATCCTCTTACTACCCCTTTGCTTCTCGGACGGGATGCAGATACCAATAGTGTCAATGCAAGGGGAGATGCGGCAATCCATGGGCCGGTGAGGATGGGCAGGGGCGAGGCGGTCAGGTGGTTGTTAAGAATGGGCGCGAATGCGGGTATCGGGTCAACAGAGCCGTTTGAGGGGCTAGAGGTTGTGGGGATGCCGGTGGAGGTTGCGAGGAGGATGGGCGGGGTGTTGGGGGAGGAGATGGCGAGGTTGATTGAGGGGTGCGATAGGAGGGTGAGGAGAGGGGAGGGTGTGTGTGGAGGATCGAGATAGGTGATATCCAGGGGTGGGTGCCTCGTGCGGATATTGGGAGGTCATGTTCAATGGAACCTGGACTTTGTAGGGAATGTCAACAGTCCCTTTTTAACGCCTTCATCTTCTGGCACAATGAGTCTGATACCTATGATACCACCCCCATCCCTCTCCTCCCTCCAAATCCCTCCGATGCTCAAACGGGCCCTTCGGGCCATCTCAAAAGCGCGGGTCGGCTACGGTGACGGTTCTGTATGGCCCGCGTAGTGAACATGGGAATGTATCGGCGACACCCAAGGCAAGACTTAAAATGTAACGATTTGAGATTTGGAATTTTGTTTGGGGCTCGTTGGTTTTGGAGGTTTGGCTAGTACCCTCAGCACCACCACTAACCGGCTCAACTGCCGTCTAGTAAATCGAAGCTGCTAGATTACCCACATCAATTAAGCCACAGGCTTTGGCGCCAGGGTATCTGATCGTGGCGAGGTTCTACAGCAGGGTGGCTTAGGTCCCAAGAAAGAGATATCTAGTGGAATCCGGTGCGCTAGGACACGCTAGAGGGGAGGAACGCAGTGCAGTTACCTTGATTAAGCCCACTAATGGTGTGTGTGATCTAATCTAGCAGAGACCACCCGATGGCTTTCGCTACCAACTTCGATCATCTTGTCCGTCTACGCGCCGTCTCACAACATGGCGTGCATTCGCCCCGCCCTCCTTGGTACGCCTGCTTGGGAGCCGCTGATGTAGCGTCTACCCGGGCTCAAAAGTGTTACTTTGCTGACACTGTGCCTGTGGTTCGGCCTAAGCTGAACTGTGCCGAGAAAGAGAGACAGCCTAGTCATCCCCCCATAGCACAGTAAATGGTGACTGCCATGGGGTGTCTTCGCCATCAGGAGCTTGATATTTTTTACTTGTGAGACTGACGGTGGGTGTCTATTTGATCATGTTTAGTGGTTTGGTGTGCTGATGCAGGCTCTGAACTGCGCTAGTTGCTGCGTTGCACGTCTGTGTTACACAGCGCCTTTTAGTGCTACCGGGAATATAACCTCCGTTGCGGGTAAAGGAGTTCGGTGAGCAGGAAGATAGATTGCCGGCTGCTGCAACTGAGCTGAGCCTTAGCGGCGCGACGAAATTTACCACTATATGGATCAGTACCATAGATATTGTCTACATTATCTCTGCAGATATCCAACGTCGGGGTCACAGCCACCAGCATCTCGCACTTCCAGCTCGGACAATAGGCCTTGGCAAGCCCAGCAGCCAGGGGTTCTTAACATCACGGCCCCTTAGACTTTGGAGTGATTTCACTCCCACATCTGTCTCTTTTTATAAAATTATGGCGCAACCAAATGGTGCCTACTCAACCTTGCCGGAGGTCACCTACCACTTCCACGAGTTCGATTCCTTGCCACAGACCCGCCAGCCCGATGGCGAGAAGATAATAATCGACGCGCAGCCTCAGGCGAAAGAAGACATCCCCGGATCCCGATCAGAGATTGGCGATAGCAGGAACACTAGTAGTGGCCTCTACCCCCACGCAAACTGGTTCCGGCGCCAACGCAAACGCGTCCTCGCTGGTCTCGCTTTCATCATCATCGCCATCATCGCAGGCATAGTTGCCGGCATCGTCGTCTCCAAAACCCGCTACTCATTAATATCCTTAACCCCAGCCGACCCAGCGGATCGCCCCCCAGATCCAGCGGCTCCTTTCGGAACCCCTATAGACTTGGAACAACCTCAGCCTCAACGCTCAGCCTGCGTTAACACTACCTGCCCCCAAATCTTTGCCACCGCATCTTTCTCCATCCCGCCCACCACCTTCCTCTTCGCTCGCGGCACCAACTTTGAAATGTGGTATCGCAGCTTTACCAATAACACCTGGACAGCCCGGTGGGCCTCCCTCGGAGGGACTTTTCTCTCTTCACCAAGGGCTGTCTCGGTGCGCGATGGGCGGATCGACGTCTTTGCCGTTTCCGACAAGGACCAAGGGCCCTATTCCAAGACGTACCAAACTGGTGCTTGGGCAGGCAAATGGACCCCCCTCAGCAGCGGTTCCAACGACAGGATGCTGTCGGAAATAAGCGTGTGCAGCCGAGGGCTGGACAATATTCATGTGGTGACGTTGAACGGGTCGAATGTGGCGTTTCACAAGTGGACAGATGACGGGGTGGTGTGGAGGCCACAGCAGAAGACATGGGACATGATTGGCGGGTATTCGAACAGTACAGTTGAGGTGGGGTGTACGGAGGAGACGGTGGATTTGGTTGCATATTTGCGGAAGAGCGGGGGCGGCTACGGGATGGCGATTAAGAGGCGCAAGGGGACGGCATGGGTGGGTTGGAGCGAAGCCTCTGGGAGTTACAAGGGGAATCCGACAATTATTGAGGGCGCGGAAGGCGCCGAACTCTTTGGAGTTGCCGAGGATGGTTCGGTTCGGTGGAGGCAGTGGAAGGCTGGGATGAACGAGAGTATTGGGGAAGAGAAGAACCTGGGAGGGACATTTATGTCGGCTGTCGAGGCAGTGAGAACAAGCAAAGACAGGCTGGATATCTTTGCAGTGTGGACGGATGCGAGGTTGCGGCATAGGGCGAGGATTGGGGCAGTATGGGGGGAATGGAACGACCTAGGAGGCTTTTTCAACAGCGCGCCCAAGGCGGTAAGCATCAGGGAAGGAGAGGTGGTGGTCTTTGGGCTGGGGCCAAATTCGACGGTGATTCATACACTGATTGAGTTGGAGGCGGGTTACACTTTGGAGAAGAGGCAGTGGTTTTCGGACGGTGGCGTTCAAATAAGGCCGAATGGGTTGAATCTCGGAGTGCCATAACATATAACGTAAACGATAGCGAGGGCCGCAGACAAGCGAGCGCCACACTTTCCACCACCCTACCACAACAATCCATACGTCACAACACTAAATCTTCGCACGAGACCCCCTCTTAAGGATTTGAAATTTGAGATTTTCTTTGGGGCTAGATGTTAGTTTTGGGGGGTTGATTGGTACAATGGTGGATGCCTGGATCAAGGGGCACACGTTCCTGGCGTCATTGGAGCGGATAAGTGAACCACGCGGCGGCACACCGGTTCTGGGATCGGGATCCTTCTCTAGACGAGGCAAGCCGTGCGGCGTAGAGATATTGCGGTGGGCAAAATGCATGCTTGAAGACAAAAGGACCTCCCGCCTAGACTGCATGCCTACCCAGGCAGGCAAGACGGCAAGCCTCTTTGTCATTGAGTTGTGCACAGGTCCATCGCGGGTGACGATGCGGCTGGTGAGAGTTTCGGCGAGGCCGATGTCCCCTACATGTACAGATTCCAAATTTTGAAGGCAAATTAATCAATCTAATTCTGAGATAGACATGCATCACGGATGGCAAAAGATTGAGACCAAACCAAGAGGTTGGCCTCGGTCCCAGTATAAGAACCTCGCCAGAAGTCCAAAGCCCTGGGAGTTGTCCCTTTATCCCTACTCCCCATCTTTTCAAGTCCAGCTTCAAAGCAGACATCACCACCATTCCACACGTTATTACACACCTCGTTCCAACTCCAAAATGAAGTTCACCACCCTTGCTGTGGCCGCCCTCGCAGGTCTCAACTTCTCCCCCGCCGCGGCCAGCTTCTTCATCTACTGGAGCCAGGACCCCGTCAGCGGAACCGGTGCCTACCTCTACTACTTTTTCCGGGGCCACCCGTCCTGCAACGACGTGATCAATGCCCGCGCCTACACTGAAAGCGACGACGTCAGCAGGATCCAAGGTGTCGTCTGCGATGGCGCTGGCTGTTCGAATGGAAAATTTGAAGAGGTGAAGCGCCTTGAGATGAACACCGATTTTGGACATTACAGTGAGTAATTCCCAACCTATCTCCCCGAACTGCCCTGCAGCTGCGGAAAGGAGATGAAGAGTTGAGATTGAATGAAATTGGCAGCCATCTACAAGGATCGCGGATTCGGACTGTTTGACACTCGGGACCGTAACCTGGGATCTTGCCGTCCTACCAGGGAGCATAGCTTCACCTGCGGTGCGCCGTTTAGCATGAGCGGCATCACCATGTTTTATTGCGACTCTAGCGTCAACCCCTGAATGGAGACGACAGGTCTAGACATTGCCTTGTGGGGGCGAGTGTGAGAAGTGATTTTCTCCTTTTCATTTCGGTTTTCCAAAGACAGGTAGGGCGATAAGCCGATATAAGCTAGATTAAATTCAACATTTTAACTCGTTCGGCAAAATCTGTGCCTCGCCAGTCTTGTAAGAAAGTTGGGTCTCGTTCAGGTTCACGTGCATCCCTTTGCAAGCTCAATCCCAATTGTCGTGTTTGGGCAACTTCTTACAATAGTCCGACTTGCCGCTTCCACCATCAACACACTCTCCGGGGCGACCTTGCCCACACACCTGGATAAACCCAATCCAACCAATGCCTCCAACCCCGCATGTAAAAAGACTCGTATCGATGTAAGATCGAAGAGTTCGGGGAAGTATTTAATGTCAAAGCCTTTTATATGTTGGTACTTCTTGTTGATCTCGGCCGCGATTTCGTCTCTGTAGTTGCCTGGAGCGCGAACGGTCGGTTAGATTGCTGCGGGGAGATGTGAGAGACAAAAAGACGCACCAATGTTAACGAGATTGTATCCGCAGTAGTTGAGGCCGGAGGTGCACGCCCTGGCGCTCGCCAGTCGAAGGATGCTGGCAACAGCCAGAGCGAGGGTGGAAAGGTTGACCATGGTGAAGGCTTGGGTTGTTGTTGCTGATGATGCTGATGCTGCTGCTGCTGCTGCTGATGATGATGATGATTGTGCTTGGATGTCAGAATTTGCTGGTTTGTCTGGACATTGATCTCGAGGACGGACATTAGCGCCCCTTTATGCTTTTTCGACTCCAGCTCGAGCTGACAGAGTCCTTCTCAAACTGTCCTCGCTCGCAGCGCACTGTCTTGAGTTTTCTCCACCCACTGCGGCCCCCGGCCCGAAAGCACACGCGAATGTCAAAATAAAACAACTTGATAAGGGAGAACATGCACCTATTCGGAGTTGAGCTTGGTGTTGTAAGCACAGCCCGCGCCGCTATCAGGCGATCAGCCCCATTCAGGCGGGAAACAGAGTGCAAGTTCGTAAATGCGCACGGCCTGCCCAATCACTTGGCCCCATTGTCGCTTCACGGCGTCTTTCAGGGCAGCTCCAAAGCGTCCCGTCTATCCGTCGCACTCGCTTAGCACCCAGCTGCCTCTACCCAGCCGCTGCCGTGCGTCTACGATAACCCGGATATGGGATAGTTTGTACTCGACGATGCCGTCTAGGTCGACGATGGTGGGTGGTCGAGAGGCAACGGAGTGAAGTGGCCTTGGCGCAGAATGCAGTGTCGGGGGGCTTTCATGAACCTCTCTTACCATCCTTATGTGCCCTTAGGGCGAGGCACACCCTATCAACATGGTTGGCTTGGGACCCAACATGGGTGTAAATTGTGAGGAGCGTCAGGGCGGTGGCCTCGCGATCCAGCCCCTCCTCCAGTTCTGCAATGTCAATAACCGAGAACTGTTTCGACTCGAACGAGCTCAAGACCTTTCCATTACTGAAACTCATTTCTCACAAAGTTTTGCCTTCTCTTACACCCAGCTTCCAACTTGCGGCTCGAGTCAACACTCCGGAGATGCGTAGCCGGGCGCATTCGACTTGACCCAAGACAGCAATGTGGTTCTGAGGTAGGGAAAGCTCCCATCCCCAGGGCTTGGCGGATATCTGCTGGTATCCGTCATCGAGATGCTTTGGAGAAAAGAAAGTAAGCGATCGGGGCTTTGGGATATCGGCAGATGCCCACGCCCAAGACGGAAAGGATTTCGGTGGCAGAACAAGGACGATTTCGCGCCACCAGCTTCGGTGCCAGAGGACGCCGGGCGGAAGAAGCTCAAACTAGTGCCCAGCCGCGTACTCAAAGCCGGGCACGTCGCGGAGAGCCGTGGTGGTTGATGATTAATGCCTAACCACCGCGCCGATGCATGTTGGGCTCTATCGAGCCTCTCAGACGCGTGACTGGACAAGGAATTGTAACAGGTCAGTCCGGCAAGACCTCTTTTCTCAGCCCAAACGTCAGTTGCGACCAGGTGGGGGCTCGAAGGAACAAGCAGCGAAATGCACAAGATCGTCAAATGCATGAATTGGAAAGGAGCAGACTTTTAGACGAAAGATGGAGACGCTCCCTGAAGGTGGCCTGGGGGGAGGCCATACCTGCAGCCACGAATTATGAATTTAAATATCTCCGCCAACATCAGTCATCCAAGCTAGGTTCGGAAATCCCACCAACCCCCCCCCCCCCCCCCCATCATCCATGACAACCCGCCGTTGGCTCTGGCGTTCTCACCAAGCGCATCAAGGAGCCGAAATCCCCCAAACGTCCAACGCGACACCACCCTCAAACGGCCCGCCACCAGCATAGGCGACAACAGGGTTCAGCCACTCATACTTGGGACTCGAGGTCTCGAACAGAATATGCACGTTCGGGGCGTATCCCTTCTCAAACACGGCAATCGTGGCGTTGTCAGTCGTCTGCAGGACGTAGATGGCGTCAGGACTGAAAACGCCCTTGGAGTCGGTGAGGCCCCAGTCGAGACCGCCGACGACCTTGCCTACAAGGCGTATTAGTTATTGCATTCGGAATGTGGAACGAAAGAGTTGTACCGGAGAGCTTGGGACCGGAGAAGGCACCCCCTGAAATGGTCAGGAGATCACGCTTGCCGTAGGGCACGGACCCGATGAGAATTGGGTCGCCGAAAGTGAGGTTTACGCTGTAGAGGTAGGTGAGATTGGGAGGTTTGGGAGTAGCTTGGGCGAGAGCAGTAGCCGCAAAGGCAAACAGTGCGAGGGGAAGAGCGAGCATTTTGGGCACGATTGACGACGGACTCAAAGATGACCACCCACCACCCCGGTTGACGGACCCGAGATCAGTTTAAATAGTCTCGTCGATATCCCCTAATATCACTAACCTGAATCTCAAGTCCGAGATTCCCACCCGGCCGGGCTAGATGAGCACCTCATCGATGGGCCCGGGCCCATATGATGGGAAACGGGACAGGGGTGGGCTGCGGCTAATACGCGTAGCCGACCTGTCAGGAGCAACCGTACCTCGCAATACCATTTTTGCCTGAAGGGTTGCACGCATGGAATATCTGTGGCAAATTTGGAAATTGATTCTCCTCATGCTCGGGACTCAGAATCGTGGTGCGAATCTACCGGGCGGTGGTTCAACGGAAGTCAATTGGGACCTGCATTCGTTATGGGTGCGGTAGATTGCGTTGTCGGATTCTAGGAAGGAAGTTGGGGAGTGATCTATGGGCAAGGTGACCATCGCCAAGCCCGCTATTCTGACAGTGTTTCTAAATGATTCGTGAGCATAATGTTATTATGACCCAATTAAAATGCAACACAAACATCGGGTATCGGTAGTGTTGTAAAAAAGAGGGCGCCAACGTTGAAAGAGCACGGACAGTGTGTAAAGACCTGCCGTAAGGGGGGTTTTCTCAATGTTTTGACTCTGCACTCTGATATGTGTCTGAGTCCAGGTTGGTACCTTAGCCTCCTCCACTTAGAAGATGGAGAGCACAAAAGACGAACCATGCCGGCCAGCGAAGTCGCGCAGTTCTGGCACGACGTCCTTCGGTATCCTGTGCTTTGCTTCGTTCTGTGCCTGTGTCCGGACGCTCCCCTGCGGCACGGAGTGTTACACGAGCCCCACATCCCTGAGGATAGTCAGTCACGGGAGGAAGACGGAACGAGCAGCAGGGGCTCAACCCTCACAACCCTTGCTCGCTCTCTCGTGCCGGAGTTTAGAAAGCTTCTTCACTTCGTGTCATGCTTAATCCCGCCTGTCTCCGAGCTAGGCACTCTTACCCCCTGTCACTGACAAGCACCGGAAATTTCACAATTGGGCGATTGCGGGTGCAGCAGAGAAGATGGAGCTTCTGATGACAAACCAACATTTCCCAATGAGGTTATTCAGGTCCGGTTGCTTTTGTTAGCCTGGGAGTGGGATGGCCGTATATCACGACAGCAAACAGCCCTAGACTGTACGTGGCAAGCTGCAACTTTCCTGTACCCTCCAGCGAGATGGCACCCGATCCAGAAGCAACACACACACCTTCCAACGAAGATGTGGTGGTCCTTGCACAGTGGTAGGCAAGGCGCTCGGTGGGATCACAGGACGAACTTACATTTGGCCAGGCAAGTGTCTCAAGGGAGATTGATGACGTGGGTGAATGAATGCACGGTATAATACTTTGTAGAATAGGTGTAGCAGATACAGAAGAGAGGGGCAAGAACGTTGGCACCTGGGAGTTGCATCACCAAGTGGATGATGTCTATGGTTGGAGGCGTTGCGAGGTTGGACGTAGTTCGATTTGTTGCCGTTTCAGTTACAGAGGAGTATCTGCGTAGAATGAAACTGGACAATAGGGTGGGCTTGCCAATTGATGTGTTGATATAAAGAGCCAAGATTTTTAAAAGTCGCTTGATCTACCCCATAACTTTAACAACTTGGGCGAGCAATGTGCAGTACATCTCATAGGTACTTGGAGGTAAGTACTGCGGGTGCTGTCAATGTTGGCAAGTCCATTGCCAGCCAACGTTGACCGACAACATAAGGGACGGTACCTAAGGTCGCGCGCATCCATCAGAAGTCATTAAAGAGAGGTAGTACACTCCACCCTGATCATTCGTCCCGCCCAGCTTTCCAAGCAGTACTTGTGTCATTTCTGTCTAAATCATTGATACGATGGGTAGCTACATCTCAAAGCCGACGGATATTCCTGCATCCCACTCGGTGGGAAGATGCCACCCCCTTGAGCCCGGGTCTCGAACAATGTCCATCAATACTTCCTCAAGCGTTGGCCCTGGCGCGGCGAGCCGGTGCGCCAAAAGATCCCGTAGCAAGGTCTCGCTATTTGGCATTGCTACAACTATTTAGACTCGCTGGAGGATTGCATCGAGCCGGGAGCAATGCTGTGCACTATACTATCCCCCACCGACGGTACGTGCTCCCTCAGATAAGATGAAGGTGTTGCTGACCGACTGCCGCAGATGAGCTTGAGCACTTGTCCCTGGAGGACGGCGCGAAGCTCATCGACCGCATCATTGGGCTCGTGAAGAAGGATTTCCCTCACAACCTGGACGCCCCCGAGGAGTGGATGATGCAAGAGATCTGGGAACGCATGCAGGCAAATTCGACAGCAGCCTGACCCGTGAGATCGAAGAACCCGCCTTCGTCGTTTGGCGGTCCCAAGTCACCCCTGAGAGGCTCAAGCCGAAGACGCTGAAGTCATACTTTACGTATCGTGAGCTGGACATTGCTTCGGGGTATGTTCAGTTTCTATCATTGGCTTGAAGGGAGATATTTACCGTTGATACAGACTTCTCCTGGCTCTTCAACGCTGGAGCATGGCCCAACACACATCAGCCCCGCTGAGCTCGAGCGGACTCGAGAAATCGAAAAGAATTACAGCAACTTCATCACCTCCATCAACAACGTCTACAGTCACGACAAGGAGATCTTAGCAGCCAAGAAGCTGCATGTAGAGGGCGGCTTCCTCTGCTCGGCCGTGCAAGCCATCGCCGATGAGACCAGTCTTCCACCGCAGCTGACTAGGGGGGGTTCTTTGGCGCATGATTTGGGAATGGGAAAAGAATCACGAGTAGATGGTTGAGGGTCTGATCACGTAGGGAGGTATATCGCGAGACCATTCCACTTTTCTGGATGGGATGAAGGCGCAGTTGAGTGGGACGGAGGCATGGAGTCGCACAACTTTAAGATATCTGGTGTGATTAACCAAGTTTGTGTGCCTACCACAGAATTTCTAAGGCTAAACTAGATTTTATGTCTTGAAACCAAAGAAGCCCGAACTGGTGAAATGTCACAACGGCAGCCGCCTGGCTTGACAGGTACGATTGATTCGTACATACCTATCAGAGAATGATTCTCTGTGGCATATGAGGTTCTGGATCAGTGTAATCCCGTACCAAGCAATCCCAGCACAGCTTGTCAGCTCCTTCTTCCAACACCCCCAGCGCGTGCCCGTGCCCCTCTTGGGTGATAAGGCAAACGGCTGCGAGCCTTGCCACCCAGTTGCTGTTTGTTTTCAGGATTCCGATACAGGGTGGAGGATCGAGGAGTTCGTCCCATGAACCGATTGACACGGCATTTTCGATGCCAAGCTGCATGTCTGTCGGCGGTTTCCCTGCCAAGTCTTCCTTGGTGGAACAGGAGCATGATACAATGATTGGGGGTTCCCGCTCGACACCCAGCACGTTGATGTCTGCCACCCAGCGCCCCTTATCCTGAACAGAAACGACAGCTTCGAGCAGGAAGATCTCCTGGTCGATTTCGCCAGTGGTGCCGCATTCAAGGGGCACCTTCCACGTCGTGAACGAGAGGTGCAGAGATGTGCTCCGGAACCCGTCAGCAATCAGTTCATCCCCAATGTTATACGGCGAGTGGGAGACGACCGACGCGTCATGTCCCGGGGCTCGGACACGTGGATCCTCTGGGAGCACCATGCACACGACACCAGCGTGACCGACATTGCCGACCATGTGGCGGATGCCCGCGCGTGGCAACCGCGAGCCAGGACCGGAGAGCAGCATCTCGGCCACAAATATGGAATCCTCCGAACATAGGGCGACTACATCGGCCAGTAGGAATGGATCGATGTTGAAGCGACCCGATTCGAACATGGCGAGGCAAGCAAAGGATTGTTCTCGCGAGAGCGACGCCATGTGTTGTTCCAAGGGAATCCTGATGATATCCCGAAACTGGCTTGTGAAGCTGCTGTCAGTCTGATCAACGTTCTGAATCCGCAGAGGCAGCCAGCGAGACTTAATCAGCTCCATCTCTACAACCTGGAGAGAGACGGTGGCTCTAGGAAGGGCGCTGTAGACCTCGCTCGCAATCTCCAGCGCCCGCAAGGATAGTGACCAGCTTCGAGGGTGGCGGTGGTGGGAGCTGATCATGGAGAAGTAGCTGGTCGGATCGTAGTCTTCCACCGTGGTATTGTGAGCGGCCGTCGTGATGAAGAACGTGTCGGTAAGCGCGTCAGGTGTCGTTTCACGCTTCCGTTTATTAGTTCGGTGGACATTACGACGCGGACTTGTCTCCAGTGGCATGGCCTAGTAGGTTGGCATTCGGTGTCAGCATTCCCTGAGTACCTAGATCACTTCGAAAGAGCTGTCACTTACGCTCACGAGAGCAAGTAGATACGCGCAGATGTGGTTGGGCGATGGGGTGGCCCGAAGCCACGAGAGAGCGTCCGCGGGCGAGACAAGTTGGCCCGGCCCCGACTGGGACAGCGCCAAATTTCCCATGCACACGTCATACATGGGCTCCTTGACCCAGACATGATAGAACTCGGTGAGCTGCGACCACGGGCCGTAAACGTGTTTGATGATGACGTCCCGGGATATTGTTCCCGCCAACAGATTCGGGGGATTTTTCCAGGTGAACTCGTTCTTGCCTTTAGCGCCAGTTCCATAGGGCTGAAGCATATCTCCCTCCTCGGTTACGATCATGCACTTCTCCCCGATTGCCTCCAGCTGGGCCTTCCTTGACTCAAGCAGTCGCTGTATGAATTCTCGGCGGGGCTGATCGTCCGGGAGTTCAATGTGCAACCATCTTATGTTCTTCTTCCCTGGGTTGAGTTGTGGCCCGCTAGGTCCGCGATCTGCCAGGTGTTCGTCGACGGGGTAAATCGTGGCCCATTCGGTATAGTCCTCGCTGGCAATCGTGGCGTCATATGTTATGACGCAATCTTGGGCATTCAGCTGCAGCCCACGACAAATATGACGAAAGTACTCGATAGCCCCATCGGGATCATTATCGCGGCTCAGCGATCTCATGATGCGGATGTTCCCCAGCCCCAAGAAGGGGGGGTAATAGTTCTGGATGCTCTTGCCGCCGAGGAACTTAGCGCCCCGTCTCCACCCATAGTTTACCAACATGGTAGCCACTTTACCTTTCTCCCCGTCCAAACCGGTAGCAGCTGAGCATAGGCGGGCCAGCCAGGATAGCTGTGGGAGCTGGCCGAGACGGGCCTTACCCAGCTTACGGCCCAGCTCCTCGAACCACTGAAGCGCAACGTCAAAACTTGCATACGGGATATCCCACTGGCGGAAGATGGTGCCTAGCGCGACGAGCCATAGCTGAGAGATGTTGACCCGGCTCAGCTGCTCATTGCTGCGGACGGCGACGGGGTCTCCGTAAAACTTGAGGTGAGACAAAGCCAAGGACCAGCGCACAAAGTTGTCTGATGGCTGCCCCTTGTATTCGAGACCGACGCTGAGAATTGCCGACGAGGGGAAAAGGGGGTCCTTGAACGATACTTTGGTAGCTTGGGTCTGAAACACTAACAAGTCCGGGTAGAGGTGCCAGGCTGATATGCCCCTGATGACGGCCCGGTCACAGGCCTCTTGAGGGAGGTTGTCAAGCAGCTTCTCCAGCACCTCCATAGCCCGAGTCCACGTTGCGATGACGGTCTCATACGTGTTTGCGCCTCTGGGGTACGGAACTGTGAGGTTTTCGGCAATGAGGGCGAATTGGGTCCGCCTGACCATCATGCAGGTGCCAGCTCTGCGGAGCCAGGACCGCGCGCTGGCGTCCCATGACGCTAGCTCGGCGCGCGTGTAGGGCTGCTGAGAGGCGGCGGAGGTGTGAGGATTAGTGAGCTTCCCCTCGTCCAAATCCTGCTGAACTTGCCGCTTCCTGTGCTCGACGAGCTCGAACCAGATGGCTGTTGCCGCCTTGGCGTCCCACGCATCTGCCAGCATGCATGCGAGGAGGTGCACGCAGATGGCCGAGGGTCCTGATGTCGCTGCTGCCCAAATAGTCGTGCAATCGGCCCCGATGAAAGCCTGAAAGGGGCCATCGCTCTCGGTACCCTGGGGGTTCACATCCGGATGAGATAAGATGTCCGAAACGCGGCGGCCGTACGCCTTGATGAGCTTGGGTGTGCTTGGGATGGTTTCGTGGAAGAGGAAGCCAAGTGTGCACGCGGTTCGGTGGGCCTGACCCGTCTCTGCTTCTCTCCGTCTTCCTCTGGTCAGAGCGGAACCGATGGGGAGGAATTCCGGTGACGGGTTACAGCGCCAGAGTGAGAAGTCCAGGTTGATGTTCACAAGCGCTACTGTGTTTTCGTTGACGGCCGACACAGCGGAGTTTGAGATCCTTCCTAACGATGCCATTTCGAGCAGCGGACAGGGTAAGATAAAGGATTAAGAGGTAAATTGACTCCGTAACAGGTGGAGGCTGATGTGTTGGCGACGAGGCGACTCACTGCAGGGGGCTGGCCTCAAACACTTCCGCAACCAAACGAGGGAAACAAGCGGCCAAGATGGGATCTTCTGGCCACGAGAGCTCGATGAAAAACTAACTTCTGAAGACTCGACGAAGAGGGGAAGCCAAGTCTGGCTGTGCAGAGCGGGGTAAATGTTGCTGAGCTCACGCAGAAAATTGACGGGGCTACCAATGAGATGCTCTGGAAGACCCGACATATATCTGCACTATCACTGCCGGTCGGGCGAATAAATGCCCCAATACGGTGGGCAACGCGTCGAATTATCATTCTCTAATACCCCAAGAATAACTGGTGTTTACGCCTGTGTACTTGTAGTTGACACCACTAAAAAACAAAGTGCGGCTCCAGGGCGAAGAACCATCAGTGGTGCCTACCTAGGTGCCACATTAAGGAAGGGCTAATAGGCAACTGAGGTGTGGTGCTTGAATATAGAACGAGCTATAAATGACCTGGAAACAATTAAATGGATGGGTAGGGAATTTTACTTGTTGGGCATGGTAAACAACACCGAGTCCTTCGTTCTAGCATACCTACCTGGTACCTCTCAAACGGCAACGGCTTAAACGGCGCCCTCACCTCCCTCCCATTATACCCCATCGTTGTCCAATGCGCCGCAACGCGTCGCTTGTGGTGTTCAAACAGGAACTGCTAAAAGACCCTGACGGCCGACTCCAGTGCTCCTACGGCAAAAACGTGATGGGTCGAGGGGGCTTCGGCAATGACGATGTGTTTCTCTCGGATAGGCTAAGTGCCTAATGCTTGGTCCTACACCCCCTGAACAGACCTCTCTCGTCTGTGGCCTTGGCGGGTGTGGAACTTGTGGCGGAGCGCGTCATTAAGCTTGCGAGCAGTGGAAGTGCAGTTGCAAAGTGCCTTGTCTTTTTGAAAGTGAGGTCCGGAGATAAGAAGTGCAAAAGAAACGGCCCCGTTGGGCCCAGAGCGCGGAGCCGATGGACCCCCTGCTCGCGGTGGCTTGGCTAGGCGCCAAGCCACCCCCCAGATTTTGACAGCGGGCTAACTACACAGACAACGCAAATAAAGAAACAACACCACGGGCCTCGCACGTACACATGCACGGCGAGGTCGCGCTTCGTGCATCTCTCGTCAACATAATGGGCAAAGAAGTTAACTGCATTATCAGCGGACGAAAGAGACGGGCTGTCCTGCTCAGAAGCAAAGGTACCGCCCAACTCAACACTCCCTAGTGCGGGACGACCCCCGACCGCCGAATCCCCGGGCCGGCGGCGGCGCGTCAAATCAGAGGCCGACGGATAGTGGGGCCGCATCCACATCCGGACGCCAATCCGGCCCGCCCCTCTCAGGCCCTCCCTCCCGCGCAGACGGACAAATGAAGATTTTCCACTTCGTGCACGGTACCTGCCATGCGACGCTGAAAAGAGTTTGGATAGACAGCGAGCCATCTTGCGTCGTGGAGCTACTGCATTCCCTCTCGATGTCACGGCCACGTCCAGAATGCGATTCCTGGTTTACATTCCCATAAATGGGGGTCGAAGTCGGTTCTGGACCGGGGTGTCCGTCAGGCTTGTCCTACTTCATTTTGAGGGCAAACAGGAAGATATTCGAGAAAGCAGCTTCAATTGCTAGTGGCCGCTATTTACTTTCCATTTTGGCTCCAGCTGTATCAATGGTTGGCCTGGAGCCGTGGCTTCAGTGCTACCCCCACACTGGGCCAACGGTACATGGTCGGTGGGCGGGGCCGACACCAGCACGTCTTCCGTTCTCAAAGTCGCCCAAACGACGACGAGAAAGCCCACGATCGCCGTGGTAGCGCCATCGATTGCTCTGTTCCTCTGGTTTTGGGTCGCTTATCAGACCTCACCCCTGAGAAAACAACCTGGCCCCTTCCTCGCGGGCAGTGATCACTTCTCCCAGTTTCGTTGGTGTGGCTGACGATCTTTAGGATTCACGAATCTATGGAGGCTGTGGCAGGTTGTATCGGCGGATTACGCTCATCGCATGAAGAAATTGCATGAGGTACGGACCGGTCGTTCGCATCGGGCCAAATCTCCTCGATCTTGACCTTCCAGAGATTTTGAGGGTTGTATACAACACGGATGGAAAATGGATCAAGGTAATTATTTTCAAGACGGTGTCATAGATACTTTGGGATCTGGGAGCAGCGACTACCATGATGCCGGCCAGCGCGACTTGTACAACAGCAGCTCGATCACTGGTGGCAAGATTACATACCACACATGTTCAGCGAAACCGACAATGTCGAACACCCACGACTGAAGCGACCCGTCGTCCGCCACTACTCAGTGCCCAGCATCTTGGCCATGGAACCGCACATGAACAATGTCATCTCCGGCTTCCTCGGCCATCTGCAGAAGCGCTACGTTGAGCTAAACAAGGTATGCGAGTTTGGCGAATGGTTGGGATACTGTAAGTCTAACTCTCAACCCCCTTCGGGCCTTGCTGCGAGACGCCACTGACACAATTAGACGGCTGGGATTTCCTCGGCATCGTAACCCTCAGCAAAAAGTTCGGCTACATGAAAGAAGGAAAAGACATTGACGGCACCCTCGTCGTCGCCGACCAGTCCATCGACTAACTCGGCCTTTGCGGCCAGATGCCCTGGCTTGACTACTGGCTCGACAAAACCCGTGTACACCCTCGGCCCGCCCAACATCGCTAACGTCACCAACCTCGCCATCCAAAGTATGACGGCCCGACTCAAAGGCGAAGACAAAAACTTCAACCCCGAAATGCCCGATCTTCCTCCAGTACTTTATCGAATCCAAATCCACCCACCCCGATATCGTCGACGAAGGTAAAATCATTGGGTACCTGATGCTCGACCTCATCGCCGACGTCGACGCCGACACCACCGCCATCACCATGCGCGCGCTGTTCTACCACACCCTCAAGAACCCCCGCGTCTAGACCAAAGCTCCAATTCGAAATCCGCTGCCAATTCCCCCATTTCACACCCGTGCCGCACGCTAAAGTCCGCTCCTTACCCTACCTAGACAGCGTCATCCGCGAAACCCTCCGCTACCACCCCGCCGTGTCCATAATCATGGAACGCATCGTCCCCGCCGGAGGCCTCACACTGCCAGGTGGCTCCTTCATCCCCGCAGGCATGAACCCATACATTGTCGGGCACAATAAATCCATATTTGGGGATGACGCAAACGAGTTTAATCCCGACAGGTGGCTGCAAAGGGAGGGGGGGACGGATTGGAGTATGGCGAGCGCATGAAGGTGTGGAATACGGCGCATCTGACGTTTGGTGGGGGGTCGAGGATTTGTCTGTGGGGGAATTTGAGTCCGAGGGGTGGGTGATGACTGGGATTGATATTGGCCGATTTCTTGGCCTGATTGTAGTGACCGTCTTGGGCCTCTCGGCCGGACTTTTCCGTTAGGCAATGTACATATCTGGGGGTATGTCTGTGGAGGCCTCCAGGATCAAAGACTGGTGGCAGGTTAGAGTGGTCACGGGGTGTGAATTTGGATATCCAGGAGTTGCTGGTGCCCCTTTCCTGATGATGCATCCTAACATGTGAGTACCACGGAGTGTCATCGCTGGTGCCTGTGCGCAATACAGGTTGTCGCGGCGCCCATTGTTTTCAGGGCGCATGCACTGGGGCCCTGGCTGGTTATGCTTGCCCTTCTCTTCATCACAGGCTATGGTCGTACGGCGTATGGAGCTAGCCTGCTCTCGGCACGCTCGGTACGTTTTCAGGCCTTCTTTCACTGGTTTATCTCGAGTTTAAACAGAGGGACATTCTGCAAGCGAGGAACGAGACCAGTAGAACTTTTTGACAATATCCCAGCGTAAAAGGAGCAGTTCGAGTCTTGTGATCTGGAGTCTGCCCAACCGTCAGCCTCACCTGCCCCCAACCGTTTAGTGTATTAGATGGCTCGCCAAGCGGCTGACCTCCCCTTTCTATGTCAACGATGCTGCGCCAGATGCCGCCCCTGGTACCGACATTCTGGTTTGGAATAAAAATTCGAGTTCTCGCTGCGTCATATACCGAGCCCAATCATACAGTATTGCCGATCAGATCACAAAATGCAGGTCGTGCCTCACATGCAGCCCTAATACCGGAAGCTCATGTGGGGGAGCGGCGCAGAGCTTCACCAGACACTTGGAGAAATGGGCTATCGTTTTATGCCTGGATGGGGCACAAACAGGTTTCGGCATGCCCATGCCAAGGGATGCCCGGAGTCAGCACTTTAATTGCACTCCGTGCCCTCGGGTGACGTTGCAGTTTGGAGCGGAGCCAGCGGAGCCAAGTCCGCAATGGCTGGGAGGCTGTTTTAGCGTATCTGTCCGCATGAAGGAGTCTGAAGGTCAGCAAGGTGAGCGCACAGCCCCGCGGCGTTGATTTACTGGTTTTGGAATACTTGAGAAAAAAAGAGGCACCAACACAGAGACTCACGGGGGCCAATTGGTTTGCCGAAATGCGTCCTGGAATGGCAGGATCCTTGATTGCCGTATCGAGGGAAGAAACGCCGGCTCAAGCCAGGATCCTCCGAAAAATGTACCGCCAAGAACCATCTAAATCAGAATCTGCCCCCCCCCCCAAAAGGATTTAACGCTAGCCGCAACTAACAGCCCACGCCATCGACTACGGAAATCCTTCGCTGTTGGACTAGGCATAGGGCGGGATGTCGGAGTGGCAATGCCCGGTCGCTTTTAGGGCCTAGGGCCTCCCAATTGACGAATACTTCGATCTCGTTGGAGGCGCAACAAAGTGTTGTTGGTCGTCGGGGCTGCTCGTGCCCCAATGAGGTCAGTCCTCAATGGATTTGGTGACGCGCTAGCCCTACTCCCTCACCTTAAGAGCTGCCTCGATCCTACCCGGACGATGGTGGGGCCAATCCTGCAAGTCAGTGCTCTTTTTGCGCAGCGATCCACCCCAAAACGTCTAGATCAATTCCGGCTCCCAGAACAACGGAAAACGCCGGCTCCGAGAATTACCATTATTCGACCATCAACACCCAGCTGTCACTCGACCTTGAGGCTAACCCTAGTATCAGCGTCCCTCTCCAGCCCTTTCGATTCATGGAGTTTCGATCGCCCACGTCTCTTCTCTCCTAGCCACTCTTGTCCGGTGTGTCACAGCACCTGAGCTTCGATCACCAGCAAATTCCCTCAAAATGAGTCTCCTCAATCGCTTCCACTATGAGAAATTGCACGGTGACAATCAAGAAAAAAAGTCGTCGCTGCTTTACCGCGTCGCACGCTGTCTATTACCTTTCCTCGCAACCGCTCTTGTCCTCTTCCCTATTTTGCGGTCCTGGCACAACGGAAACCTCTCATCTTGCAACTTCTCGAATTCGGGAAGTTCAAGTCCTCCCCCGGTTCACAATTCCTGTGGATCAGCACCATCAGAAGCCAGATCACGCGGCTGCCACTTCGACATCCTCTCCTTTGCGTGGCAAACACACGAATGCTTTGACGCCGAACTTATGGATACTTTCATTGCCTACGACAATTGGACTTTTTACACGCAGCCGAACCGTACAAGCGAGACGGTTGATCTCGGCACTGCGCTGAAAGGAGAGATGTCTCTGTTTGTGGATTGGAAATATCACGTCACGCATTGTACTTTCATGTGGATGCAAATGCACCGAGCATATGGGGTCAGGGGGTGGATTGATAGCCATTTGGATAGTTATGCGCATACAATGCATTGTCGGTGGGCTTTGTTGGAAACGGGGACAAAGATGGAGGAAGTGAATGTTGTGGCCGCGGTGAAATATCCTAGGTGCAGGAGGGCCACCTCAGGGGAGAAGAGAAGAGAGGAGAGCTTCAGAAATGGTGAAAATGGGCACGGAGTTCATGGGATGTATTCGCTGTAGACAACAGAAATAAACCACAGGCATATTCTACCATGCTGTACTGTCGGGTGCTTCAAGGTCACTTCCACAGCCATGTAGAATTCTTACAATGCTGGGGCTATCCTCAAATCTCCAAAGAATGTAAGAAAGGAAGGACTATTAAACAAGACACTTGGGCAGAAGTCTGAACTGATGAGAATCAAGCAATATTGCTAACACCCTTCTAACCATGTCTCGTGTCATCGCTCAAGGCTGGTCACCTCCCTCCTTTGGATACACAGGCATCAACTTCTCATCCAACAACCCAAACTTCGGATGAGTCAACATCCTATCCTGCAACAGGAACGAACGATCTGATGTCCACTTGTACAGCCAGTCCCAGTTGACACACTTCCTCTCCGCAGGCGAGTCAGGCTTCGGCGCTGGCTTCTTGGGATCCCAGTGGAAGGTCCTCATGGAGGTGTCGCCATTGCACATGACAGACTCGAGGAGGCTCCAGATGCAATGTCCTGTGAATCGTCAGAACCGCAAGCATTTGGGGGGAGGAATCACGAACTGTAATGTCCCATCAACCCTTTATCGGCGGCTTGTTCCTCCCACGTCTTGTTGGCGTAGTACTCGGGATGGAGGAACCATCGGAAGCGCATCTGATATGGTTAGATCTAGTGGCATCAAGCACTCGGATTGACATACCAGACAGTGCAGCTCGTGGTACATTGTGAGTGTGACGTAGTAGTCTCCCGATCCGTCGTTGACACGAACGGTAGAGCGGTTGCCCATGCTAGCTTCGTACCGTTCTGCTGGCACACGGGTATTGAATGCTATTGGGATGTCAGTACTCCTCATGCCGGCGAGTTTCGGGCAACGTACGCTTGAACAGATCAAACCACGCGTCGTCGACCTCCGGGCTGGGTTCTCCGTAGACGAGATTGTGAACCCAGGAGTCGCCAGGCTGACCAGTCGTAGTGATGACGTATTCCTTTTCATCAGGATGTGGAACTAGAAGCGTCAGTCTTGGGCAGTCTCGGTGGCTTCGGTGGACTTACAACTCGACGCGGGCGCAGTAAGTTGATGAGGTCCCTGAACGGTCACCTTGGTGACCCAACTAATGCCCAGACTGTACAGCACAAGTGCCATGGTAGACAAAATGGAGTTCCGCAACGTGGGTTGCCATGGTTGCTTCGCGTTGGTATTGCTGTTTCCGAGCAACGACCTCCCAGCTTCGCCGCTTTCCCTGGGGCTGTCATCTGGCAGTGGGAAATACTTTGAAGGCATGATGTCTGCTATCGTTTCTTAGATGCAAATGTCTATAATGGGCTCTGATTGATGGGACAAGCTTGCGGGTGGGTTGAAATGAGAAGAAAGAAGGAAGCTGGTCGTGGTCGAGACTGAGGGGCCGGCAGACTCTTGGAGCGGCGACGAGGAAGGGGATGGCTGTCGACTAAGCGGATTGGAAAGGAAAATCTCGCTCGGTTGGAATTTGGCGGTACGGCAACTATCGGCCGCTTTTGCAAGTTTTCGCGAAAATGACACGATTTGCGGCGCTGATCCTGTGATCGAGAGTTTGTTGGTCGTGTAAGTGTGCGGCGTGGGTCGCACCATCGACCGTCACATTGACCCGATGTACTGGCCGCGGGTCAACAACGTTACACCCCGTTTTTAATGCCGTTGCAGTCTCGGCCTTGGCATAGCAGCAAAGTTGCACCAGTCGCCGCAAGGCTGACCAGCCACGGCCGTTACTGAAGGAAGTTGAAGGATGAGACTAACAACATCCCGCGCCCCACTTGTCAATCCAACGGGATTCCTACCCAGGCACCCATTTTGCGTTGCATCGCTCTGGGACCGTGGGATCAAGTACTTGGCTATTTCAACGTTAGCGATGCCCCCGAATAGAAAGTTGAATGGCACAATGAGGTGCAGATCACATCAACTGGCGATTTAACTGGTACCGTTCTTTCGGGCGGAATGGTATGGGATAGCGTGAAGAATCAATCAAGACGCAACCATACCGCATCTCGGTGATAAAAGCTACGGTGCCGCGCTCGAAATGGCGTCGCCTGGTTTCTGCAGAGGTTAAGATGATGGCGAGAATAGCGCCCTTTTTCGAGAGTGGACGGTTGTTCTCCCTAGTGTCACGTTTCAGCTTCAAGTCTAGACGAGCGGGTGTGGGGCCGCTCCATGGGATGTTGTACGGCACCGGCGTCTTTGTAGTGATGGTGCGGGTGGCGAGTTCGAGGGGGTTGGATCGGGCGACCGCGAGTGGACATCTCCAGTGCTGGAGTACCAAGACGGATACCGGTGTCCATGTCGGTGAAGGCGTCCCCCTTTGCCCGTGGAAGCGGCGGAGGCCAACTGCCGCTTCGCCCAACTACTAACACTAGCAATGATCCTTCTGCATGGTTATAAATACCCACGGAGATATCCCGTGCAGCAAGTCCCAACAACCTACCTGAATCTCCATCAACTCGTCGTGTAACTCACAACCCCAACAACCGCCAGTGACCACCTGAATCTTCCAGCTCAAACTGATACTTCTGCCCCCTTCAAAATGCGCTTCGGACAGTACATCGTTGCTACTCTCATGGCTTCGGCTTCGATCGTCTCCGCTGCTCCTACCACTGACTTGGTGGATTTCACGGTGCGCTCAGAGGATGATTACGGCGCCGAGTACAAGCGGTCGCCGGAACCAGTTGAGACTTTCCACTGTAGGCGTGATGGGTAAGCATCGTCATTGAACCGAAGACCTTGGTGCTGACCCCAAATGCAGCCTTTCCCTCAGATGCCTCCCAAAGCGTGAAGCAGCTGACGAGTCTCTGACGGCCAACGTCAAGCGTGCACCCGTCGAGACTTTCGTCTGCGAGCGGCAGAAGTGAGAAGACACCTTCCGGCTGTTTGTGTTTAGCTCGACTAGCGGTGCTGATACAGCGGAATAGCCAGTCCCTGAGCTGCCTTCGTCGCAGGGACGCTGCGGCAGATGAGTCGCTGACCGCCAACGTCAAGCGCGAGCCGGAGCCGGTCGAGAGTTTCGTCTGCAAGCGGGAGAAGTACGCACCACAGCCCAAGCGTTGTCATCAAGTCGCTCTGCTAACAGCTTCAACAGTCAGTCTCTGAGCTGCTTGCGTAAGAAGAGCGCAGTTGCCGACGAGTTCCTGACTGCTAATGTCAAGCGCGATTTTGCCTGCAAGCGCGAGAAGTATGTGCGAACAGTCCCGCAGATGACCATGGAGCGTTGCTGACCTGCTCCCCCCCCCAACAGCCAATCCCTGAGCTGCCTTTGAACGAGCGAGGAAGGAAGGGTGAACTTGAAAAGTTTGACACAGATGTACGGAATACGCGGCGCCGAAGCAAATTGAACTCCATCGCCAGCTTTGTGGCTGGAATGTCTGGAAATCGGTGCTGGGGGGATGGGCGCTTTTTACCCATCGACTCGGTCTGCAGTTTCGATGGTCGTGAATTCAGACGTGTTTTATAAGCGAGATTTCCTCCTGTGAAGATGTGAGATGGACTTGAGAAGGCCCGACCGACTCGAAATGTCACGCCCCCTTTATGATTTGTGTTTTTTTGGGCTGTTGGGTGGAATCTTTTCCCATTTGTTCCTTCCTCATCAGACTCTGGGTCCATCCAACGCGCTTTTTGTCCCCACTTCCACGGCTGCTACCTGGGGCCTCAAGATTTCCCACCGCAACTATTGATCGTCATCTCTTTCTTCACTCCTCTCATGGAATTTCTGCAACATAAATTTCCTCTCTTTACCGCAATCCCTTGGCCACCAGCCTGGTCGCCTCCGCAGCGACCGCGGCGCGCGCGATCTGACCCCCGCACAGCAGTGAGCTACGACAGTTCGCGGATCTCGCCGCCATTCAGCCGGATAAATCCCATTTCCCTGGGCCAATATGCATTTGAGGGAGCCAACTACCCCGTTATCACACAATAGAACCAGTTTGGATACATCGCGTTCCTCGAAAAGCAGGGACGCGCGCGGGGGGGGGGGGTGGCAAGGAAGCTGCTGGAATGGAAAAAATATGTGCCCGAAGACGAAGCGCCTTTCACAAGAAATGATTTAGTACGGAATTTTTGACGACACACGCGCAGTCTCGCATCATGGACGACAGAAACAAGGGGGGGGGGGGAGTGAAGAGGCCGACGGTGAAGCTAGCGTAGTGGTCAAACCCCCAGAACCCATCTGCCTCTCCAACACGGAAAGTAACATCAGACCCGCCTGCCTTGGCGGTCCTGCCGAACTGCCTTCGTCGCAAGCGCCGGCAATCCCTGGTCTCAAAGGATTTGGAGCAGAGAATCCCCTCTCCTCGACGTGACCATAAGGACCTGAACGATGCTTGCCTTGTAGTCAGGCACTCGACTGGTTGGCCAAGACATGGAGAACAGAACAGCCACATCTCGTCGATAGGTTTGGGTCGGCCGGAACTGGCCCGAAGAGCGCCAAGCTACGGGCCATTGAGCTTAGCGACAGGCCGTTCGCCGAGAAGACCGGGCCGGACCAGTAGTTTTGCCACCATGATTAATGGTATGCACGCTTTTCCCGATCGATGGCATCACGAGCCGTACAGGTGTTCTCCGCGGCAACTAGACACGCGACACAAGACGAAAAGAGTTTGAGATGGTGATGCGGCTCAAGCCAATCCGCACAACGGCTCAGGGGCTGGCCGCACGGCGGAGATCGCCTCACCTTTTCCTTTTGTCATCACCCGCGTCGCGGAGATGCCGCGGGCGGCAGCTCGATCGACGTGGCAGCCTTCACACCGAGCATGTGACCCAATTCTCGAGACGGGCACATATGGGGAAGGGAGAAACCCTTGATCTTCTCACGTAACGGGGCCAAGGCACGTTGTGTTGGTACGTCATGTTTGAGAACGTGCGCGGGAGGGTGAAAAATTCTTGTGCGGGCAGGCTGTGCGGTCAGCGGGTAGCCTCCCCGGATTCGACCAACCCCCACGGCCTGGTCTCGGCCCAGACCAATCGGGGAAGAGTGGGGCCACGGGGGCCGAAAGGTACGGCGGTTGCAAGTCGAGGTGGGATCCGGCACTCGATCGTTCGGCGTCGGCGAGAAGCGCAGATGATGGTCAGAGAATGAACGGGCAGATGGTCTTGGGCGTGGGGAAGGTTGCCCATATAAGTTTGACGGGAACCGCCCCGGGTCGGATGATGAGGGGATATGCCCAGCCCATTGCGTGCTCACCGAGCTACCAACCAGGGGTACATGTACTAGCGAAACAACCACCAATGGCGGCCACCACAACTACCACGACAGCGACTCCAACCCCTTTCCAGGCCGTCTCTCACCGCCTGTCAACCGCCGAGGCCGAGAGTTGCATCCGAAACGCAGGTCCCATCTTCCGCGTTCTCCCTGGCAACGGCCGACTTTCCCCAAATACCGTCTCCTTTGCCCTGCGGCCGCCGGGCCATTCCAGCGACGATGTCGACCCGACCTTTGGGCTCGCCGTCTTCACGGAATGGCAGAGAGCCCACGGTCCGTCGTCCCACGACTGCGGCGACGACTTGTCTCTCCCCAATTTCTCCTATTCAGAAACGAAAGGGATCTTCACCCTCGACCTCTCCCTGAGCCGCTGCGACGAAAAATCCCTTCGCAACGCCGTTTCCACCCTGGCCGCCGAAGCCCTCCAAGAAGCCACCTCCCGACACCTCACCGAAGGCGGCGATGAGCGCCTCCACATTTCCTCCAGCGGGAACAAATACTTTTGCCCTCCGCATCCCGTTCCTAACGCCGTGATCCGCGGCACTTGCACCTGCTCGCCCCCTTCCCGCAACGCCTTCAACGCCGCGTGCGCCCGTCTGAATGACATCTGGAACGGCGTCGAATCCCTCGACGACGCCTTCGACGACACCCGACGCCGTATCTCCGCCGCCCTCGCCCTCCGCACCCGCCATCACATCATCCTCCACCCCTCCGGCACCGACGCAGAATACACCCCCCTGCTCATCGCCACCCTGACCGCAACCTCCCTCGGCTACACCGGCGTCATCAACGTCGTCACCGGCGTCGGCGAAGTCGGCTCCAACACTCCCAACGCCGCAGGCGGCAACCACTTCTCCGAATTTGTCCCCATCGGCGCAAACTCCAACCTTCAAACTCCCACCCCCACCCCCTCCACGCTCGTCCGCTCCGACGCCTCCCTCCCCGAGGGAACCACCGTCCTCGAACTCCGCGCCCGCTCCCCCGACGGTTCCATCCTCCCCGACTTCGACGCCCTCGTCCTCGACTCCATCCTCTCCGCCGACTCCGCCTCGCCCACCTCCAACCCCTTCTTTATCGTCCACGCCGTCGACGGCTCGAAACTCGGCTCGAGAATAACCACCCGCAAACTCGTCACTGATATCCAATCCCGCCTCGGTCCACGATGCCTCATCGTCCTCGACGCCTGTCAGGGACGCACCGAGTCCGACGAGTTAGATTGGTATCTCTCCCGGGGCGCCGTCGTGCTCATGACAGCGAGCAAGTTCTACAGCGCTCCTGGATTCTGCGGGATGGCGATCGTTCCGGATTCGGTGGCGGGGGTGTTGAAAGAGGGTGGGATACAAGTGCCCGAGGGATTGGGGGATTATTTGACGCAGCCGCAGGTCCCGAAGGCGCTTGGGGGTTTGAGAGGGGCGTTGCCGGTGAAACCGGTGAATGTGGGACTGCTGTTGAGGTGGGCGTGTGGTGTGGTGGAGATGGAGAGGGTAGCGAGGGCCGGAGGGGCGGCGAGGGAGGGTATCAGACGGTGGGTTGGGGGTGTGAGGTCTATTATGGAGTCGGAGGAGTATGCTTTCTTGGAACCGCTTCCGGAGTCGACGGGGGAGGTGGGACATGCTTCGCAGCTGGGGGGTGTCAACTCGATTATTCCCTTCAAGGTCTTTTCTGGTGGCATTGCGCTTAAAACCGCGGCGCTGAAGAAGATTCACAAGTGGTTGACAGCGGATATGTCGGGGGGTTTGCCAGAGGAGGCGAGCGAGGAAGAGAGGAATACGGTGGCGTTGAATTGCTTCATTGGTCAGCCGGTGGATATGAGTGAGTATGCCGTGCTGAGATTCGCGATTGGAGCGGCATTGGCGGCGGAATTGGGCGAGGATCCCGATTTCTTGGACACTGCGTTGAGGGATGATAGGAGGATCTTAGACAAGATTGGTGTTTTGCTCAAGTATCTTGAGGTTTTGTAGGGTAGATGGGGAACCGGAAGGATAACGAATGGCGTTCGGGTGAGACAACGGATCTATTGGGCAGACAATTGGCCTGGAGGGGTTTGTATTTTCTGTGGAAAAGGGAAATGACAACGTTTTCAAAGCAGTCAGTCCCTGATGGTTTGTTCCCACCACGGTCAAAGACATTCTTGCAACCAATATAAAGCCACACATTGCGCTCCCATGGCCCCCAGGTCGTGAGTTGGTCCCCAGAACCGTCTACTAGGTGCAGGTGACCTTACTTACAAGATGATGCCATTCTCTGACGAATAGTGTTTAAGAAGGATCCTTGATATAATACCCAGTGAACTCTAACCCCCCCCAAAGCTTATCTTGGACCATAAACTCTCAATCCTGAGCCAGTTCTAACTTGGGTGGGCCGGGTTAAGCAGCGTCTTGGAGTGGGCACGGTAGGTAAGGTAAGTAGGCACCCAAAAGCGAACCTTTTGTGCGCAGATAGATGACGGCGAAGCTAGGTCAAGGATAAGCCATGCATAGGAAATAAATGGTTGTCGATTACAGTCTTCCAAGTCCACCCTATCCAGTCTAAACCTTCCGCCCATGTGGTTTGAGCCACTCTCACCTCATTTTCGTGCCCATCGGACCCTAATGGCCAACGTAGTTTGAGCCCTTCCCAACTCCTACCGCTTTTGCATCAGTGGACCCGAGTGCATCTCCCTCCTGCGCCCTCTCTTCATTGATCCAGGCTCTGACAGTGCTGGGGTGCCCCTCTCGAGGCCACCACAACTCGAATGAAACTTTCAGAAGACTTCTGTTGCGGAACTCTCCGGGACTCGCCTGTTGCTCCCTCCTAACGTACCGGAGTTGAAGGAAGGCGATAATTGTACCAACCATGGCCAAGACGCCGAACGAGACAGAACATCCGAGCCCTGCCTTCTCCGCACCGCTCCAACCTTCAGTATTTTCCACAGATGAGCTTATGGGACCATTTGTGGAACCGTTGCCGCTCTCAGGGCTGCTCTCAAGCGGTGTTCTTGGACCATCCTTGGCCTTCCACACCTCTCCATATGTTGGCAATGTATGAAGCTCCCCGTTCTCGCAGCACGAGGCGTTGGTTGAACCACAACAAAAGTGGAGAATGAAGTATTTAGAGCGGCAAAGCCAAAGCGGGGTATACTCCCCCTTGCTGTCACTCGATGGGCAGCCACGGAACTCCCGGCGACAAGGGAATGGCCATGACGGATCGGTGCACCCCTGAATGGTAAAGTGGCCGTCTGCCCAATTATCCAATTATCCAGGCACAGTCCGTTACTCATGCAGAGGTCCGGGGCAGAGCAGCATGTGCTCACAGCTGCGTCTGGGTTGCATGGCAGGCGTGGCTCGATGTGGGTGATGTTGGCGGGTCCGTCGTGGATGGGCTGGCCCTGAATGTTGTAGCATTGTCGGGGCCCCTGGGCTGCGGCTTCGGTCGCGAGCATGGAGAGAAGAAGGAGCAGGATGAAGTTTGTGATGGTGAGGTCAGACTTGAACGCCATCTTGAGGCTCATCGATGTGTTCATCAAGTTGACAGAGACTGAGATCTGGGTAAGGTCTTGTGGCCGAAGGAGGGCCATAGTTTGAACAGTGGCCTCGAGGTTTGATAAGACGTTTCATGCCACTACAGTTGAAGAAGGCTCTAGAGACCGGATGATGAGAGAAGATATACCTCTTTGAGGCCGAACATGCAGCAAGGCTTTTGCAATCGCAACGCCTCTCAGCTGCCAAGGTTGCCTGCATTGCAGCAGAAAATGGCGTCCGCAGTGCTCAAAAGAGCCAGTTGTTGGCCTGCCCACCACACCAAGGCGATGCCCGATGTGTGAAAGCGTCAAACCAGAGCAGGGTGCACTGCCATCAACCTGCGACATACTTAACCCGGAGACACCGCCTGTGTTACCTCCCGCCCTGGTGTTCCCACACTCCCAGGTTACCTCTCGAGACATCAGCCACCATGGCCCCCCAGCAGAAGTGGCTACCTCAGGGATGGAGGGGTACAATCCTTCTGAACATTGTGTTCGCCTCACTTGTTCTGCTCATCAACGCCGTTGTTACTATTTGGGCCGTCCAGAACAACCCTGGTGTCAGATAAACAGCGATTACCACTTGTCAGAGTAATTGAACGTTCCCTGCTTTTTAGTGCAGTGGTAATGCGCGACACCTGGCGATTGGGACCGCCGCAGACTCTTCAGCGGCAGCTGCTCCAAGGCGGAAAAAATCAACATTGCCGGCCACGTTATCATCAACGCCCTCAGCACCGTCCTGCTCAGCGCCAGCAACTACTGCATGCAATGCGTCTCCGCCCCAACCCGAGAAGAAGTCGACAACGCTCACCGAAAGAGACGATGGCTTGACATTGGGACTCCAAGTGCGCGCAACCTGCGCTCAATTCACCCTGCAAAGACGATACTATGGCTCTTCCTAGGCACATCGTCCTTTCCATTACACTTGTTGTATGTTCATTAACTGAGTAAATCACCATCTGTCAAACACTAACCCTGAGGTGAAGCTATAACTCGGCTCTCTTCACATCTATACGACCCAGCGAATATACGGTGGTCTCGGCCGTGGAACGATTCACACAGCCCGAGCCGCCTCTGTACAAGCCGGATGGCAAGTGGTCTCCCTACGACCGCTCAAGATTCAACACAGGTGTTGAAGCAGTCCGCTCAAAGCTTTTGGCAGGACAGCTCGAGAGACTGGAAAACGTGGAATGCCTGGACGCATACACTCAACCCTTTCAATCATCCCGCGCAGACCTAGTGCTAGTACAAAACGGCTTGCCAGGATCGCTTCAGCTTGGCGACGTCGGGCAGATCTTTGACGCACGGTACGAAACTGGTCGTGGCAGGGGCCATATCAGCCAGCCGTTTTATTTCTTGTGCGACGACCTCAATGCCCCGAACAACATTGGGATAGTCCCATGTGAAGAGTTACTCGCAGGTGTGAGAGCAAACATCAGCAGTTCAGCCTGGGTGGTTTGGAAAAGGAATGTCAGGTATTGCCTTAGTGAGAAGGCGCCCGACGTCTGCAACGTATACTTCAACACGACGATAGCGGCGCTGGTCGTATCCATCAATCTCGCCAAGCTCATCGCATTCAGCATGTTGTTCGTCGTTATCAGGACGCCACCGCTGCTAACAATTGGCGAAGCGGTTGCCTCGTTTCTGAACAGCCCTGACGAGATGACCGAGGGTCTCAGCCCGATGAGTAAAACGGATATCAGGCAGTACAGCGACCGCGAGCCCGCCAAGCCCTACACTGGCTTAAGAGAGCGATGGATTGCCGCGGTCGGGTATGTCAGAATTTTCTTCGCGGTTTTGCTGTAAGTTTACCAACCTTTTACTGCCGGTCCGATCCCGGTCGCTCTGGACTTGCACTGACATTGAATGTAACCCACAGATACCTCGTTCTGTTTGCGCTATGCTTCCTCTTCTTCTGGATCGGGATGCTCTATGTCAATGGTGCTGCAGATATCAAATCCCTCTGGAAAATAGGTTTTGGCACGGTGGACAGTCGGACGATCATCAACTTTGCCGGACTTTCCCGTGACAGTTCAGTTCCACTGATTACTGCCATCCTCATCGCCAACATCCCTCAGCCCATCATCTCGGCGGCTTACTTTCTCTACAACAGCCAAATCACGGCAATGGCCATGGCTAGCGAGTGGGACGGCTTCGCACGCGAGAGAAAAGCGCTCCGCGTTTCCTTCGCACCCACGGGCGCGCAACGCAGCTCCCACCTCCTACAGCTTCCATATCGCTTTTCGGTGCCCCTGATGGTTCTCTCCGGGGTTTTGCACTGGGTAGCCTCGCAGAGCATCTTCCTCGTGGATGTTGAACGCCCGATCGACACTTCGGTCAGACCCAACGCAAAGCCCGCGACATACATCACCACTTGTGGCTATTCACCAGTGGCCATATTAATCTTTATCTGCCTAGGTGTTGTCATGATTTCATTCCTTCTTGGACTCTCCTTTCGTCAGCTCAAGACGGGGATGCCTGTAGCTGGGAGCTGCAGCGCCGCTATCTCTGCTGCTTGCCATTTACCGGATTCCTTGGCAACGCCCGACGCAGCGGAAAAACCGTTGCAATGGGGAGAGATACATGTTCGAGTTGCCAGCGCGGATAACGGTCATTCTGATCTGAATTTGTCGACGGTATCAAGGCGATGCGCATTTTCCCCTGAAGATGTAACACCTCCCGTGGCTGGGGTCACTTACACTTAGGTTCCCTTCGCAGTTCGTGGTCACAATACTATTGTGGCTCCTGGAATGAAGACCGTGCAGCCAGCAACAACACGCAAGCGAAGAGGGTGGTTATTGCCACTGGTAGGCAGGACATGTGCAGTTGGGAATGGAGGATCACTGGTGGCACGACTGCATGTTCATAGGTCCAAAACTCAGTTAGGATTGATAGCAATCAGCATAACCAACGAGTGCGGCCCAGCATAAGCAGGATGCTGGCAAGACAGGACCGTCAGATGCCTCGCGCGGACACGGCCTTGAGGTGGCAAACTCGGTCATGTTGACCAATCAAGGCTGTATTGTTGTCGGTGGCAAAGCCGGATTTGGAAGGAGGTTGTGATGCTGGCAGGCCTCTGGTTAGATAGGACCTGGTGTGTGGTGGTACACGGCGTCCCCGCACCAAACTTGCCCATTTGTGCAAATTTGCCGCTTTTTCGTGAACCAGCATCGCCTTCTGCGCCACAGCGATCCTTCGGTAAACGTGTTTCGACAACTGCGGAATAACTGCTCCAGAAGTAATAAGAAAGTGCCTGAGCCGATATAAGCCTCGTCATTCTGAAGTCAGCACTTGACTCGTAGGTACCGAGACCGACACCGACATCAGAGGATTCAATTTTCACATTCAGCCAAAATCACCCGAATCAACATGTCAGAGAGACCTGCCATTCACTATCAAGTCGATCCCTCCAAAAACCCAGCAACCTGGCCCGAAGGCGCCAAACCGCAAGCATCCGGGTTCCTCGATATCAGCAAAGTCGACGTTCTCTTCATCAACATTAACGGCGAATCCGACTTTAAGATCCTTCGCACCGGTACCAATGAAAATGTTCAGTTCGCATTGACCCAGGTTATGAAGCACGTGGCTCGGGGTCTCTACCGCATTGTCAGCCTAAATGCCAGCGAATACTCGTGTGTGGTGGTCATGTCGACAGAGAAGCAGAGGGAGGATCTGATGTGGAAGAATGGGTTTCCCTGGGATAGAGATGATGATCCCCAGCCAGAAGTCACTCTGAAGTGAGGTCAGGAATTACAAGGAACCCTGGGAAGATTATCTAGGTGGGCGGCGTTCAACCTAAAATTAGCTATCTTGCGGAATACCATGTGTTCGCTGCACCACACATTTTGCAATGAGCTGTGAACGCTCCTGAGTTACTCGCCGATGCTGCCAATTTCAGTCCGTCCTCCACTCCGCCCAGCCCCACCCAGTCTAGGACGGCGCACTGCGAGACTTGCACTGAGAGATGGCATCCCCGTTACTCTGTGTTTCCTTTGGGGGTTGGGTCACATGCGTTGAGGATTATTGGACGATTATCGGCCGGAGAAGTAAGCCTTATGGCTTTACAGAAAAGGGGCAACGGGAACATTCCGTGGTGTCAATCTCCAACAAACTGGTCAGGATGGGAAGGTGGGCTGTTGGTGCTGGCTGGATTGGTATCTTGACGCCAACGAAGGGCGTAGCATCTCACGGTAGTACAAGAGGACTGGGTTCTACCAAAGTCCAGCTAGGCAATTAGGAATTCCAGAGGCTGAGATGAGGCGGTAGGATTTAGCGAGGGATTTAAGGGAAAGGGGTAGAAGCGTCACGCTTCGAGAAGGCATGACTTGGGCTCTGAATACTAATATCCCCGGAGATTCTGACATATCCAATGCGGCACTTACCATCCTTCTCTTAAGACTCAATGAATCCACAAGTGTATAAATAATGGTGAGGCGAGCACCATTTATGAGCTGATCCTTGTCCATCCAGTCTCTGCATCACCGACTCGAGCATCGACAAAGCATAACCCATCTCGCAAACATGAAGTTGTCATTCGCCCCTGGTACTGCATCCCCATTCCACCACCATTGGCTCCCTTCCCTAACATATCCTCGCAGCCGCCCTGCTATCTTTTGGGCTCCTCCAGACTACCATGGCAAATCCAGTTCCCTTCAACGCAACTGCTGCACTTGTGCCGCCCATTTTCGTCTGCAACGACAATGATCTCGCCAAGAAGTGCATGGGCGATCCCTACCACTACAAGTGCACCCGCGAGGGCTGGGTCAACTACGATGTCCCCTTGGCCCAGTGCAGCGACAAGACCAGGTGCTCTTGCGAGATTATCTGCCTCAACCCGAGAACCTGTTAGATGCCGAAGGATCCTGCTTGTTTTGCTGGAAAGAAACCGCACACCACGGGGTGGAAGAAAGGCGGAGTAGAAGTTGTACATTGCAAAGTAGAAAATAAACGCGCACTTCGACCGCCAACGTCATTGAGAGGGAGAGCCGGGACCTTCAACGTAAATCATGCCACCCAACTATATCGTCCAGCACCTGGAGGGCAACCTTGGTCTTGACAGCACATCCGCCCTTCCCGTTCGATGTGCAACCACCCTCCAGCGTTTTGGCCACATAGTCCAGCTTCTCTTCGGGTATGGCGTAGGCCATGAGCATCTGGTAGGCCTTTTCGCACTCGATGCCATCGGTGGAAGACGGAGGCGGCTCTTCCGGACATGGCTGCTCCGAAAGAGTCGCGATGTCGGCCGCAGCGTTTTCCGCAAGTCGGCTGAGGAGTTTGCACGACGGGATGGAACGCTCCTGGCCCCAAACACCAAGTGTGGCCATGGTGCAAGGAAACGGGTGGAGCGGCCAGCAACCAATGACGATTCCAGACGGGAACTTCTTCTGATTGGTGTCTGGAAACCGCAGCTGAACCTGTCGAGAGCGAGGGGCACATGCGTGGAGACCTTGTCATCGCTGAACGATGAGGGGCAGAGCGACGCGGGGTAAATCACTTCCACCATGTTTGCCCACTGCCCTCTTTGTCCCTGTAGCCAAAACATGCGAGCTCTTGTCTCCTTTGCTGCTTTGCACTCGCACAATGCCTTCCGTTTCAAACAAGCAATTGTTCATCACTTCGTCGCCCGGCGCAAGTTCTCTTTACAATCGACTTTGGATGAGCAACTCCGCCCCTCCTGGCCAGGTCCTTGTCGCCCAACTCGATCCTGCCACTGACTCCACCAAGCTATTATCACTCGAAGCTAAATCCCTCCGTTCCTACCTCGGATTTGGCCCGTCACCAGACGGGACTGTCGATGGCGCCCGGCCGCTTCTCGCATGCCGCGCTGAGCCTCAACTGGGTGCCGAGGTGCTGTGTATCCCTCGTGGTAGAGAGGGGGGCCTGCTGCACCACTTGGGCCGTGACGAGGGAGGATTGGGGCTTGGCAGCGTTCTGACCAATCACCGAGAGGAAAATGATCTCGAAGATAGTGCTGTCTTGCACCGTAACTTTGGCCGGTCGCAGTTCCGCATTGTTTCTCCAGGACAGGAGTCAGGGTCAACCAGCGGTGACGTTTACTTCAGCGTTGAACCAGAATTGTATACCCCTGATAACCAGCATCCGTTCCGCGGTGTGTGGATATGGGAGCTGGAGGCTGGCAAGTTTGAGTTCCTCCTGTTGCATCAAGAAAGCGAACATCGACTTGAGCTGATCAAGCTCACCGGGGTTACTCCGGTGCCCAATGGATCTACCTCAATCGTTGCACGCGACATTCGAACGGTGAAGAGATGTAGTTCTGAGTCAGACGACGAGTGGAAGTGGAACGATGTCCGAATTGTGGATGCAAAGATTCAAGGATCGGATTCGGTTGGTGGCGACGGTATCTACCCTTAGATGCTTGCGCTGGTTGCAGTTTTGCTGATTTAGATGCAGCCTTCTTCTTGGACGTCGAACTGGCCCTGGTCAGCGACAGGGAGATTGTGGTTCTCCTGCCAGAGGAGTACGGCAACCCCGCCATCCAACTCAAGCGCGTCGTCTTGGACACAATTATTTCCACAGGCGAGTTGGCCATTCCCAACTGCTGCTGCTGCAGTGACGCCGGAAATAGGACAAACTTGAACGGATGGACTGTGTCTGGAGATGCCGAGGCATTGGGACTTGGAGGTGGCCGAGGAGCTGTGTTGTCGGCGTTCGAAACGACACCAACGATGCCGCGCCAGGACAGCGTCGCAATGCACGAGATTTGCCGCTGTTGCCAATGCTTCCTCTCTCAAGTTCAGCTGAAAAGGAAACCGTCCGCCACATTGCTTCCGCCGACATCACAGCACAGACTTCACGAGTCTGTTGAAAGACTTCGGGGTTCAGCTGCGTCGGGTTGTCACCTTTGCTCGCTGATCAACTATAGCATGACCGCCGCTGGATGGCTCGATGGCAACGAATCAAAGGGCGTTTACGTTCTGTACACATGCTTTGAGGGAAATGGGCGGAAGCGTGCCGGGAAGGACCCCAATCCCGTCCCCCCGCTGGAGAAACCAACCATCTACATTTCGCTTCATCCGACTGGAGAGTCACTGGACACCTTCTTCAAACCGGGAGTATCTCCGCTGGACTGGTACAAGTTCCGCAGTATCAGATCTGATGGTCAGTCTTGGTTCCTATTCCCAGCACCTGTGGCGAGGTTGACAATCTGATCAACATCGAACGTCTTAGAAAATGAGGCCTGTCCCTCAGAAGTCCCCCATAGAGCCGCCACACGACTTGAGACATCATCGCGATCTCACATGAACCTTGCACGAGGCTGGCTCGATCAGTGCAGCACCCGCCATGCCTCCTGCCGACGAAGAGACCCCAACTTCGTTCCAACTCGCCTCCTCGACGTTAGTGGGTCTACCATCCGCCTAACCCTCACCAACCCAAGCGACCCCATCAGATACACCAACTACTGTTGCCTCAGCCACTGCTGGGGCGGCGTAACCGACATTCCCCTTCTCAAAACCGACACCCTAACCTCCTTCCTTTCCAAAATCGACATCACCACCCTCCCCCGAACCTTCCAAGACGCCATCCTCATCACCCGCCAGCTCCACATCCAATACCTCTGGATCGACTCCCTCTGCATCATCCAAAACTCCGCTGACGACTGGACCAAAGAAGCCGCCGTCATGGGCAACATCTACCAAAACGGCTACTGCACCATCTCCGCCGCCGAAGCCCCAAGCGGACACGGCGGGTGCTTCGTACGTCGCAACCCGCTTAACGGCAACGCCGTGCGCGTTGCGCGCTTTCGACAATGCGAGATGCTCTTTCAGCCGTCTGAGTATTCCCAGGTACAAATATCCAAGTCAGGGTACAAAACCACAAAGGACATTCCTGCGCCAAGGTTGCAGATGATGGATGTTTTCACTTCCAAATTGGCCTCTCGTGGGTGGGTGTTTCAAGAAGCGTTGCTATCACAGCGGATCTTGTACTTCGGCAAGGGTTTGTTTTGGAATTGTAAAGCCGGCCAGGCGTCGGAGTTGGATCCACTCGGGAGGGGGATGTTGCATCAGGGGATGTACTACGGTGCCGAGGGTGATGCTATTTTTCGGGCGCCGGTTGAGGTTTCGAGGGAGGAACTAGCGAGAAGCAGGGGGGTTGAGAAAGGGGGAGCAAAGACTGCGGCCGTAGTGAGGGAGAAGACCAAGCGCGAGGGAAAGAGCAGGAGCAAGGTGCACGATCAGATCTTCTTCCTGTTCAGCGGCGGCCGTGCTTTGGGTCTGGGCTCGCCCGGCCGCGCGGAATACAACGCGGTGTGCGATTTGGCAGCTGAATTTGGCTCGAGCCGCAAGGTCTCTACAAAGAAGTTTCACCGCGAGTGGATGGGGTTGGTGTCTATCTACTCCCGGCTGCAACTGACTTTTGAGGGGGACCGGCTACCTGCGCTAGCGGGGATCGCTCAAACTGCCATCTCTCTTGCGGGGGATGTGCTCGAAGGACAGTACATCGCTGGCATGTGGCGGTGCACTCTTGTGTTCGATCTTCTCTTCTCTCAGGGGTTTGTAGGGACATTTGATGGCTACGGACCGCGTCCGCGGGGCGACGGAAATCAATGCCCCTCGTGGTCATGGGCGTCCGTCGGGGGGGCGGTAGTAGAGTCTTTTTTGGCCACATGGGGTGATGATTGGCCCTCTGGGATGGAGCAGTTTGTCGAGGTCGTGTCAATCACGGCTGACTACGACCCGCTAGATCCGACCAGGACGGGAAAGGTGACGGGTGGGCAGCTGGTTCTGGAGGGGCTGGTGATCCCCTGTAGAACGGAGGTGAAAAGCTACTCGTATACTGATAGGGTCGAGGTACAGCTCTTGGACGAAGAAGGCAGGCGTATTGGGGAGGCGATACCCGATACCGACCCATACGAGTTCGTTGATGGGGTCACCTTTGCTGTGCCATTTCTGAGCATGGAGCTGGGCCAGAGGAATGGCGCGAGTCTTTATGGGTTGGTACTTGTGAGGAGGGAAGATGATTTTGCCAGAGTTGCGAACTGGAGAGCAACCAGTTCAAAGGTGAGGGTTGAACCATCGTCCTTTATCACTGGGAGCTAACAAGCATGGCAGGATGAACCCTTGGACATGTCCAGGTATTCGGGGCTCAAAAAGACAATCACTGTCAAGTGAAGGGGTAATTCGAGGCTGTCAGGAACCGACGAAAATTCACCACCGCCGAAGACAACAGCGACAGAGAGGGCCGGGGTTTGGAAGGGTCTCCCCGAAACATTGCAGGATGCCATGAAAGTGGCGATGTCATCCGTACTATTGGCAGTCAAAACCTATATTCTGCAGGGGTGCATAAAGAGAGAAGGAAAACCCAGGGTTCTTACCGTTTTCTTGGGACGATATCAGCTCGCTAAGGGGGATCGGTTTACTAGATCGGCAACCTTAAATCCCAGGTTTTGCTAACTCTGGTGTTTGTTGAAAACCTGTTACCACATGTGTCGTTTCCCCTGGCGGAATGTTCCGAGGCCGCTTCAGCTCCCCCCCTCTCCGAAGTGCGAGGCGCAGCGGGAGCCCAGTGTCTCGGTCGTGGACGTTTCTGATTCGTGCGCTTGGCGCTTCGAGAAGCGGCAGCGCGGGCCGCCCTGAGGCCCCCGATGCAGACCGGCTCTTGGCGCGGGCCAGAAAGGCGGCCCAGGGGCAGATTTTGGTCTCACCGTGGCTCAATTCCGGCACGCACTATTAACAAGCCACACTGCAACAAACATCCCGCTGCTATGTTTGGGGCTTGCTGGACTGCTTGCCCCTTTTTTTGACTGACCCGTGTTCGCCAAAACGACCCGAGTTTGGCCATTGACCACGAACCCCTGAGGCACAGCACGTGCAACCGAAAAACAGATTTCCGGGTTCGGGGTCCCTCCTTACTGGTACCTTACATAAAGTTGGTATGTACCTTACGTGGAGTGAAACGGGGACGAGCTCCCCAGACTGTCTGGACATATGGGGTGCTCCACACTCGCTACCTACCTACCGCACCTACATGTAGGCACTGGCCTGACGGTAGAGACCCCGTGGGGAAAGCGAGCGCATCGACACTAGGGCAAAGTAGTCTCATTTGCGTAGGGCTGGCCGTGCTCCACGGTGTCAAGTGTCAGTTTCAGCTATTCGCACGAACGACTCCGATGCAAGTGGACAGGACATGCAGGCATCTATTGGCACTCACCCAATCACATCACTTCGATTTCCAAGAACATCACGTTAAACTGTTTGGCATCCCGTGGGTCCACCGACACACGCACCTCTGACCTCGATCGATCCGCTCGAGCACGGACAGCGGAGAATACCGACGGAGGTTAAGCGAGGGTTGTAACGCTGATATCAAGTTCTTGCGCGCGCCATCACCACTACGCTTACTTGAAATCAACTAGTTCACGCGTCTAGGGGTTGCACTTGCAACGCTGTCACCGTCTTGTAGACCCTCTCTGCCGCCGTGCGGCTCGGTTAGCTGCGCCTTGAGCTTATTGAGGCTACCATTGCCCCTCGACGACGCTGCAACACTCCTCTAGACCTCGCATCGAGCCCAGCGGGGAAACCAAGATGACCCGAAGCCGCCACCCGAGGCCTTTTCCTTCCCGTCCCCGAGCTGAAGGCGTGTCATAGCAGGTCCTAGAAACCCTGGACATCGAGTTTCGTAACTGCGGGCGCTCAGGAGCAGTGCGAAGCTCAACACCAAGCCTAAGCAGCGTGCCGTCCATCTCAGAAACCTCATAGGTCACTGTCACGGCCAGGCGCGAGTCAACGCTCAGAGAACGGACGGCTGGCCCTGCGGCTGGGCCAATATTGTGTAAGCGAACCAGAGTTCAAGCTCCAGCTGCGAATCTGGGGGTCAGTTCGTCGGCAAACCTCAGACCCTCGGGCCTGCGGTACCTTTGTAGGCATCAAGATAGGAAACTTCTTGAGGGGCACGGGCACAAGAACGTAGAATGCATGTCGGCGATGGCAACATAAAGAGGGGGTTGTGAGACCTCGATTTCCAACGTTTTCTCTCCCTCATCCAGACAGACCACGGCGGTCATCATTCATCCAATCATTCACTTACACTCTTTACTCAACATTCTTTGCAACACCAACAAGATGAAGGCCACCGTCCTCATCACCACTCTTTTCAGTTCCTTCGCCATCGCCCACCCCGGCATGGGCGGTGTGCTAGAGGACATCAAGCAGCTCACCAGACGCCAATTCCAGCCCTCCACCGAGCTTCTCGGCGACCTCAAGACACTACCCAACAACGCCCTCTCCACCACGGGTGCTGCCATCAAGGCCATCCTCCAGGGAACAGGCAACCCCATCAACACCAACACCTTCTACACGGCGCCAGCCGGCGGCCGCGACGCTCAGGCCTGCCGCGCCGACCGTTGCTGCATCTGGAAGTACATTGCCAACGACATGCGCGCCGTCTTCCTCCAGAACGGTCAATGCACCAACGCCGCCCGTCAGGCCATTCGCATCGGTTTCCATGATGCCGCCACTTGGACCAAGACCACCCCCGTAGGCCAGGGCGGAGCCGACGGCTCCCTCCTCCTCAGCAACGGTGCCGGCAATGCCAAGGAGATGAACCGCGGCGAAAACGCCGCCATGGCCCCGACCGCCGCCATCTTCATCAGCTGGTGGAACACCTACAAAAACTACGGCGTCACCATGGCAGATCTCATCCAGTTCGGCGCCAAAGTCGCCGCCGGTTCCTGCCCCGGCGGCCCACGCATCCGCGCCTTTGTTGGCCGTGTTGACAACCCCAACGCTAACCCCCAGGGCCTGCTCCCCGGCCCCGGCTCCAACGCCTCCTTCATCATCACCATGTTTGGCGCCAAGACCGTCGCCCCCGGCGGCATCGTCGCCCTCCTCGGCGCTCACACCGCCTCCCGTCAGACCAGCGTCGCCGGTGCGCCCCAGGATTCCACTCCCGGCAGGTGGGATCTGAACTACTTCTCTGAGACGACCAGCACTACACCTACCAACTTGGTTCGATTCCCCAGCGACATCAACATTGCCAATGACCCCACCACGTCGCCTGTCTGGAACCAGTTCAAAACTAACAAGGCGGCTTGGGATACGGCCTACGCTGGAGAGTATATCCGCATGTCGCTCATGGGATTCAATGACATCAATGGCATGGTGGAGTGCACCAAGTCTTTGCCCTCTGTTGTTCCCCTCTAGATGGCTCTGGGTGATACCGGCCTCTGGAGTTGGAGAGCGCGGGGAAAAGGGGGAAATACACGGGGGGACGGTTCGGATTTATGTCTTTGATGATCTTTGCATTCATGATCTTTTTTCTGGAAGCTCATACTCCGGTGCCTTTTGTCTTTTCATGGCCCGGGGCATTGTAGATACCTCATCTTTTCGCTTCTTTCGCTCTCTCCAGTACTCCATCAGGTAGGCTTGCCTGCTGATGTAGCGGAGTGATGCTCTCTCTAGGGGGTTTGATCCTTTTTTTTTTCTCAAGTGCTATATGTTTGTAGTCAAGCTTTCGAGACATATAGCACTCAACATGACATTTTTGGTACCCCTCTCAGATCATTACTACGTAGGAACATTTGCATTTCAGAAAATTACTGTCTTGTGTAATCGGAGACACATGCACATCATCTTCTAGCATCAGCAACGACCCCCGGTTAGTCTACCCTCTGTCTCACACCGTCCCTAAAGCAGAGAAAACCCGCCCCCGTCCAGTATCTCCCCAAAGCCCAGCCCAAAAGCGATAGAGACCCCGGCTGAAGCCCCCTTGCAATCTCGGAGATGATGAGGACGTCGTAGGTCACCCCGGCAATGGCAAACTCTGCGAGCCCAGGACACGGCAGGTATTCGGGGAGGTAGCGGAGCAAGTGCAGTGCGACGGGCCAGTTTTCGCCGCGCTCCGAGGGGATGCATTCACCGTGTGGCAGGGGGCAGGGCAAGGTCTCAAAGTCGAGGATGATGTCCATTGTCACCCAGCACACGATGATGGTTACGATGTCGATGACATGTTTTTTGACCCTGGAAAATAGGGGATGGGCATGATAGTCTGCGGTGTTTGGGGCCGGAGACTAGAAGGGTGATCATGTTGAGGGGGAATTGGTGAAAAGGGGGGCGACATTGGCGGTGAGGATGCGGAGGGGGCAACCGTTTCCGGGGGAATCGCCGCTCGTTTGGACGATACTGGGCGAGAAGGGCTAGATTCTACTGGTGAGCCCTGGAGGGCCGGCGTTGAATGCGACGGCTTATAGCAAGCCGTTGACGATCGAGGTGCATGACTTTGAGATGGATCAAGTTAAGGTAGTCGAGTGGAAGTGGGAGGACTGGCAAGAGGAGCTGCCGCTGCTGGCAAAGAACGTTGAGGCCTTGTATGAGGCTTTCGCTGAGGGCGACGAGTCGCAGTATCCTACCTTTAGGGATGCGCTGAAGCGTCACAGCCAGCTCGAGGAGGTCATGACAGGATGGAAACCGGAGCGGGGAAATTGAACGGGAAATCTGGACCACAGAGAGACCTACCGCATGCGAAATGAAGAGACAAGCTGAGCGCCCTAGCACTTTACCAACTTTTGAACATGGATAATAACACCGGAGACTCATACTCTTGACCGGGTGGGTTTGGACCGGGTCTGTCAGCAACTTACGCATCTCATCTTTCGACCGCTCAAAAGGCTCTCGTGTTCGTCTTCCTCCCTCCTCTTGTTGTTGTCAATTATATCACGTGGTACATCCGATCAGCGTCAATGCGGCACGCACGGGATGTTGAAGGTGAGATTGCGGTCAGATCTCCATAGATCCGGATACAGTCCCCCTTAATAGCTCAAATGAAACGTCAAAATCCGTGTAAACAGTAAGCTGCGAGGTTCTCGAACGGCTGGTAATGAAGGAATCCTGCCAGGTGGAACAGCGCATATACTTGGCGGGTCTTATGCCGTATCATGTTCTTTCGTTGATGTTCTTAAACAAATTGAGAGAACGGAATATGTGCGGGTCCACTATCCGGGTCAACTACCGTAACAGTCCACCCTACGACCCAAGACCATGCCTTGAGCGCTTGCCAGTTACATTACCCTCCACCTATGCGAAATGCGGGTAAGGCGATTGGGTCGTTCGCACTCGATGCCCTCCAGTGGAGCGCCTTGTAGATGTTGGCTGCAGATTGATTGGTAGTACAGAGCAGATTTCCCGGGATCTGACGGGCCCCAGCAGCAATCAGCCGGTTTGGTTCGGGACCACAGAGCCGTGATGTGACACAAACCCAAGCTTGCGATCCTTCAGGAGTTCGGCTGCGTGTGCACCTAATTTGCAACTTATATCCCATAACTGGGGCACAGTTGCCGAACCACCTGCCTTGCAAACATTAGATGCAAGTCATCCTGGAGTATCAACATCACTATCGCTTGGGCATATTCCTAATCTGAACTCCGCCCACTACGCGATGACCATGCATCCAGGATGTCGGGCAGTGCGTGTATAACTTGGGCCCTCTGCCCCAGGTTCTTGGGACGCCCCGGTCTCGTCTGCTGTGGACCAAGGCGCCTAGAAGTCAAGATGTTTTCTCACCTAGTACTTGCCGCCGCAGCCTTTGCCAACCGAGCCTTCGCTGCGCCTGACGCGGTCGATGAGCTGGCAATGGCATCTCTCCCCAAGCTACGAGAGTGGCTTGCCAAGAACCCCCAGGGTAACTGCACACTGGAGAATACCATCCGACGCAAGGAATGGTAAGTCAGCTTCGACAAATCCTCTCTAGACCCATGCTGATGTCGCTCAGGGGCGATCTGTCAAATCCAGAACGCCGGGCATACATCGATGCTGTCCTGTGTCTCCAGTCCAAGCCTCCCTTGACGGCGCACCAGGCGCCAGGCGCAAAGAGCCGCTTTGACGACTACGTTGTCGTCCACGTCCAGCAAACCAACAGGAACCATGGATCTGTAGGTTGACGCCATCCGTGAAATGCCCCGCTGTCTCGGCCCTTCCCCTGCCCCCTTCCACTTCCCCCTTTTTCCACTTCCCCCTTTTCATTCCCCTTTCTACTTCCCCCCTTCCAATCTCCCTTGCGCCGATACCTCCTGACCACCGCCTAGACCTTCTTCCTCCCATGGCACCGCCTCTATATCCATCACTACGAGGAAGCCCTCCGCGCAGAGTGCGGCTACACGGGCTACCAACCCTACTGGAACTGGGGCCGCTACGCCCACGACCCCGAGTCCAACCCCCTCTTCAACGGCGACGAATACTCCATGTCAGGCAACGGTGCCCCCGTCCCCCATACCGGCATCACCTTCCCCGGCGCCCCCGCCCCGTTCAGCACCATCCCCCCCGGCACCGGCGGCGGCTGTGTCACCACCGGCCCCTTCGCCAACATGTCTGTCAACCTCGGGCCGCTCGCACCCAGCCTCAAACTCCCCGAGATTCACAAGAACCCCCAGGCCGATGGCTTCGGCCACAACCCGCGCTGTCTCCGTCGCGATCTGAACAAGCACTCTGCCGCCGTCACCACCACAAACCACACCTACGACTTGATCACACAGAACAAGGACGCCCACTGGTTCCAAACCGTCATGGAAGGCCAATTTGATCAGGGAAAATACGGCGTCCACTCCGGAGGTCACTACACCGTATCTGGCGACCCCGCAGGGGATTTTTACGTGTCTCCGGGAGATCCTGTGTTTTGGCTGCACCATGCGAATATTGATCGGGTCTGGTGGATTTGGCAGTTGCAGGACTTGGAGAGGAGGTTGGTCGAGGTGAGTCACACGATGACCATGAGGAACAACCCGCCGTCGGTGAATGGGACGTTGGAGGATGTGAATAATTTGGGGGTGTTGGCGGGGGATGTGTTGACGAGAGATTTGATGAGTACGATGGGGGGGATGGGTGGGAAGTTGTGTTATGTTTATGAGTGAGCTGTGCAGAGTGAGCTGTGATAGGGGTGAGGATAGGAGGTGGTGGTATGGTTGATTGGTGTTATGAGCTCATGATGTCCCGATTGAAAGTCACTTAAATTGACGACGTGATGATTCTGTTCCGTTTCAGTTCAGATGAGGTTGGTATCTCTCCTTCTCGCGTTTTGCCCCGCGTACGAGTCACCACCCCAAGCCGACAAGAACGCCTCAACAGGCTCCACCACGCCTTCCCAGACTGCGTGCATAAATGAAATGCTCTCGAGGTCAGGGGCGTCAAACGAGCAGAGGATGCACCGCCGTATAGCGTCGGCCAGATTGAAGCCAAACTCCTCCTCGACCCGCTTTTGCCAGCGTAGAGCCGTGCAGAGATCTGTCGAGTCATTGGGCTTCCCAGTTGCGCTGTTAAGGTATTCCTGCCGCCATGGCTGCCGTTCGAGGGTGTCCCCGAAGAGGAGCTCCATCAGGAGGACGCCAACGGTGAAGAGTAAGGTGCGTGCGGAGGTTCCTGCCGCTGGGCTTGTTCCCCCTGCCATTGGGGATATTGACTTGCAAGACCTGAATGCCGGGTCAAGAGTGGAGTGGACGAGAAACATGCCCCAGTGGCCGTCGCTGGCTGCACGGAGAAGAAGTGTGTCAGACTTTTGCCAGGTCGGCGACATCCATGGTGTTGGGCCAAGCGCGAGGAGGGTTATGAGCATTGAGTGGCCTGCTCGCATGCGGGAATACCTCGAGGGCGTTTTGAGGACGAAGCAGTTCAGCTTCTCTGTCTCGATGTTGTTTCTATCTGGCCAGGCGTCCATCCAAAGGCGGACGCCCTGGTGCGGACCGAGGAATCCGAGGCTGTTGTCTTGGCTACCGTCCGCATCATAGTTGGTGATGACGTCACAGACCTCCTGGATAGACATATGCGGCGCCGGAGTGTTGCTTGCGGCAGCAACTGCTGACTGTGATGCTTTGGAAACATCTGGTTCTTCAGGGGGCACGTTGAGATCAGAAACAAACATGACAGTTCGCGGTCCTGCCGCCCGTGGGATCACGGTATCTATGTCCCGTTGCCTAGAGAGAGAGACCGATCAGGTTAGCATCCCCGAGGCTAGTGATTTATCAGGGTTGTTTGACTCACCAAGTGGAGGAACCTGGAGAGCTTGATGATTTCCGATGGGAGCGACGGAAGATATCCGGAAACCTGGACCGAGAGCTTGTTGAGGTTGCTGTGTTTGTCTTTGCCCCTGTCGGCAGTGAGGTGGTGGAAATGACAAGTGTTTGTATGGTCTTCTTTCCCTTGACCTTCAAGTTTTGGAGGCGGTTTTTCATGCTGAGGGTGGAACCGAGATCGGAAACCATCTCCAACTGAGACCGAGGGGACAACGTACTCGGCGCCGCCGGCGTGCTGAGGAGAGCTTCAGGCCTGACTGAAATAAGCCCCCCATATTTTTCCTTGACGAAAAGATCCAGGTGGAAGGCTGGCTCTATCTGCGTCCCTCTACACCCTCGCACCGTGAGACCGAAGCGATGACCTGAGGTGCACATGCAGCGCCACTGTAATTGTAGGCTTTGATAAAGCATTGTGCCATGTTGCTGTAATGTCATCATTAATCTCAACCTTCCCATAGATCTTCGGCTTGCTGGTCTCGCCGTCGAGGAACCGGAAATTCGGGAGGCCCGGTCCAAAAAATCGTACAGGGCCGAGTTCTTGTCTCTGATTCCAGCTATCAGGCTGTCCTTTCGGTGTGAGAAGCTGATCTTGAGCCGAAACATCTCCTTTTCGACGACAGACTTCGACGCCTTAGGGTTGGAGGCCACGGCCTGGGGGTTGATGTCAGCGGGCTGAGCTATGAGTCGTACAGCTTGCAGCGCTCAAAGAAAGTTATTAGCTCCTACTTTGTCGATCCGTAGGAGACTGTGCAGCCTAGTCAGCGCGATGCTGATATTGGTCATTTCTTTGATGAACCAGCCATAGTACCGGGGCTGAATGGTTCGTCTGAGCTCAGCTTGGATCAGTGGGTCGTGCCATAAGGCCCGATTTCGATCGTCAAGGAGCCGCTCCTTGGTCTCTTCGTCAATCTCCAGCGGGGCGAGGAGAATTTGCAAGTTTTGTGAAAAAGCGATGTGCTCTCTTTCGAGGGCAAAGACGAAGTCCTCGAATTCGGTTTCGAATCGCCACCACGTTCGCAAGTCGCCGAAGAGCTTCCGCAGATCCACTGCCGTCTCGAAAAGGATGGGAAAACCCCCCAACACAACGCCAGCAATCTCAAAGCCAGACATCCTAAGTTTCTGTCCGGTATTCTGGGTTCGCAAAAGATGCGTAGGCGATGTGCGGGTGTTGCGGTGAAAGTCTTGTTCTGCGGCTGAAAGCGGGGTAAAACATTTCTCTGACAGGCAAGTGCGACTCAAGTGTTCATTGGGCAGCAGCTTGACTGGCGCACCTGACCTAAATCCCTCAGCTGGTTGTCGCGGGCCATTGCATCGCTTGAAAAGTTTCCCGAGCCACACCGCGACAGTTTAGACCATGGCGTCTACTTCCCCGCCGTCCATTTCGTTGTTGTCTCGACTCTGCAAGAACCGGTTGATGGAAATTCTCGAGGAGAACCCCATGCTTTCTATAGAACGCTCAACGGAGAACGATGACACCCAGCGTTTCCTCGGTGCCGTGGAGGATTGCAGAGGTAGGTTCAGTGTTTGGGCGGCCAATCTGGGAGCGTTTCAACCCCCAATATCAAGTAAATCCTTGGATAGCCGATTGCGAGACGCCCCACGGATGCGAAGCAGCGTTACGGGGGCTCTAGAACGGATTGGGGGGCTACTAGCTCGAGGTAAGAAACCGTGCACACTCTCGTGTGTGTGAGAAATGACCCGTGTCTTCCGAGTCGAAGACCAGGCCTAATCTTGTACCTCTAGCACAAATCCTGCTCCAACACGCAATCGGCTTGGACGAACATGACGAGTTGGCCGAGAAACTCGAGGCTACACTCTCCGGGATCCGCTCCGCGATTAATCACCTCTTCGCACTCTCCATTCTCATTCGCAGAGAGCGGCCCAAGGGCCGTCTTCCAGGATCAAACCTCGTCAGTACGCATCCGGACGACAGCCCACACGACATCGTTGGCATCTTGGATAAGTTCCCCAAAGTTCGCGATGCCCCGTGGCTAGCCCAGAGTTTGGGAAATGCCATCAGTCAACGCCGACGCAACATCCAATACCGACAAGACCATCGCCGCCACTTGGCAGAGATCGGCCAGCAAGCATTGGACCGGGAGGATGCAGGCAGTACCAAAGCAACAACCTTTCGCGAGGTCGATGACCCCAGCTCGGCCAACGGAGAACCGGATCTTTCGCAGAATCGAGTGTCGGTATGCACCTTTGCGACATCATTCATGAGCAGCGCGAGCCAGAGCACCGACATCGGGGGACGCATAGCCGACCTGGACGACATGGTTCTCGATGGTGTTCGTTTGCGCTACCAAGAGCCCTTTGAGTGCCCCTACTGCCGAACCATCCAGACAGTGGGAAATGTCTTGGAGTGGAGGTAAGTGACAACACCTGTGTGCTATTCGTCGCTCGCCTAAAACTCCAAACAGGAACCACGTATTCTCCGACCTCCAGCCGTACATCTGCACTTTCGAGCGCTGCCCATCCGCATCTCTTCTCTATTCTGCTCGCCACGAGTGGATGGCACACGAAATGAGCCAGCATAGGAGAAAATGGGCATGTGTGCTCTGCGCGCCGGCCGGTTCTGCGGTCGACAGTCAGGTGGCTATGACCACTCACCTTCGAGACCTCCACCCGAACGCCGTTACGGAAACCCAGCTACCGGTACTCCTCGAGGCCTGTGAACAAGACCAAAAACACTTTGCGCCGAGTTCATGCCCCCTGTGTGAATCGTGGCAGAGTGACCCACCCGCAGGGGAACCTTACCCGGACAATGCCCGCCTCTTCTATCGACACCTGGGCCATCACCAGCAGCTTCTGGCCCTGGAAGCAATGCCTCTCTACATTGAAGGCCTAGAGGTGGATACTCAAGACGGCGACGAAAGGGGTACAGGAAGCGAAGACCCAGAGAGCGAACGCAGCTCAGAGTCGGAGCCTGAGAGCAGTGCAGCACCAATATCAGACGACCAGGAGGTTCACCCAGCAAATGACGATCCACTCTCTTCCTCCGATGAAGAAACTAGTGGCCATGGATTTCGTGTCCTCTTCCTCGCCGCTTCTCTCTATGAATTTAACATCAATGGGATAAGAATGGAGCGCGGATACCCCTACCTAAAGTACCAGGCGGGTGAGGTATGTGATTGTTCAATAACCACCGTCTTGAGAGTGAGGCGCTCACTGATTCCGTGGCAGATTTTCGACGTCGTCCATGTGGGCATGATTGGACGCGAAGAATGTTGGCTGGCAAAAAACCAAGACGACTCGAAGAATGTGGTCGGATGGGTCTGGGCGAAGCACTTTGCTAGGCTCGCAGATTCATGACTGTGATCAAGACTTCTCTACCCATTCGAGATGTATAGCTTTCGGCTACGGTAACCATGACTGTGGATGTTGGAAATGAAGCTGCTTCGATCACTTGCCTCCTCAAGCCTCGCACCATCCCACCCTCACACATTTATAAGTCCCCAGCTCGGCAGTGTTCGTCGAGTCCGAGCCCTCTTCTCCCTTGATCATGTCCCCCACGCAATGCTTCGCATGCCAGAAGCTCACAGTCTTGTTGTCAACCAATTCATACCTCTCCTTGACCGCCATGGCCAACTTCCTCCACATAAAGACACAACGCTCCGTGTGGAACCTCTTCGTGTAAATGCTGGAGTACATTCCTGTCATGAGCTCCTCAACGGTTATCTGCTCCGTCATGTTCTATCCCTTGAACCATGGCGATTGGTGAAGACGGGATATTCGGCCGTGAGAGATAGGTAGTGACACTGCGGAGGGATCCAGCCGCAGAACAGGGGCTCCATCTTGTAGCCGCGGGCGACGGTTTGGGCTGAAGAGTCGAGAAATTCTTCATATAAGCTTCCGTCTCTTCCCATCTTCCATGTCCCCAAGGAGCCATCTTCACAACCAGCTCGTCTACAACCTTCGTGGGTTGGATCTCAATCATCAACTCCAAAAGAAGTTCACCACCCTCTTAACCACTCTCCTTGTTGTCGCTACCAACGCTGCTCCAGTCAGCGGTAGGTCACCTCCCTTGTCTTAATCCCAGCGGGAACTAGCGCCACCCAAGAGGCTTGAGGAGTGGATGTCCCAGTCGAGGAAAGGGCCTACTATTACTATGTTGTGCCGGTCGGGGAGGAGGGTGAAACCATTAGCAAGAGAAAGAACTGGTACTATCTTCCTTCTGGGGAGGAGGGAGTTGCTATTGAGAAGAGGAAGAACTAGTATTGCATACCTGCTAGCGAGGAAGGTGAAGCGATCAAGAAGAGACTAAAATAGTACTACATGCCTACCGGAAAGGAGGGTGAGGCCATCAAAGCCTAGGCGGACCAAACGCAGGTTTTGATGAACGCTGTTGTTTGCAGTGCTGCAATTGAAACAAGATCTGCCAACACCACCCCCGTCTCTTGCCACCACAGTTGGGTGATAACATCCAGACTCTTTACATGATGGTTTGTGCCAAACATATCTCGGGGGGAGATGTCTCACAGGCTGACATCCATGCACATTCGTCTCGAATTCATCATCCCGTAACCCCCGTCGAGTTTATATTGGTATACACGTGCGGTTGTTGATCTGACCTTCTCGACTTGGCGGCCGGCGCCGATGATCCAACGGCATTGGTGGAATTCTTCTTGCTGACGCAAGACAGTGCAAGCACGCCGCGTAGTAGTCCTGACCCCTAGAACAGGATGCTAACTGCATAAGGCACCACTTATTATCAACACCTTCCAGTCTTGGTTTTGCATTACACTTCTGTAGACCCTTTGGGCCCCAATGGTCAACTCAGAAGGTGCCTTATCGTGATGGCAACGTTACTGTCCCCAATAACGGCTGTCGATGACCGCTGCCCACTTTTCGAGGGCCTTTCCAAACCTCTGGAACGTGATCGCTCTGATGCTTCTAGCAACGCAACAGCAGTGTCGCTCACCGGGTCCTATTTATCCAGTATGTCTCCTTATTTTTCATCGTGATAAGTGCCAATGTCATCCCCACTAGACCTCAAGGGCGCCGATACTTCCTACAGACAGACGAAATTACAATCAACTCTGATGTCGGAACATCATTATTAACTTTAACCCTAACCCCCAAGAATATACATTACCCCAATCCTCTACCATTGCGAAGGGTTCAGCCCTTCTGAGTGTTTGACGCCTTGGTCATAGTCACCCGGTACGCGGGCACCGTGACAGCAGTAGCCTTTCCATCTTTTTCGACATCAAATACAAATAGAGACACTCCCAGCCCATAATAAGTGCTGGCATCCACACCAAGCCAGTCCGGGCTCATCATCCCGGGCGCAGAAAACAATCCGCCTTGCTTTGCCCCGGTAGATGAAGACGGCGCATCTGTCGCTCCCACCAGACGGAAAGCAACACGGCCATTCTCCTCATCCACTCCAGACGGCAACAACCGAAACGGTCCTGGCCCCGTCACCCTCTCCGTCAAGAACGGCAACACATCCGTCCCATTACTCACCCAAGACTCAACCACCAACCCATCCCCTCTCCCCCTCCCCACCACCATCGTCGAATTCAACTCCCCTCCCGCCATATACACACCTGCAAAGCTCCCCTCCGCTTCCACCCCCGCCTGCCCCGGCAACGCTGGAACCACCCTATCCGCAACTGCATCCGCCAATGCCGCAACAACACCAAACCTCTCACCCGCCGTGCCCGCACCCAGCACACTAAAACCCATTCCATACTCCGGCACCAGAACAAACCACGAGCTGAAAGCCCCTGAATCTCCCAGCTTCGTATACAACTCCGTAACCTTCCCACTGTTCCCATCCACGCGTCTAATAATCTCCCAAGGCGCACCAACATCGTACTCCATCCTAGCCGTATAGGAAACCGGCTTCAGCCACCGTCTCGTTGCCTCTGAAGATAGAAGCGTAGAGTTTAGGATTCCTATCCCGAAACGCGCCATGTCGGAAAGGGTAGAGAAGACTCCTCCGGAGGAAGCAAAGATGCCGTTGGGGTAGGTGAAGCCCGCGACGAGGGGATCCGAGGAGACGATGACGGAACGGGGGAGGAATTCAGAGGGGGGAGGGTCGGAGAAGGAGGAGGACATTTGGAGGGGGGTGAAGATCTTGGAAGCAAAGAGGGAGGGGATGGTGGTGTCGGTTAAGGCGGAGAGGGCGAGGCCGAGGAGGGTGAAACCGTTGTTGGAGTAGGCTGGGGTGGACCAGGGGGGGAAGGTTGGAGGGCGGGGGGCGACGCCTTGGAGGTAGGGGGTTGAGGGGCAGGGTTCGTTGAGGAGGAGGTAAGGGATGCAGGGTGGGTTGGAGAGGGGGTCGGTGAGATTCATGGGTGGGAGACCGGAGGAGGCCATAAGTTCGGCTTCAGTGGTGTTGGCGAGGGCGGCTTGGATGGCGATTTCGCCGAGGTTGGGGAAGCCGTCGCGGGGAACGCCGCCAATTTGGGCGGCAAGAGCGCGTGGGGTAATTTTGTCCCAGGGGGTTGAGAGGACGCCGGAGTTGGATGTGGCGTTGTTGTTGGAGAGGTCGGGGAGAATTTCGCCCAGGGGTCGCTCCCAGTCGGTGTCGCTGAGTGTTCGGAGACCTGCTAAAACGGTGAAGACTTTGGTGACACTGGCGATGCGGTAAATACTGTTGTCGTCGACTCGCTTGGTGCCGTTCGTGGGAGAGGCCGATACTTCGGGAGAAGTGTGGTGAAATTGAAGGGAGAAAGCGTTGGGGTCGTGAAGGGAGAAGAGGCCAATTGAGAATGTGATGTTCTTGGCGGCGGCTGGAAGAGGAGAGCTTCCATTTTGCGGGCTGGCATTGTTGTTGCTGTTTGGGCCCCCGAGTCCTGAGGACTCGAGGAGATCCGTGACACTCTCCCAAGCGGCCCTTACGAGACTCTGGTCGCTGACCAGGTCCGAGGGTGCTGGAAAGCTAGGCCCCGAGAAGTCTGCAAGCGCGCCGGTGAGCAATCCTGCTGTACAAAGTGCGAGCGCACGCCCGCGAAGGAGGTGCATCTTGAGGGTCAATAAAGAAACAGAAATAGTCAGAGTGTCGAGAAAGTTTGTTTCGGAGTGATAGTTTAATGACAAGAGATGAGGTCCAGACTGCCATCCTTTATACCTCCCATATCCCATGCAAATCAACCTTACGATGACTTGGACCATGTTGATCCAACTTGAGATGATCTTGTGGAGCCCTCAACGGGTTGCCGCGATGGCTCATGCAAGTAAGACGATCGGCCAGCCACCATCCCCAATCGGGTTCAATGTGCCGCTCGTCCAATCATGTTAAGCCAAATCCACGGGTTTCCTTGCCGGAAAAGTGGGTCTGCCAACTGTTCAGACCCGTTTATTCCGCTGCGGCTGTGCAATCATTCCGCTGCCGCTGCGCCTCACCCTCGCTGTGACGTAGATGCCTACCTATTTAGGTCAGATGTTGCGCTCTCCACAACGTTGGTTGAGGCCCAGCTCTTGATTCAGTTTATCCCGACACCGACTTCTGGCTTTGGAAGTGCGCCGCGTCTTTCCTCATTGAACATAACCTCGTCAAGAATAAACTACTAGGACTGGTGGCAAACAATGCCGGGAGTACCATCCGGCCGTGGCTGCGATGCCTGCCGACAGGTGAAGAAAAAGGTGTGTGAGAACGTCACTGTACATGTCCATTCTCACATAGCGCAACGCTCATGCAGGAGTCAGTGCGACCAGTCGAGCCCGTCATGTTCCCGGTGTACCCGCCTCGGCATCTCATGCGTCGGCAGCGGCCTGCGCCGGTACAAGTTCATTCCCGCCCCAGAGCGAGAATCCCAGGAACCGGGACCGGTCGAGGAAAGCGCCCAATCATGTGCCAACAAGTCTGCCTTGGCACTGTCTCCAATTTCTCCGCTGCCCTCCAACCAACACACCCAGGATCTGAGCAATCTCATCTCAGCCCTGCAAGTAACTGACGTCCGTTTCGATCTGCGGATTTTCGGGCCCTTCGTGCCAGACATTCCCCGGCGGCTGGGGAGGAGCCAAGCCTTGGACGCTTCCGTGCATGCCTTGGTCGTTGCCTTTCCGTCGGTGCATACTCGCCAATTCACACCTGAGATGTACAAGTCGTATGGAGAGGCAATTCGGCATCTCCGGACTGCTTTGGCCGACTCATCCGCGGTGTCTTTGCCTGAGACGCTATGTGCGGTTTATTTGGTAATGATTTGCCAAGTAAGTCCATCCTTCATAGGGGCCCATGTACCTGCAAGAGGGAGAGTGCTGACCCTTGACTGCAGGGCTGGATTGGGAGAGGAGGGGACTTTTTCCCCAGCCACGGGGAAGCCATGGCTCACATGATTAATGCTGCCGCCGCGAGACGGGATTGGATGGGGGAGTTTGAGGCAGAGATAGTGAACACTCTACTCATTATTGTTGTACGTTGACCCCGAATATCTGCCCGTTGAAGAATCATCATAACGGAAGCTAACTGCCACATAGTTGATTGAAAGCTTTGCGAATCACAAGATCAACCTCGATCCCCGGCTCTGGGAGTCATCTCCGGACTCCCCGCCCATACCCCGGCCCCCGCAACCAAGGGTCACCAACATAGAGTGCCTCAAGCCATCCTCCCTAGCCGCAGTATCTGGTTTCATACGGAACATTCAGGGCAACCTCTCGGAAATCCTGTCCATGCACCAAACTCTCCAAGGCGACTTGGTCAAGATGAAGAACCTCCTCGCCGGGATGGCGTCAAAGTCATCAAGACAGCTTAGCCTCGGTGAGAGACGAACCCAAGTCCGTTGGCAAACCGGCTACGGCTTCTTGTTGCTGCTCGGAATGCTGGCTAATTGGGCTTTGACGGCGTATGGCCTCGGTGATGCTATCGCTCTTGGGGCTGAGAGAGACATGCTTGTTGATGAGGTTGCTGAACTTGCGAAACAGGCAGAGCAGTATCGTCCGTTAGGGTCGAGCGCCATGCCTGGGTTCATCGTGGCTGCTAAGATGATGACTCAAGACCCGTCGAAACTAGAACTCCTAGAGAAATTGCTGGCATCTTATCGCTCGGATTTCCCAGTGTCACTGGCCGAGCTCAAGAGAGATGGATCATATGGAGGGAGATCGGCGTGTCCCTAAGGGGTGCACTCACAACCCGCACGGGAAGCAGAAAAATGAATCATTCAGACCATATACGGAATCAGACCGTCAGCTACCTGACTACATGAAAATCGTACAAATAAGGCACTTGCACACTAGCTTCCAGGCAACTTTCACTCAACACTCAACCGCCTCTCCCTCAAATACAAATAATCCTCCATCGTCTCACCCACCACCCTTTCCAACAACGCCGCTACCTCCTCCCCAAACTCCCTCTTCCACTTCCCCACCTCTGCTTCGATATCCACCTCCCTCGGTGCCTTCTCCGTGATGATCCCCCTCGCCACCCTCCACGTCTCCGGCATCATCCTCGCCGCCTTGAACACCACGCCGCGCCCCGATATCCCCGCTTCCTCCCCTCGTTTCTCGCCCCGTGGAAATCTTCCACCCTCCTCGCCACCCCACTTGAACTGAACCCGATCTCTATCCAGCCCCGTCATCTCGCAAAAGCGAAGGATAACCTCCGGGCTGTGAACCACATCATACGCACCCAGTATGATGGGCAGCCGGCATGAACGACTGTGTTCCACGCATCAGTCGTACAGCGAGCGGTTCCGTTGAAAGGTCGTGTTGCTTTTGGCCGTGGCGAGCATGCCTTCGTGGGTGAGCATGCGGAGCTTGCCGAGGCAAAGAGCGGCGCGGTACATGGAGGGCCAGGCGAGGGCGGAATGGCGAATGACAAGGTTGAAGTGCCACATGGCGAGGTAGGAGTCGTGGAAAAGGGTTTGGTTGGCTGGGGGGGAGGTGTGTGTTTTGGAGAAGTGAGGGGGGAGGTCGAATACGAAGGGGTTGCTGCTGCTACTGCCATTGTTCTCGGTGGGAGAATACATGGGGAAAAGGGATTCAGGCGGCTGCGTGATGGCCGAGTTGACGAATCAAAAGGCGTGCTCCTTGGTGAAAATAGCCTTGCTCTGGTCAAATGCGATGGATGAGTGTGCTTCAAGGTCGTCAATGCACCACAGGCAGGCAGAGCGGAACTCGGCTTTTCGGCGTCGGTCCATTGCGCAAGGGGCTTGTAGAGGTATCCCGTGCTGGTGCCCAGAAAGTAGGCGTTTTGGAAGAAGTAACTGGCCTTCTCGTTGGTCAAGATGTTGGGTTGGTCATGGACATTGAGGACCCGGACGAGTAAGTTCGACCCGGTGCGTGGGACACTGACGAGGAAGAGACGGCGATGAGTGCTGGGTTGCTCTGCCGCGGAGGACATCGTGGGCGTTGTTTTCTGGATCAAAACTGGAACAGAGGGGACAAGTAGCAACATCAAGAGTCTTTGATACAAGGCTGGGTAGGTTTGTTGTTCGCCGGGGACGGGGAACTTGTCATCGATTGTTGTGGTTTTGACTTTGGTGGCACACGAAGCCGTGGCTTCACGGCCGCCACGTTCTGGCTCCCCTTGGAAACATTAGGAATGCAAATCGAGACATCAGAAAGGATCGACTTCAATTCACGGCGTTGCTATTCCATGTGATTAGGCGTCTGTTCCCCGCCCTTCTAACTGTTGTACCATTACAACATAAAGCGGCCTTGGCATTGATTGGCCTTGATTCCGACGACCAAAGTATTCCCACCACCTAAATTGGTAGGTAGGACGATGTTCAGCCCGGACGCATACGGGGCCCAGCATCAACAGGCCTTAGCGCCGTTGAGACTGAGTTAAGGCGGCCTGTGACTAGTGGGAGATGGCCCCGCTCCTTGCAAGCGGCTGTCAGCTGGGACTATTGACTGCAACGGTATAATTTTGTTACATGGCTTTCCTAAATCCCTCTAAGAAATGAGACGACGAACAGATATTGAATCATCTATGGATGAATTTGAGATCAATTCCCCAAGATGAAGTATTAATACTTGAAGTTCACTTGATTGGATGGCCTGAAAAACATGATGTCGTGTGTTGAAGCCCTCGGCTATACCAGGCTCTCATCCTATCAATGGAGTTCAAATGAGGTTCATTTCCAGTTAGACCGAAGACTGCATGCAAGCTGCAATTCCTTACCTACTGGGAATGGTTTGAGCCCTGATGGGTGGGTGATAGGTGTGCCCAGAGACACAAGTGCATGGAAATTCTGCAAACCCCACCTACACTGACGACCTCATTGGATCAAGTTCAACTCTGCAGCTTGGTAACCAAAAGCGACGAGCCGAAAGTCTCCCCACCTGCTCACCTGCAACGGCGTTTCCTACAACGGGTACTCCAGGTGCGCTGGGAGCAACGCCATCGTTGGCTGACGGACGAAGGAGCGAAGGGGCATGTGTCACCTCAACCCTGCACATGCAAGCCCTTGGGAACAGCATGGCGAGGTTCATATCTACCTACTCTTACCCCCGCGTAATCTTCGAATGCTGGAAGTGCATCGAGGTTTCTCTTTTCACTTTCTTCACTCATACAGAAGGTACCAGAACCATGCTCGCTGATCTGACCTTAACCTCCCTCCGGGGGTTATGGCCTGCAGTCGGCGCATTCGCCGTTGTACTAGCTCTCGCGGTGTCGTACCGACGCAGTCACAATGATGATGGCCCGCACAGAATGGAAGAGACGATACCCTTCATCTCGAACACAGTCGCGGTGGTCAGGGATCCTCCCGCCTTTTGGGCGCGCACCTTGTAAGTCTCTGGCAACCCATTGTCTCGGACGCTCCGAAGTTGATCTAACGCATACATAGGAAAACGATGCAACGGCTCAAGACCGAAATTGTTCAATTCCGTCTTAATTTCGTTCCAGTCTATGTCGTCGTGGGGGAACAAAAGGTCAACGTGCTGTTCCGTCTCAACACGGGCTTTTCCACGCAGCGAATCCACAACCTCTTTTCCAATGCCATGTTTGGCCCAACGGACCGAGACAAGGCCCGGTTCGCCGCCGACGTCACGGGGATCGAGAACAAACCAGTCCCAGGAAGTGAGCACATCGAAGACCGTCTCTGGGTGACGCTCCACAATGTCATTCCTCACGAACACCTCCTCCGCATTAAGCCCTCGACCGACCTCGCCAACTGGTTCTTCGACCGCTTCATCGCCCGCACCACCGAGCTCTTTCCCCTTGGCAAACCAACCGAAATGCTCATATGGGACTTTCTCAAATACAACCAAACCGAAACCGCCGGACGCGCCCTCCATGGCAACCTCGTCTTTGACATGAACCCCGGCTATATCGATGCAATGCTCAAATACGACCTCTCTGCCGTCCCCGTGGCCTTTGGCCCGCCCCGTTGGGTCAACCCCCAGCCCTACATCGACCGCGAAGCCTTCCTCAACATGACGCGCCGCTACATGGCCAAAGCCCTCCCCCTTTTCGACAGTTCCTCCTCAGCCGCCACCTCCCCCGACTGGGACCCCACCTTTGGCTCCCCCTTCACCCGCTCCATCATCCGCTGGGGCCTCGAAGCCAGCCTCGACACGCAGACAATCGCCGGCATCTGCGGCGCGCAAATCTCGATACAAAACGCAAACTCCGTCCCAGCCTCGGCATGGTGCATCATGGCCGCACTAACCGTCCCGGACCCAGAACTCCTCCCCAACCTCCGCTCGGAATCCCTCGCCGCCTTTTCGGGTCTCGGCAAGAAAACCTTTGACGTCCAAAAACTCGTCTCCTCCCCTTGGCTGCAGGCCATCTACACCGAAGTCCTCCGCCTGCGCGCGATCCACAGTGTCATTCGCGACTGCGACAAGGACACCGTACTCGATAGGACGAATATCCCCAAGGGGGCGATGGTCTACGCGCCGATGCCCATAGCGCACAACAATCCAATCTGGGGCGTAGAAGGTCACCCCCCTGAGGATTTCTGGCCCAGGAGACATTTAACCGCGGCTGTGGCGCCGGACGGGACGAAGACGTGGGAGTTTGCGGTAGGGAGCAGTCGGAGCGGGTATTTCTTTCCGTATGGGGGCGGGTTGACCATGTGTCCGGGGAGGAACTTTGCAAAGCAGGAGATTATTGGCACGCTGGTGATATTTTTGATGCAGTTTGAGGTCGAGGTGGTTGGGTGGGTGATGCACGACGGGGTGACGGTGTCGGAGAGGCCGGCGGAGGGCGGCGTTGGGATGGTGGTTTGTCAGCCGGATAGGGAGTTGAAGGTGAAGGTGACGAGGAGATGGTGATTGTTGGCTTTTAAAAAAACAATTGTTCGAGATCACCACATCGTGTTGGGTCGTTGGGAAGAGCTCTGCGCTAATCGCTTTTCTGCTGGAGAATCGGGTTTGTTCTAACTACCTAGGTGTTCTACCTCGGCTGGCTTGGTTTCCAAGTTGGCATGCAATGGCTCCGGGAGAGAACAATTCTACACATTTCCCAACTGATGCCCACCAGGTGGTAGATATTCAGGTATCTAGCATTGATCATCCGATGTTGGCGTTGGAGACGAATCCCCAGAAGGTTTCATGCAATTGCTTAACTGGTGGTGAACGTGGTGGCATCCGATGATCAAAGGTAGACGGCGAAAGCAACGGAGAATGAGACGGTATACGAGCCTGCCAAGACAGGCCAGAGACTTCGCACTTCGTCGGGGTCAGCATTGGACCGGAGTGGAGGCGCCCCCCCCCCCCCCCCGCCTCTGAAAATGGCCTTTCAGCCCGGGACGTCGAGTCAGCTGCACCGTTCTGTCGGCTTGCCGTAGTGAAAGTTGTCGCGGAAAAAAAAAAAGATTAGCACTGTCTGTCGGTTCAATGGCCTCTGAGCCAGGTGCCTCCGGGGTCACTTACAGTGTCTTCCATTCTGCGCACGTGTGCAATCATGTTGTCGATTCGATCCAGCAGAGTCCTCTCAGCCTCTCTGTACAAACTCATAAGTGAATCCCAATTCTGGCGCAGCGCGCCATCTCCATTGGCTGGGAAGCTGCCAACCCAGTGGTTCGCGCCAATGACACGGTGTTGGATGTGGTCCGGGTGCACTGCCTCTAGGCCTCGCCGAGTCGCGTTGATTCGAGAATGGAAGTGATGTAGGGCGTGAACAAAGGTTCCAACATCGTTCATCTCGGGTAGACGGCGTTCCCGCCGCCAAAGTGGAATCCGTGCCATCTCCAATCGAGAAAACCCCGCTCGTCCTCGAAGTCCTCGGCAGATTCGGCGATGAGCATCACCGAGAAGGGGCACGCACCGGTGCATCCGAGTGGCCCGCACCAAGCAGACCCCCTACACCCCTGTGTGCCCAAGACGAGGACCCGACACTCTGAAAGTTAAATACCGGCGACATTGCCGGAATCCCGGTGACAGCCAGGCACTGTTCGCCCCGACGGCGAGGGAACAAAGAAGTTGATAACATGCTGGAATCTGCTTCCGGTCGCACGGTCTAGCCGGCGGGGTATGCTGCAGAATTGCCTGTTAACCGCTTGCTATAGTCGGCAAAGAATGCAAGCAGGACATGAGCTTTGTCCCGATCACACATGCCCACCTCGTCCAGAAGGAACAAGACGGGGCTGAGCCTCTGCAGGAACTCTGGGTGCGGGGAGCTAGAGTGTATTTCGGGACCAAGGAGCCTACCAAAAAAACAAAGACAACGATTTGCGACCCTCAGGTAGGGGAGAAGGGTTGGGCTTCTCACCAAAACGCGCCAGGACTGCCCAGACTGGGAAGCTGGCCGTCTTTCCGCTGCGTGCGCGGGCGGCATAGTGCTAGGGGGTGGATCGAGAAACGCCTCGCTACCGGGAAAAGCATATAGCTGATGAGCATTGCGATATTTCTTGGACGGCGATCCTGGATCCAGGCCGCTGCCGGGAATGGGCGCCTGTGTGGATCCTGCTAGCGACGTTGTGTGAGAGGACGGCTGGGCTTCGGGTCTGCCGGTACCGCTCGCACTTTCGGTCAATGGCTGGGTTGTCATCGAGTTTGCGCGAGGAAACGAATCGTCGTCCGGAGAAGGTTGCAGTGCGCTTCGAAACTCCCCTAGAAGTGTCGCAGGATCGAAGGACCAGGCATCAGCCTTGTGTTGACTAAAGTGATTGACGGTGTCTTGGCGTGGTTCCCGAGACTTGCCCTCGATGTCGGTATCGGGTGCTAGGGGTGTTGATCCAGCAGTCCCCCAAGCATCAACCATCTCAGAGGCCGGGCTTGCGGTAACTGCTAGGGCCGGCACCCGCGCCGCCGGCATATCTGAGAGGGTAGCTGTCGACATCGTCCTGTCAGAGGAGCGAAAAGGGATAAATAAGTGCCGGAAAGGATACCTTCACGAAAGGATTGATCCCTCGCAAAGTCTTGGTCTCGAGGCACCTTTATGTGCCTCCGTTACCTCTGCGAGGCAACCATTGCCGGGCAGGACACCATTCGCACCTTTCCCCCTGAGCCCCGTATTATGTTAGCAAAACAGGGCCAGTCTCCCGGCCGGTTCGAAGCCCGAGGGGTGGCGACCGCCGCATGGTTCACGGGTGCGCAGCGGACGGCTGTTGGGAATGGACACGGTCGCATCACAAAGGGAGGTAAACAAGCACCTTGTTTGGATGTTCAATGCGACTGTCCTGCAACTACCCTGCATTCAAAGCGCGGGCTTCTTTTCTTTTTGTTCACGGTCCAGGTATATGAAACAGGGGCGGCCTCCAGGGAGTTTTGTTGAAACAAAAATCATCCAAGCCTACAAACATATTTCACACGTCACAATTCATCGACAACCACCTGTCTTGCCCAGATACGCATCAACATAGTTACCAATCACGAATCACACTCTCTGGCAAGCACGAGCCACAACACGCAAAGCCTTGTCTCAAGATCGGAAAAGACACAATGTGCATTGTTGGAATCCCCTTCCACGACTGGTGCGACTGCGCCAAAGCCCTGCAGCCTAAACCGCCGTGTGGGAAAGGCAGCCGCTGCAGACAATGTGAGAAGTGCCGCAGTGACGACCCACTGAAGCTGCCCGACATTGCCGACCAAGCGCTCAAGGAGGGCTACAGGCGAGCATGGTACCTAGCGCCATGCATACACCACGTCGATTTTCCTGCTACGCCCACGCAATGCTGAAGACGACGACGGAGAAATCGCGCTACGAGATGAAGGTCGTGTTCCGGAGAATGCGGCGGCATCTTCACTGGATCCACTGCGACGAGTGGTACGCCAAGGGTGCGCTGCATGCCCGAGGCGAACACTTGTGTCCGGATACTATTCGCCGGTGGGAGAAACCCTGGAAGCGCGAAGCCTTCCGCGCAGTGTCTACGGCAGGTGAGCCATGTATGGCGTGCCTGCCCATGTCGGAAACAGAGCACGGCTGCTGGGAATGTTTCTTGAAGCTACCGCCCGCCAGCAACAAAGCGATTCTGCGCTTCGCCACCCTCTCACGTCCTCGGGCCCTGCTCGCGCCTAAACACAAGTCCCCATGGAGATTCGTGTCTACAAACAACCTCGGAATCACTACCGCCTAAATCCAGGATGAGCAAACCATCCAGGCTATAACCTCTATCCGCGCCAGAGGTGGTAGCATCTACGTCGACTGGGACCTTGTGCGCCAGCCTACGGTCTACCTCCTTAATAAGACTCCCAGCCTCAAGCTAAACCTAGATAGCTGGGCGTTGCAAGCTGAAGAACTAAGCAAAAGGCCCTGCTATCGTGGCAGGGACTTGCGCTACACTTCTGGTTATGGCTACCCTATGGATATTCCGTCAGATCGATGAGCTATATCGTTGGGCAAGACCCATACGAACGCGAACCCGGTCCATTCCGACTCCTATTTTAGAAAAATTCATAATTCGATGTACTTCTTACTAACTTTGTTTCTTCTTGTCAGCATACAACTTGGTAATGCGTCAAAATCTCAGCCAAGGTATTCAAGACTTTATTCATTCTTGGCCTTGTATTTGAAATTGCATGGATGGGTAATCTCCTGACCATTATATATTATATGCATTGCTCGGCTCTTTTGTTAGCTAGCTTTCTACATGTAAAAACCAAAAAGTAATACACCATCTATACGGACTTCTTTCTTCGCAGTACAGCCCTACTTGACAGGGTCACCCAGGTAGCGTCGTAGACTGTCCTTTTGCTGCAATGGTGCACGGGACACATAGCGCGAAGGGTCCAGTGAGCTTGCCCGCCTTCCTAGGTAGGTACGCCGACAGTTTCCCAATGCTTTGGAGTTAGCCCCCGTCCACGTCCGAGGCGTTGAGTGGCTCAAGGAACGGCCCTCCGCATCAGCCTGCAGCCGCTCTCCGATGGCGTTAGCGCTCTGGGAATTTTTCGTTGTCCCGAAGCCAAATGGCCGCGGAAACTTCCGCAATGACACACCGGTCTCGACCCCGCGATTCGGTCGATCACCTGTGTAACCGCCCCATTGGCTACCACGCCCTGAGACTTGCATGAGTCAAGCCGTGGGAACTGCGAATGCAATGCACCAGCAAGGTTTTGTCTGCAGGAAGTACGCCCATTTTCTGGGAAATCGGTGCCCTACGCAAATGCCGGTTCGATGGGATCCCAGATCTGTCGCACCCGATTGCTTTTTATCCTGACACACATTTTTTTTCCCCTTGGGATTACGAGAATACCACTGGCCTTCCACAGCAGCAAATGTCTGATCCCGCGGAAGACACTGGCGCTACGTCTAGCGAGCAGCAGCCTGTCGCCAACGTCAGAGCTGCAAGCCACGAGGATGAAGAAGACGCGGATTCGGCGTACGGGGTGAGTCTGCGCCCAGCTATAATTCCGAGCATTTCTTGTCCGGGCTAATGTCGAATTAGTCGCCCGCCCAAACTTCGTGGTCGTTGACCTCGAGCATCTTGAAGTTTCGCGAGGATCATGGACGCACGTACAACCCCTGGTCCGACTACATTCTGCCCAACGATGAGAGGGAGAGCGACCGGTTGGACCTACAGCATCATATGTTTTGTCTCACGTACGATGGCGAGATCTGCCTGTGCCCCGCCGTCGGCGACCGCGACAAGCAGTTCAACTGCGTCCTTGACATCGGCACGGGCACTGGTATTTGGGCCATTGATTTCGGTGCGTGGGGTTATCCCGGCCGCCTTTTGCACATCACTGGCTTACTTACACATGTCGACCATCAGCCGATGCTCATCCTGAATCCAAGGTCATTGGTATCGACATCAGTCCCATTCAGCCTTCACTGTGGGTTAACCCCTAAAAAAAACCACGCCTCTGGATCAAGCTGAGACCGTGGTCATACCCAGCACACCGCCAAATCTCCGATTCTATGTCGACGACGTCGAGCGGCCGTGGACATTCCACGAGATATTCGACTTCATCCACTGCCGCATGATGACGGGCGGCATCAAGGATTGGCCCCAGCTCTTCGAGAGATGCTTCGAGTGAGTGCTCCTCCCGAGTGGCGTTACAAGGGCCATGATACCCACTGCCGTGCAGGAACCTCGCCCCTGGCGGCTGGATCGAACTCGCAGACTACGTCTTCCCTGCAAAGAGCGACGACGACACATTGCCCGATGATTCGCCCCTCGCAAGATGGTGCCAGCACGGTCTTGAATGCGGGAAGATCATGGGGAGTCCATTGGACAGCGCCCGGCTCTACGCGACCCAGCTTCGAGAAGCCGGCTTTGTCAATATCGTCGAGACAAAGCTCAAGTGGCCACAGACTTCCTGGGCAGAGGACCAGAAACACAAAGAGCTTGGTGCGCACTTTTCCAGCTCTGCTCCTTCAGACCGATACAGACAACAGAAAAACCCTGACACCAGCTCACAATTAGGCATATACGCGTGTGCGAACTTTGTCGATGGGTTATACGGCCTCAGTGTTGAGTCTTTTACTCGGTATTTGGGTTGGAAACCAGATGAACTTCAGGTATTTCTCGCAGAGGTCAGGAAAGACATCAGGAATAGGAAGGTTCATGCTTATTGGCCAGTGTGAGTTGTTGTCTCCAGGGTCTTTCTGAGGAAACTGCTGACTTTGCTCCTTCTCCCAGATGGGTTGTGTATGCGCAAAGGCCAAGAGCGTGATCGCTGGAAAGACACCTGCTGATGTATCTATTGTCTGAACCTGATCAAGTTGCCCAGCCACCGTGTCTCCCTGGCTCCATGTCGTCCCACGTGCCATTACCGCGCGGCGAACCCATAGTGTAACTCTTCCTCATAATCGAAATTAAACTCGCCGTGACGCCGATAATACGGATTGTGCTGCTTCTTGTAGATCTCGACCACAACAACGACGTCAATTTTAGGCAGCGGCTTCGCTCCTTCCTTCCCCGCCCGGCGCAAACGCGCATCGTGTCTCTTCCACAGGTCCTCCAACGGCCGCAACGCTCTGTCAATGAGATCCTTCCGGCCAGGCGACTCCACATCGAGTATAGTGTCCGCTACCGCCCATGGCAGATCTGATGCTGTCGCAATGCTCTTGAGTTCTCTCCACGCAACCATGTCATGGACGCTCGCCAAACGTGGGGCCTCGAACCTACTACGCGCGACCCACTGGCGGCCGTTTGCGAGGGACTGGGAAGCGCCGTCCGGGAGATAAAAGTGCTGGCGGATGTGGCTGACAATCTTGATCTGGTTGTCCTTTGCTGCGAGAAGCAAGTTAATCATGGCATCGCCGTGCTTCAGAGGCCCCGTGGCAAGAGACAGGGCGTGGCCGCTGAGCGCCAGAATCGCTGGGAGATCAAAAACCAGTGGGTAGTCGGATCCGGTGGCAACCGGCTCGAGCTGCAGCGCCCTTCCCATTCTGGCACCGAAGCCGTTGAGAGCACCGACGGGGATTTTGCGCAACTCGAATGCGTCCTTGTCGCCTTGGCGCTGCAGCCGCTTGACGACGGCGCGGGACTCGCGGCACACCGAGGCAAGCGCGGGCGCTGCGTATGAGTAATACGTGTAGTTGTCCTGGTCAGGCAATGGAAAAGCAACGCCGTTATGTTTAGGCAGCGCGTGGTGAGTGAGCTTGATGCTTTGCTCCCATATCTTCTCCCGGAGTTCGAGCGGCAGCTTGGCAAGCTGGAATTTCTCGGCGGCTTTGACGGGGTCTTGTTTTTTGCGAGGTTTCTTGATGGAAGAGGCGGCGGGCTTGGGGATCGCCCGGGTTCTGAGCAGAATGGTGTCGGCCATGGTCAACCGATGTTGTTGCCGGACGCCTCCTAGGACTGGTGTTTTGCGGGAAAAGTTTGTGCGTTCCAAGCTGCCTTTGTGTGACGGCAGCTGCGGCCTGAACGCCACAGCGTGACAGCACCGCCACAAGCGTAATTATCTCGCCCAATAAATGAAGAGAACACCTGAAGAGTGACGATTGGGGCACTTCAGCCTCTATTCCCATTGGCGATAGATGGTTTCACTGCTACTAGGTCGCGACATGACAGCTACGAAAGTTTTCGCAGTTGAACACCCCTACGCGGAGCTTCTCCCCTTCCCGGACTTGAATTGCAAGCCATAGCGTTTCAAATTTGAATTACAAGACAAATGTCAAGAAACACAGACTGGAAAAGATTCGGGTTTCGTCAACACGGTCCCAATCTCCTGTCCCCATACGGTGAACTCACAACGCCATGAAGGCGACGAGCAGTTGCTGTTGATAGACGACACCAGTTCTTCAGCCGTTGCAGCCCAGGTTGAACTATGGAATTATTTGATCCGACAGCTTGCAGTCGTCATCGGATCGGTTCCAACCCCCCCCCCCCCCTCCTTTTTTGTCTGCAGGTGTTCGCTGATTCCCCGCGAACGCGCTTACGGCACGCATCGCGATCTCTGGACCCTAGGAATTGATGGGGTGGATCAGCACCTTGCTGAGCGGGAAAGGAACTGCCAAAAAAAAAAATCACAGTCCCTTGTGGGATGGCCACGGCTCTATTGAGCGATGTCGCGCGCGCAAATGTCTTCCGAGGGGATGCGCGAGGCACTCTCCAGCGACCGCATAAAAGAAAATTGCAGCTGAGTCAAGGTTGGGTGTTATGGCGCCCCCCACACCCAAGGCGGCCCGCAGCTCCGAGTTAACCATCCATCTGAAGTCTTATTTGACATGCTTTGAAGTTGAGGCGGCGGCGCAGGACGCATCGGTCCGTTAAAATGCAGTGTCTTGATTGGTCCGGCTTGACGCTCGGCCCTGGCGACTGTCGCCAAGTCGTCAAAGCTTGGTTGATGGGGGCCGTCACAGCTTAGCGAAGGTACTTTTGTTTTGATATTGGGACAGGATTCTGCTGCCTGCGGCTGGAAGGCGCATTGGGTGCATTGAATGTTGCCTCGCTTCGGTAAAAGTTCATTCACTTTCCGAAGAAAATGCTACAGGTACCTGAATCCTCCTGGCCAGTTTACCACTGAAGCTAAATTCGGTTTCAGTATAGCTGCCAAGGGACGTCTAACCTCAGGGTCGTATGGTGCCTACCCGCACCGCAACTCTTCACCGGCTGCCAAAAAGGGGCTTCGTAAAAATAAATTCTGCCTCGACCATGCCAATAGCGTCAATGGTGTGCCTGGCGAGGCTGAATCTATCGTAATGGGCATGGCGTCAAGGGATCGAAGCGAGGGCTTTTGGAAGGGGTCCAAATCATAATGTGGCCGAGACTGGGCGGAAGGTTCGAGTACATAAACTGCGTCAACGACCACGATAGAGCTCTTCTTTTTTCATCATCACCATCGGCATCCCATCCAAACATCCAATCCTTCAAACACTCCCTAATCTACCACATCTTCAAACACATCTTCAATAGACTCTCCGTCTTACCTCCTCCCTTCCACTCACGTCAACGTCAGCCTCAACTTTAGTCCTCAAGACAACACCATCTTCCTACCACCACCGCCAAAATGCAGCTCAAGACCGTCTTCTTCACCCTCGCCGCCCTCGCCGCCACGGCCCAGGCCGCTCCCGCCGCTGACCCCGTCGTCTCTGGCAGCCTCAACCCCGTCTCGGCCGACGCCATTGGCCTCGCCAAGCGCCAGAACAATTGCGGCAACTCCGACTTCAAAAACATCGGAAACAGCAACTCCCCCACCGTCGCCGACTGCGAGCGCATCTCCTACAACATCCGCAACGGCGGATCGTGGAACTGCCTAGGCTTCAATGTCAAGATTCTCAGCTACGGCACCTGCGCCTTCAACTGCGTCCCGCTCAGCCCCCAGGGCTCCACCATTGTCGGTGCCAGCGATGTCCGCGATCTCATTGCCGACTCAATCAAGAAGTTCCGCCGCTCCGATGGCCGTATTGGTGCCGAGGGCAACATGGAGTGCGGCGGAGGCAAGAAGATCTGGTGGCAGATTGTGCGTAACTAAGAGTTCCCACTGGGATGGACATAGGAGATGGGTTCCTTGTATCGACTTCGAACGCATGTTTTTTCTGTATATTTGTCCCTCGGTCTATAGTTTCATACAAAGTTTCAACTCTCTGTTTCCACGAGCAATAGGCAAGGGAATAAGTGCTCTTTCGTGAGAAGAATGCTTTTCCTCTGATCTGTCTATTCGGTCAGGCTGACCGCTAACAAGCCCCTGAATACACCTCGCTGACAACCTTGGGCGCAACATATGAAGCGCTCGGCCCTGTCGCGTTGCCAAACACCATGATCTCCTCGTCTCTGGTTGTATACTTGGGCCAGGCGTTGCCGAGGTGGTCTCTAGGCTGTGCAGACGAATTGGCAGCAAATGTGACCCACATTGCTAATGATTGTCAGCCTCCCCTTTCTTCTTCTTTCCGGAGCGTAAATTGACTGAGTGCATGCTTGGAAGGACTTGCATTGCATTGCGAAACTTGTCTGCCACTCAAGCTCGGTGGAGTTGCCGCGGAATTGGTAGTGTGTGCCAAAGACGACGGGAATGTCGGCTGTGTCGATATGGTAGATGCGTCAGTGGCCGATCCCGGAGAGTCTGATGCTAGGGCTTACAGCTGTGCATTCCACCAAGCCAGTATCGAGGTGTGATGTTGGTGAAGTTACCGGCGTACAGGTAGGTGTAAGTTGCCAGCCCATATTTAGTTCGCATCCTGTTTCGGAACCGTCAGCTCTTCCATAGGTAGGTACCCAGTAGTACTCCGTAGGAAAGACGTACGCTGCCTCCCTCAGTGCTCCGCATCCAAAAGCCAGAGGTGCACCCGACGTGGTCTCTGGCGGGCTTGTGGCGTTGGCGTCATATGGCGCAAATGCTGCTGGTTCATTGAAGGTGAAGCCGGTGATCAAGGGCTGTCCGTCGTCTCGGTCAACTTTGTCTGTCGCGTCCTAGGAACGGAAGAAACATACCGCCTTGGCGACCAACCCCTTCTCCAGTCGATCTGTCAAATTTGCCATGACCGTGACGTTATCAAGAACAGGTCCAAAGCGGAGGTTGGCACTGACGACAGCGTCACGCAGAGTCACAGCATCGATCTTCTGCATGCACTCGAACTCGGCTGCATCTGTCAGATTTGCGCAGCCAACCTTTTGCGCCACGTTGTGGAAGCTTGGGTTGACAGAGCTGATGTTGTCGTTGTTGATACCCGCCGACGATGCGATGAAACCGCTCACGATGGGATCAGTGGGGTTTGCATAGACGTAGTTGAAGACTGTGCCGCCGCCGGCAGATTGCCCGTAGAGGACCATTCGATTGGGGTCGCCACTATCATGATGGGAGCGCATTTGTTTAGCAAAATGGTTGGGTAAAACAGGGAAAGAGAAACAGAAAGGAAGGGATAGGGGAGGAGGAGGTTCCTAGAACTTACCCAAATCCTTCAATGTTGTCCCTCAGCCATTCGACGCTGATGAGAAACGTCAGCCATTACCGTACGGTGGGCCCTAGACATCGACACATACACAAGCCTCACATCCATTAACCCAGCATTCACCGTCCCCGTCGGCGCCCCCGGAAACCCAAACACGTTCAACCTCGCGCTGCACACAATTAGTACCCCCTCTTTCCCCTTCCTGGCCCCAGAACCCAACTCACTTAAAAGTAACCACCAAATGCGTCCCCGTCCTCTGGATCCACTGCTCCGGAACCTGGTACGGCGCATGCCCACCCCCCTCCTTGAACGCCCCGCCACAAACCCACACTATCACTGGCAACTTTTTCTTTTCCACCACTGCCTTTTTGGGCCCCCAGATGTTCAGATACAAACAATCTTCGCTTTGTGGGTCTGTGTTCTGAAACTCGGGAACCAGCTCCCAGAATACCCCGGTGCGGTTGCCGTTGTCTTGCATGCAGATGGGCTTGTAGGACGTGGCGGAGAGGCCGGTGCCGAGGTTGGTGGCGCGGGTTGGGGGCATGAAACGGGCGGGGGGTGCGCCGTAGGGGATGCCGAGCCATTGATTGACGTCGGGGGCGGTGGTATTGGTGAGGCCGGTGTAAGTGCCGCTGGTGGTTTTGACGGTTAGGGAGGTGTCTTGGGTGGCGGCGAGGGTGCTCAAGAAGAGCAGGGTGGAGGTTTGGAGACGCATGGTGAGTATGTTTTCTTCCTCGGAGACGTGGAAGTGACGGCGTATCTTGGCAGTTCAGTTCGGTGCCAGTACCACGACGCCAAATGGTGTTCTATTAAGCACGATGAAATGGGCTTGTAGAAAAAATTATCAGCCGCCGATTCCGTTGCCCCGTCCCGTCCAAATGGGATTTACAGCTCAGAGCTAGAGGTTTGTTATGCGCACCATTCACAAGCTCTTCTCTTTGGCGGGGTCGGTAACATTCCGGGCAATTAACAGCGATGTAACGAGCATGCAGGTACGCTTTCGATTACGCGCCAGTTATAGGGTGCTGCTCATTCTCCACGCGCGGATATAGGTCGGGGATGCAGGTCATGGCGATTAGCCGTTAGACTTGATGTGGGTTTCGCAGCTTAGAGGGCGTCAATCTTTTGGCCTGGATAAAGGTGAATGAGGCGGGCGAATTGGGGCAGGAGGATGACTTGGAGACCTCAAAAGGAAAATAGGCCAAGATGTTTTGGGCGGCTAGTTGGAGCATCCAAAAACTCATAATCTACTCGACCCTGAGAACAAAGAACCAAAAGGCGGGATATTTTTCTGTTCCCTTCAACATGTCTTAAAAAAGGGCTCTCCAATCTGACCCAACATGGGCATCCCACTCGGCCTTACCACGAATAAGCATCAACCTCCAGCTCAAACACCGTCTTCCCCTTCCTCCCCGCAGCCACCACTGCAGCCCTGACATCGTCACAAAGTCCACCGGGCCCCGAAACCACAACACCCACCCTCTCCCATCCCGCCTCCGCCTCTTCAGCGATCAACTCCCGAACGTCAAACCTCCTCCCCACACGCACCTCCTTGCTTTCGACCTTGCTCAACTCTACAGCCTCCACCAGCGACCTCGCCGATTCAGACACACTCCAAGCCAGTTTAACATTCCAATGGTTATGCGCCCAGGGGAGAATGCCCGTGATTCCAATACCGCCGGCGATAAGAAGGACACGATCGCAGCGAAGGACTTCGGACGTGTTATTATTCGTATACGGACCGTCAAGGAGTGTGAGAAGTTTGCTATGTGATTTGAGATAGCTGGTCATGCCAGCTTCCTTCTTGATCATGAGCGTGATTCCAGCGCCGGTGACATCGTGGGATGGGACTGATGCTGAGCGGGTGGCGGGAAGTTGCTTTTCTTCGTCTTTGGAGGGTGAATCGGAAGGGGAAGGACTTCGCTCGCTCAAGTTTGTGCGTAGCATGTGCGTCGGAATGACGGAAAAGGGGTGGTTCTCCCAGGGGCGAAGGGGATTCAACGTGGGGAAGTAAGCGTAGACGTGCTTCCCTGGCTGGGAGCCCCAGCGCACTTGCGGGATGTCGACGCGGATGTAACCACCGCCGATGTCGGATACTTCTGAGTGGAGGATGCCGCCCTTCAGAACACGTCCGACGCGCATGAGGCGGTCAAAGAACCAGACGGCAACGCCGAGGTAGATCCAGAGCTCGTAACCCCATGAGGTGTCGGGCCAGACGATGCCCATGGCGCCGTACCAGATGGTGACGTGGTACCAGCATCCGACGACGATAAAGATGGCGAGGAGGATGTGAAAAACCAGGAAGAGTTCGTACTGTCCTTTGCGGAAGTAGAGACCGCTGATGAGGACGGAAACGACGGTTGCGATGGTGGCGACGGCACCCCAGATCCACCATACTGTTTTGGCATTGGCAGAGTAGATCTGCAAGCCAATGATGGAGTGGACGACAACATAGAGGGTGAAGACGCGGGCGACCCAGCGGTGGAGGAGCAGGAAGGTTGAGTGCGACCAGTTGGACAGCCACAGAAGAACGTTGTTTCGGGAGGCGAAAAGGAACAATATGGGGAGAAGCATGAACCCCAGCGTTCCCGTCCGGTAGAGAACATAGGCGGATATCTCGTGCCATGTGTTGGGGAACCAGGCGCTTGGCTGGTCCGACTTGTGGCTGACGGCGCTGAGGATGAAGTTGAGGGCAACGAACAGGGCGATGTAGAGACTCTGGCCCACTGTGGGCGCGTTGCCGAGCAAAAAGGGAAGTGGGCGGACTTGAAATGTGCCGATCAGGCTAGGATAGACGACGTAAGGTTTGGCCTTTGGGTCTAATGTTAGTAGCCAATTCCGTCGTCTTTGGGGCTGGTCATACCAGATGGAGTAGTCGGGATACAAAGGGTAGGTATCCCAAGATAGTCAGGGCGACGGGCAGGCCAAGAGAGACAAAAATGATGACGAGACTGAATGGTCGATGTCAGCATGCCAGTTTGACTGGAGACGGAGGGCAAAAAGGACTGCAGGGTTACCTGAAATCTGACTCCACCTTGCCTTCCCGCGCAACATTGCCCAGCACGTTCCACTGTGCCAAATAACTCATTGGATTGACAAGTGAAGTTTGGTTGAGGTCGGTATCGTCGGAAGTCATCTCATAAGTGGGTCTCGTCTCGACGTTGGCGAGTGCAACAGAATAAGCCCACTTCGCAGCAACCTTTGGGGTGCTTGTGACGAACTGCTCCCAAAATTGCTGCAACTTGGAGATTGGGACGCCATTCTCGCCGCACTTCTCGCTGAAGCACCAGGCAACCGAGGTCAAGAATGCCGTGTCCTTGGCATAACACTCCGGGGGAGTCATCGACATGTGGCTGTGGCTGCCGTGATCCCCTTCGCTCATCGGTGTGCAGGCCAGCATGTAAGACGAAAAAGACCGTAGACAAGCTTCCGCACAGAGGGGATCGTAGGGAGAGAAGCCATAGCCGGTGAGCCGGACCTGGCCAGCTGCAAATGTCTGGGCGACTAGAAGCGCCAAAAGCGCGAGGATATCGAGGATGAAGGCCCTGTTCGTCATCTTGGCCGTCAATGTCAGAGGCCAACTCACGACCAAGACTCTGGCGGGCTTTCCTGAATGCTGGGTTCGATGAAGCCGGTTGCGCAGTCAGGATGTGGCAAACGGATAGATTGTCAGTGGGCCAAGTTGGAAGCCGCGAACCAGAGCAGGCGGGATGCAACGCAACACTGTCTTCCTTTATCTTCGGTGTGACTGGCGAGCTAAAAAGATACCCAGGTACATGTTGAGCGAGTATGAGCGCGTTTCTGTGCATGCAGGGCCATGTCTGTCTTGGCGCTAGTGACAAACCATTTCTCGACCAATCCTCTCACCTTAAGGGGAGGAGCATGCATCGTGGCGCTTTGTGGCGTCGCTGTGCGTCGCATTGACAGGGTTGGGGTACTGCAAGAGCACTTTTCTTGGCTGCATTGGAATGATTTTCATGGAATGGATGACCCAGCAAACTGGTTCAGCTTCGGGACGAGTCTGTGGTGGGATGTGTCATGGGGTATGGGGATGCCCCATTCTTACCCAGAGCAAAGGCCATCCTTTACCATTCTGTATCTCGGTGGGCTCCGTTTGCGACACTTTGTGATGGGAAGAGGGGGCAATCCAAAGACCTCGAATTGTCAGCAAAGCCACCCCTAGTTGCTTGACCGACCTTTGTTTTTTCCCGATATCCTGGTTTCGATCTGTTGATGAGGAAAAATCTCCAATGTTACAGACAGTTCGCTCTTGGCCGGTGTCCGGCATCCGCAATCCCATTGGTATGGCCAGGCACAAGAACCGAACGGCACGGTTTTTGGCGAACATTGAGGAAATAGGCCTCCCGAAACACCGAGCGCCGAGAACCGGAAATTTAGGCCCTGTCCCTGAAAATGATTCCGGGGATGCAAGTGGCAGCGGCACAACGCGGGATCTCGACCTTCACCTCGTGGTGCTGGAGCGGGAAGCAGCTCAACCGCGATTTAGCCACTGGCAAAACACCTATCAGCGCGTTTCTTGCTCAGGAACCGTTTATGGGATTTCAGCTTAGCCAGGAAGGCAATGAGGACTCCGCTCTTGCAAGGCAGGTATAACTTGAAGGATATGAACATGCTCCGGGGTCCAACAGTTCCCGGATCCCACGGTTCCATGGGATTTGCCCCTCGCCGCAACGCTACGATGAAACGCAGCGCCATTGTTCTCGGCTTCGCCCTCCAGTTGTCCAGCGTAGCAGCGCAGACAGCGAACTTTCCCTACGAGGAGAGTCAGCTCCAATGGCGAGACACGCTCGGCAACCCCTTTATTCGCCCCGGCAATGCTTCGCAGCTCCCAGATGAAGCATCGCGGCCACTATGCAAGGCGTGGCCCGGAAGTCAAGACTGGCCTACCCAGGACGAATGGAGGCAGTTTAATATTTCCCTCGATGGAGCCCTCCTGAGACCCGAGCCCCCTGCATTTGCGTGTCACGAAGGACCGAGATACAATGCTGATCAATGCAGATGGCTCGTCCGAGAAGCTGGTCGTACGAGCTTCTGGATTGATAATCCGCTGGCCATCTTGACGCCATGGCCGCAGGGAAATACGTGCCCGGCCACATTGGACAAGAAGGGAACGTGCACGCGAGGTGGATCCCCGGAATACGTGGTGAGAGTGGCGACGGTGAAGCACGTTCAAGCCGCGGTAAACTTTGCGAGGAACAAGAATATCAGGGTGGTGATCAAGTGCGTTCTTTCATTTGCGTGAGGGAACATGTCTAACAGGTTGCAGAAACACCGGCCATGACTTTGGCGGGCGGTCCACGGGGGCGGGCTCACTCAGCATCTGGACACACAACCTGAAGTTCTTCGAGTTTGTCCCCAACTACGAGGGACCAGGATACACCGGCTTGGCTGTCCGAGTTGGGGCTGGAATACAGGCATCAGAGTTACGGAATCTCGCCTCTACTTATAACATCACGGTGGCAGCACCTGGAGGCGGGACGGTCGGTGTTGCTGGTGGGTGGATCGCGTCTGGAGGCCACGGCGCGCTGACATCCAAAATCGGGCTTGGATCTGATCAAGTCCTTTCGATCAATGTGGTGACTGCGGACGGGCAGGTTCTCACTGCTAGTCCGGAGATGAATCACGATCTCTGGTGGGCTCTCAGGGGTGGCGGCCCGAGTAAGTCAATTCGAACCCAAGCACCCCCTGAATGACTATCCCATGCTGACTTCACCCAGGCACTTATGGTGTTGTCACGTCAGTTGTCATGAAGGCGTATCCCACGATTCGCACAACATCAATCTCGGTGGCCTTCTCAGTCAACCCTAATGCAACCCAAGCGGCATCTCTCAGGGGCCCTTTTCGAGGGAGCTCTCCCAGCCCCTTCCCGACAGCGCCCATCACCGCCCCTTTCCCAAATGCCACCAGCACATTCCCCTTTCCCAACACCACTGCACCCCGGAACGTCACAGTTCCACCACGCGGCAACTCCAACCCCACACTCACCGACGTCCAGGCATTCTGGCACGGCGTCCGCCTCACCTACCGCTACTGCACCAAAGTCCAAGCCGTTGGCGGGTACTGCTACAGTTACATCTACCCTCTTGGCAACTCCTCCTTCCGCTTCACCCACTCCTTCACCATCCCCGACCTTTCCCCCGCCAACGCCTCCCTACTCATGGCTCCCCTCTACACCACTCTCGCCCTCGGCGGCATAAACCTCACCCAACCCCGCCTCCCCACCCAACCCCAACGCGGCCCCTCCCCCTCCGGCGCCCGACCCCCCTTTCCAATCCCAACCGGCACCCGTCCCTCCCCAAACCCAACACCCGTCCGCGAATCCGGCGCCGCCTCCCTCTCCTCCACGCGCTACCGCTCCCGCCTCATCCCCCAATCCATCTTCGACTCCGACCCCCTCTACGAAGCACTCTTCTCCGCCATCATCTCCGGCGTCGCCGAAGGCGGCTACACCTTCCACGGCATCGCCTACACTCCCACGCTATCTATCGCCGGCCCCCTCGGCGTCGACTCCGCCGTTAACCCTGCGTGGCGCCGCTCCGCGTTACACGCCTCCTTTATGGATAATATCCCTGACAATCTCACTCCTCTCGAGGCGCGCCTGCGCGATGCAAGAGGACGCCGCTACGCGGATGCACTTTCGTTGAAGGGGGTGGAAGGGGGTGGTGAAATTGGGGCGTATATGAATGAGGGGGATCCGACGGAGGTGGAGTGGCAGGCGAGCTTTTATGGCATGGAGAAGTATGGACGGTTGTTGAGGGCGAAGAGGGTGAGGGATCCGTGGGGAGTGTTTTGGGCGCCAACGACACCAGGGAGTGAGGAGTGGGAGGTGAAGACGCTGGATGGGTATCCCGGGAGTCAGAATGGGAGGTTGTGTAGGACGGGTAGAGGGGTGTAAATGCGATGGTGTAGTTCTTGCCAGGGGTTGGCTTGTCAGCTTCAGTTTTGGCGAGGTTAGTGTGATTGAAAGTGCGGGCTTAGGTTTTTGGGACTGTTCAGTCGATTCAAGCACGTTCAAGCAACAATTCAGTCCTCTTCTCTTACTTTAATACAAAGTATTACAAGCACCGTACTCCCTACGCTTCTTGGCCGTGAGTGCCGTCGGCTACATGACGCCGAGCTCAGGGTGCCCTACATCCCAAACATTCCAGATGCCATTAAAGCTCCGACGAAACTCAGCCCACTCGCAACTCTCAGACTTGATCCTGACCATGTTTTCTGAGGTGATAAGACGACTGAGGTTACTGAGGCCGAAGTGGTCTTAGGAGCTGTCGAGCCCGTTGTCTTGGGCTTGGGGGTTGTCGTAAGACTGGTTCCGGGGCAGTACTCAGTCGCAGTCGGTGTGATGTAGGGCTTGAATCGATCAGGGGACGTCTATTCATAGATACACTCGTGATCTTAACAATCTCCGGAGATGGTATCGAAGAAGGCTGATTGGCAAGCCGGGTTGTTGTCGCAGTATGCAACGCATTCTTCGTATTTCGTGAAGCGGGTGTACGCGGAGCCCGTGGCCACGATGGCGATGAGAGCGGCGAGGGCGGGCTTCATGGTGACCTTCTCTTGTCGTGTTGGCGGCGGGAGTGCTGATTCGAAACCCGAATAGACAGTCGAAGCAAAAGAAGGAAGTCCCCTTCCCGCCGTGAAGGTCTTGGCTTTGAAGTCTTATGTGAAATAAGCTTCCAGTGCCGTGCGCATGGTTTTGATCGGCCCGTCCATGACCAGTCCCTGGCGAGGACCAGAAGCGAAATGATCCTTTTTTTCAGCTCTGATATCTGACCCAATCACGATATAACTCGCCAAACAAGCCGGAGGAAACCGCCCGGAACCCAATGTCAATGGGGTCTGACTGTGCACGACTCTCCAAGGCCGAGGACAAAGCATTGTCCCAAAATGGCGACTCAAATCGACCAAGGGGCCTGATGCTTTGTCGGCCGCCTCCAGCGGCTGGGTCCGCGTGCTTTTCTCGCACACAACAGCAGCCCGGGGCTACTCAGCTCACTTTCGAACTTCTTCATACCACGGCAGAGAACAAGGAGAAACATCATCATGCAGGGGTAAAACGGATAGCTAGACATTATTTCTGTTGACTGCCCTAGCTGCATCTCCTTCCAAAAGGAATGAATGGCCCTTCCAATAACCGGACCTGTAAGGTATTGAAAACAAACTCCAGATGCCATCCATGCATATGCTATCACAACTAAGCTCATTACCAGTAGGTATCATCACCTCCTCCGGTTTCCGTCCTTGGCCATCTAAGAAGGCTGAATCCACGGGCGGCACTTGTTCGCAGCGCAGAAGCCGTTGCAGCAAGGGCCGACATATTGCCCATTTCGATAGCAGTCGCTGTAGATGGGAATGCAAATGCCGAGGCAGCTCACTCCAGTCACAGGCTGCGGGGGGCCGATGATGACTTGGTTGACACCCTCAGGGGTGATGCCACCGACGAGAGCCTTCTCGCCCTGGGTGTAGAAGGTGCACTGGCCGATAGCGTTGTAGTCGGGAGCGTCGATAATGTTGACGGCGATGTTGTTGTCTAAGGCGAAGGGTTAGGAATGGAAATACTAGGACTTATCTAGAGACTGGAGGGATGAAACTAACTGGTAGGGTAGACTTTTCCATCAGCGGGGAATGCCATGGAGTAGGAGGCGGGACCGCCATGGAAGGTTAGGTGGACCGTCTGAGGCGTGTCGCGCTCCTCAATGGGAGAGGCGGCTGCGAGGCCGAGGAGAAGAGCGACTGCCGGAAGAAGCATCATTTTGATGATTTGTGAACCTTGTTCGTGAGATGAAGTGAGCGACGATGGGATGGAATAGAATGCCAAGGCTCCTGGAATGCAAGCGTACAAGTCGACTTTATACCTCTGGATGCCAGTGCTGTACCTATCTCACCACCAGCCGATGATGGTCCCAAACAGCAAACGCCACAGCCGCACTCGACCCAGCTGAACACGGGTTCCCCGTTCTGGTGGTGTAGTGGTCGAATGGCGAAGCATCCGACGTTGCAACGGCTGCCAATACGATGGCGTCTTTTTTTGGCGAGACCCCGCAAGGGCCAATTTATACGCTCAACGCTGTAATACGAGAAAGGGGCTTGGCATTTTTGCAGGTGGTGCTAGATGCGGGGAGCCCGCTGACCTCAAGCTGGCGTGACAGACGGTCGTGATTGATAGGTCCCTGAGCTAATGCTCCGATTTGGTCACCAATGGGAAGATCGACGATATTGGCCGTGCTTGCCGCAAGAAATCCTGGAATCGAGAAACGGTAGCCCGCACAAGCGGTTGCCAGAAAAAAGCGAACTGCAAAGATTGGTGGCCCCAGCGTTTGTGGTCTGATCCTAACATCCACTACCAATTTTGCAACAGTTCTACAGCACCACAATGGTGAATTCCATGGAGTGCGAATGCAGCAAGTGATAGCGTCTTGGAGGTCTCATGACAGGCTGGTAACAGGGCTAGACTTCGAGATACGAGCGCTTAAATACAAATTTGGCTGTGTGGCGATGTATCTGCAGGTAGTGAGTTCGCTTTTTTCTGGCAACCGCTTGCCCGCATCAGAATCTTGAAGAGTAAGCCGGGGCGATGTTCCCACACTCAGCGCCAGCAATGGCTTGCACCTATCGAAAAAAACAGGAATTGGGTTAGTGGGTGTGAGATCATTTACTTCCGCGATATCCACCACTCTATAGCTATGACGTGAGCCTGCTGACGAGCTGAGGCTTCCCGACGCATCATCCAGAAGAGGTATGCTTTGAAGTCGCACAATACAACGCGAAGCCAACTGCCTGCCCGTTGTCAGCACCGCCGCACAACTCAAATCCTCACTTTCGCATCCACCATCGCACATGTGGCAACTGCAGCGCTTCAGCATCGAACGACTCCCCTGCACGCCATTAGCGACAAGCCTTTGGTGGAGACACTCGTGGTCTTGAACCCGGATGCGCAGTAACTTAGCCTATTGATGTTGCATTCGGGTGATGGAAGGTTGCACTGGGCTGGGTTCAGGGGCACATATGCCTGCCATACAACAGCATCATATTCCTCTTCAACTTTTTACGTCACCCACTGGGTAAAATATCATATAGACAGCTTTTGTGGAGAAAGTTGCGTCTACAATACCGAGTGATCACGTAAACAAACCCAGGAGAAGACCTCCCCTAACGATGCGCTTCGTCTGCGCCGCTGCGTTGAAACCCCCCCAACTGTACCAACGGGAGCATCCAGGGAAAGCTGTAAATTACAGTCGCATTCGTGGCAGTAATACCGCGACTGAGGTGGGCGGCGTCCACCAAGAATGTCCCAGATACGTCGAGTTGCTCGGCGATGTCTGAAAAGCAGTCACATTAGTTCAAATGCATCAATAGGGGCTTCATCCTGATTAATTCTCGCTTCCAACGAACCGGAAGATCGTGTTATTCCTGAGGTCCTTAGAAATCCCATCGCAATGATTCATTTTTATCATGTGCAAGCTCAGGGGTTCAAGGGTCACCAACAATTTTTGGCCTTCGTCCGTCTCGGACGAAATTCTGCGCCTTTGTCATCAAGTGATTGACAAGCAGCTTTCGGCCGAGGGGTGGCTTGCTGACATAACTACAAACTCCAAAGGCGCAAAAGTCGTGTTTAGACGAAGGTTGTTAGAAATGGTAGAACAGAGACCACACATATAAAGACCCGAGAGATCCAAACCATTTCACTGTTCATCAATACCTACCAAATCTCCGGTTCCATCCGCTCCTCCCCCTTGCACGCTGCGAAAATTCACTTACAACTACATCAGTCCTACCATGGCCATCCAAACAGTCGCAGTCATTGGTGCCTCTGGCAATGTCGGTGCTCCCACCGTTCAAGCCCTCCTCGCAGCAGGTTTCAAAGTCACCGCCATCAGCCGCACAACCTCCACTGCAACATTTCCCCCTTCCGTCACCGTCATCAAAGCGGACCTTTCTTCCATCGAGTCACTCACGTCCGCATTTAAAGACCAAGACGCCGTCATAGTCACCACTGCCACCTCCGAAGTCGACAAACAAACCATTCTCGTCGACGCCGCCGTTGCCGCCGGCGTCAAGCGCTTCATTCCCTCTGAGTTCGGCCATGCCTTTCCGAAACTCTCTGGCGGACTCGCCGCCATCCTATCCGCCAAGGCCAAAGTGGCCGAGTACATCGAGGAGAAGGCCAGGGCTCACCAGGAGTTCACATGGACGACGATCGCAACCAGTCCCTTTTTTGACTGGGGGCTGGATCACGGACTGTGGGGTATCAACTTGAAGGAGAAGACGGCGCGTGTAATTGACTCAGGGGACGAGCTTGTGTCGACTTCGACGCTGGGTTTCGTCGCCCAAACAATTGTGTCCGTGCTGCAGCGTGAGGAGGAGACTAAGAACAAGTTGATCGAGGTTGTGGAGTTCAATGTCAGTCAAAATGAGGTTTTGAGGACCTTTGAGGAGGAAACGGGGAGCAAGCTTGAAGTCCAGGTGTTGAGTGGAAAGGAGTTGGGGAGGGCGGGAGAGGAGAAGCTGGCGAAGGGGGATGTCTGGGCGGCTTTCTTCGACTTGTTGCTTGCGTGGAGTTTTGCGGATGGGGGCAATCACGCTGTGAAGGAGGATGAGTTGGCCAATACGCAGCTAGGGCTGAAGGGGCAGAGTGTTCGTGAGGCTATCAGGAAGTACATTAAGACTTGCAGTGGCTAATGCTGAGAGGTGAGGGAGCCAAGGACCTGGTTGTCTGCCTGGATGGCGAGGTCAATCGCGCGCGAGCATTCGCCTGAAGAGGGGCACAGCTTCCCGATGCCCAATCGGAAGTTGTTAGTTAATTGCCGGGCCCCTGTCCACCCAATCAAATCACGTTGATGCCTGACCTTCTTCGCCTAAGAAACAGGCCGCATCCTCACGCTCCAGTTTTCACAGTCACCCAATATGACAGCACACAGTTCAAATTTTAACTGCACCAAGTTCACCGACAACACAAGGCGGATCTTCATGCCCAACTACCGCAAGTGATCCAGAAAGACGATCGAAACCATGCCACCATGGCTCACGAGACAATCTGCAAGCGATGCTCCGCTCTCCTGACTGTCGACGGGCTAAAACAGGCGCAGACAGCCGAAGGCTTTCCTTTGCGGCCCGTCAGCGACTACGGAATCGATGCCAAATATCAACCTGACAAAGACTGGGATGGAGTCGACGGAAACAGATGCTGGATGTGCATCCAGGTACAGCATTGGGTATGGCCCCGCCTGACCGACGGTCCCCTCACCCCTTGGGGCGAGTATGACGACAACGGTGGAGGCATGCTGGGACCCTGGACTGAGCCAGGAGCGTGGGTTGGCGTCTGGTCCAACTTGGTGGAGCTCCCCCCTAGTGATCACAATCGGCTGGGGAGCGAAGGGGGGATGCCAGTTTCGCTACCAGGCTCAGGCTTAAAACCTTTCAACTTCCTTTCAGTGAAAGACCCGCGAATACATGATCGAATATTCCCAGTGAGGCCGACAAGAGGCTTTGTGTGCTGGGTGAATGGGGAGGATGACAGAGAAGAATGCATTCCAAGGCAACGGTTTCCGGAAGTCGAATTCAACTGGATTCCGCCGTTGATCCGGAGGATGAAGATCAAGGCGAATAGTTGCCTCAGCACGCACTCTGAGTGCGGACAGCAGTCAATACCTCTCCTTCCCAAGCGTGTGATAGACGTTGGACCGTCAGTATCCACCTCAAGAACTGCCTCCCTCCACGTCTCCGAGCCAAATCAAAGAGCCAACTACGCTTGCCTGAGCTACTGTTGGGGCAAGGAGCAACAATACACCCTGAAGAACGCCAACGAAGCAACGCTCAGGAGCGAGATCGATTTTCCACGCCTGGGACAAACGATTCAGGATGCTATCACCATGACCCAACTCCTCGGACTTCGTTATCTGTGGGTCGACGCCCTGTGCATTCTCCAGGACGATGCGAATGATAAGGCCATCGAAATCAAGAAAATGGCCAGCATCTATGGTAGTGCTACCCTGACCTTTTATATCGGCCAAGCCGAGTCAGTCAAAGAGGGATTTCTCGCTCCCCACCTCACAAAGCCACGAGAAAAAGGCCACCAGGGTATGCAGCCAACCCAGCACCAAGTCCCCCTCCCAACTCCGCACAAGTCTGCCACGATCAACCTACTTCCCATAGACAACAGGGCGGTCGACAAGTTCTCCTACAGTGGGCCATTCGAGCGCGATGTCGTCGTACCCCTCGACTACCGGGCCTGGGCGTTTCAGGAGTTCCTCCTTTCCCCTCGCATCCTGCTGTTCATGTCTCTCAATGTCTACTGGGTCTGTAGAAGATGGCATTACCAGCCAATGTACTCGCAGAACCCGTTTCATCGGAATGCTGGGAACATAAATTCCATCCCCCACCTCAACGAAATCATCAGCCAGGGGAAGAGAATGCCGCGATCGGACTTTTTCAAGGCCTGGAACTATATCTTCAGCGATTACAGCTACCGGAAACTCACAGACCCCGAGGACCGACTTGACGCCCTGACCGGTGTGCTCTCTGTTATTTCAGAGGCTCGAGAAGATAAATGTCACTTTGGACATTGGGAGTCAACCCTGCCCGGTAGTCTCATGTGGCAAAGTTCGGAGGGCACTCCGGGTAGGCACTCAAGAGCCCCCAGCTGGTCGTGGGCTGCGGGGTGGAGGAAGCAGTTTCCGATCGGCGAGAGCGTCATCCCGCAGTCGGAAGTCCTCGACGTGAAGTCGAATGGAATACTGAAGCTGAGAGCAAGGGCCTTGGAATCTTTCACTGGAAGCACATGCGTGGACGATGAGACGTTGTGCGACGCACACCATTCGTGGCTGAGGGTTGTTGTTGGAAACTATAAGCCGTACCATACAGACGAAGGCAAGCAGGGAGTGTTGTTCACATGTTTGATGCTGGAGAAAACATCTGCCGTGGAAGATGGCATGGAGGTGTTTTGTCGGAGAGGAGTGGCTCATCAAAGGTTTGATCTGTCAGGGACTACGGTCGAGAGGCTGCTGGAAGAGCACGGCGTGGAGAGGGATTTTCTCATCAAATAGACCTGCAGACCTGCCTTATCTACGAAATATCTAGCTAGTTCCGAAAAAAATAGATTGACCCCCAATCCTGATAGAACAGCGGTGCGGACGCTCAAACCTCACCCCCCACACCAACCAGGGTTGCTTATACTTCTTCCTGCCCTCCCCGTCTGCCCTCACTTTCCTGTATCCTCTCCATTATGCTCCCTACACTCTGCACCCTTCGGTGGCCCTGAAGTCTCAACTGTTCCGGACTCACCCTCACAGCGAATTCCGGCGGTAGCGAAACTTTCGGGCTCGCTAGACACGCCATACTATCAGTTGGTGAGCAAGGCAAGCCTTGCATGAAGGGAAACGGAAATTCCCAGGTTATCTCCTCGTCGAGTTCGTCTTCTGAAGAGGTGTCCGAGGACGCGTCACCGTGTTGGTCCTGGTCGAACTCGAATTCAGTTGGCTGCGGGCTTGGAGATGGGACGGTGGATGATATGCGGAGAGTGAATGAGAGGGAGGTTCGAGATTGCGGGTCAGCATTGCTCTCCCGGAGGCAGCTTTCTTCTTGGGTTCCACAGGTTTTCTCGGTTGACCACTCATTCAAGCGATAAATGCGCAAAGGCGGACACGAGTTCCTCCTTGCGAGAACGACAGCCGGCAAGGCAGGCTGGTGGACCTTTGTTGACGGGAGGGCAGCTGAAAAGGGTACGTCTGCGAGAAGCTCAACAGGATGCTTCACCACAGGGTTCGATGGATTCCCGCAACTACCCTCAAAACTGTTATCCCTCGAAACGGCCGAGGGTATTTGGAGCGTTGGGCTTGGAGATCGACTGGCAACCTCATCGTGGCAAGCCAGAAAAGGGGGAGACAACTCTCGGCCCCTGAGTGGTGTGCAAGGGAGATGTGGGTTGAGATTGAGATTGCCTTGTTGCAATATGTCGACGATGTCCCCAAAGATATCGGGATCCGTGATGACGCCGAGGTCGGGGGATTGTCCACTGTTCCTGGTGAACATGCCTGATTCAGGCCGCCGTCCAGCCCAGACACACCACAGCGTCACAGCCATTGCGAAGAGGTCGTCCGACTCGGTAGGAACAAAGCACCGTCCAAAGTGGGTATTCGATCTCGCACGAGGCGAAACAAACTCCTCGTCTCCGTCCCAGCATCTTTGTTGCGTCTTGTCCGGATTCCCTCGATCCACCAACCTCGCGTTGGCAAAGTCGGCAAAAATAAGCTGTCCTTCGGAGTTCCATCGAAGGGAGCTGGGATTGACATCCCCATGAACAATTCCCCGTGCATGAAGTTGTGAAACCAGCTCGATAATGCGGAGTGACGCAGGTAAGCGCTCTTCTGGGCGGATCTCCAGCAAAACAAACGGAACACCCCTTTCAATGATTGCGGACTCTTGATGGAAAGTCAAACGCGCCACGTTTATTTGCCCAACGCGAGAGATAAGGCTGGTGGCGATGTCTTTTCCTACGTATTCGAGGATATCGGCTTCGTCTTTGGAGCAGGAGGCTTTGAGGAGGAGGGTGTCGCTGAGGGGGATGAATCCTTCGGGTTCATTGTCTGCGATACAGTCTTCCAGAGACGCAGGCTGGCGGTGGAGACGCGGGTCGTCGGTAAGCATAATCGGGGACAAACCGGAAGCGCGGAGGTTGCCGGGCTGGCGCTGAGTGGATGTTCGGCCGGAAGTGTCCATTATGGAGCCGCAGGCCGGGCGGAGAGGTGGGGGCGAGAATGCCGTGTAAGTCAACGACAAGGCAAGCTCAAACTTTTGCGCTGGGATGTTTTGGCTAGGAAAATGAGAATGAAAGAGTGTTACTTGAAGTGGAGCCGTCCTACATGTGACGGCTAGCCATCCCCCTAAATATCTATCGTTACATGATCCCACTTCCAAGTGCAGCTTGTTTCGATCCACAATAGCTTTGGTCCAATCCTTCAGCTTTGTTTCAGAAAGCGCGGTAATTTTGTATTGAGTTGTTGGTCCCCGGAGTGGTCAGTTTCTAGCTCCATCAGCCGGCCAGGTCGCCTGACTGGCCGACAGCGGAAGGGGTCGCCTTCCCGCAGGCGGTTTGCGCTTTGCAGCTATTACCTGATGCTCAGGAAGGCCGGAATTTCCGCCAGGCGCTTAAGTTCATTAGCGCCCAGGCAGGTAGACAGTTTCTGAACCCCAACTGTACGATGCTGGGCTGTGGCTCAATTCGCGCCGGGATTCGCTGTTGGGGGCGGCAAGTGAACAGCCCCATTGGAGAAGCGCTCCCCACTCCCAGCCAACCACAAGAAGGGGCGACGAATTTGACGTCCAATACAAGAATGGTCTTCAGCAACAATATAAGTCATAAAGTTTTGCTGCATATGGCAAGCGGAACTTGATCCAAATACCCGGTGGCTGTGGCGTCAAAGTAAGGAGCCCTGAAACGACACCTAGTTGTCCTAAGAAGGGCGGACAGTAGAATGAACATATTCGTTCGTTCCTGGAATAATGATATTGTTCACCCCCCTGATGATGGACACGAAAGACACTATGATAACATGACAAAGGGGCATATAGAAGCAGCCGACATCCTGGTCTCCCAGCCATTAGGAGGTCCTACCTATTGTTGCCAAACGGTCGAACAAGAATAGGCCTAAACGAGCCTTGCCTATTCTGTAATCTGTGCATAGGTGCCTACCTCCGCCCTGTCACAGAACCATTCTCGCAGCCCAAAATGTTATTCCTGGAGATTTATGAGTACCTGCACTCTATCGTCGCGCAATTCTCGCTCCTAATGAAAGTGGCATTGGCCACAACAGCTCTCGTTGCGCTCGTTGGGCTGGCTGTGTGAAGGTATTTGGGGTGTATCATCTACTCTGTTTTAATCCATCCGCTGGTCACCATTGCGGCGACAACCTGCTTGGCCTTATTGATCTCAGCCATCCACTCCGTCATTTCAATTTCCTGAAATTTGCGTCTACCTCTACGTAGCTCGGTTGGCGCTCACTGGAGGGGCCCGGGCCGGCTCCCACACGTATCTACTTCATAGCCCGTTTTCTTAGTCCGCGTATTTCAGACGTTATCCTCTCCAAAAACGTGGAGTGCTTTGGGACCTTTTACTATCTATAATGCTGATGGTTTCGTTTTCGGAAGGCTGAGTACAACCTTCATGTCCCTAGATAGAGGCATTACCTCTCTTGGGATGGTGATAACACACTTCTTAACTTTAGGATAACATTGCTTCCTGGCTAAGGCTTTCTTGGGCGTACACGGCCGCGATCTGGTAACACAAAGGGAATCCTGGGATGCCCTAACGACGACAGTTACGGAACCCGAGATGCCGTTCAGGAGTTCATGGGAAGTCTTCTACATCTTTTTCCTGAGACCAATGGTATGGGGAGCAGTTCCCCGCCGGTTGTACGCTATCGTATTAGTTCAGATTAACAGACACGTGTCTACAATGGTGGGGCTTGGTTGTCCCCAATGGTTGGGACAAATCTGGATACAGGTACTCGCAAACCTTGCAAGGGTATTTTGGGATGATGTCGTTGGTATTGCTGGATTTGAATGAAACCAGAGCAGAGACGCCTAAGGACATTATTAAGCTGGTTCATGCCGAAAGAAGGCGAATTCCAAGCCATATTATCATTGAGTACCTACAGATGCCCTGCAAGACCCGTAAGTACACCTGCACTGGAAGCAGACGAGCAGAAGCAAAAACCCCCCAACGCCCATGCTCCAATGGAAAATATAGACCGAGTCCCTGTCGCATAACCCTCAATTGAACCATTCCATGCCCCTGTGTATGCTTCCCATCTGCTTCACCAACGGGAAGAATCCAATTACCTCCTCAAAATAATTCAGACACCTGTGCCGCTTTGCAACGTGCCCACCGCCCCTGCTGATCCCCTTCTTCGGGTCCTGATTCTTGAAGTGCTCCTTGCCTTGAACATGCAACGGCCCCGTGCACGTCAACATGCTCGCGATGTAATTCATGGCGATATCCTCGCAGTTGAAGTTCTCGTCTACATGGGCTCGAATCAGTGTCGGAATCTGCTCTCCCGAAGAGTAGTAATCCATGAGGGAGAGATGGACAAAGGCCAAGTTGGTGAGAACCATTGAGTACCAATCCTGCCCCTTCTTGCACGGGTGATACGACAGCGAACCCTTGTCATTCCGGGTGAAGCATCGTGGCAAGGCGCCGGTGATGCGGTACCGGCCGAGCTGGCGCCATGTCTGAAAGACAAACTCGAGGTCAGAAGGCTCATACCAGACGTCGTCGTCGTGAGAGAGGATGGCCTGGGTTTCGTAAAGCGGATCAGGGGCAAAGCGAGCATTAAGCGAGTCGTATGATGAGTACCGGTAGCGGACGCGAACTCCTAAGGGAGAAGTGTATGACGGCGGTGGGTCCGGGGACTCGCACCAGACGATGACAACTTCGTGGAGCGAAGGGATCGGGGTGGAGAGAAGCTTGGTCAGGGTGACGTTGAGGATGTCGGGGCGTTTGTAAGTCAAGATAGCGATGCTGTGAGGAGGGTCGTATTAGTGGCTGAGGGGCCAAGAATGGGGTGGAGGGATGAAGATGCAACACAACGGGCGGTATACCCGGAGTGAGGAGCTTTGCAGGGAAGGGGAAGACTAACGTGAACTTGTCATCCATCAGGTGAGCATATCGGACATCGGCCTCAAGCCAGACCTTGCGGGCGGCTGCGTGGGCGTCTTCGCCGCATGCGCCGGCATATCCCAGTGGAACTTGGAGCGCACTGATAAGCGGCGATGGCGGCTCTTCCAATTGCGACTGCTCCTCGGGACTTGGTGGCTCCGCGACATCCGAAGTGACGAGAGATGGTGATGGCGATGGCGGCGTTTCCGCTTGAAGTGCGCCGCTCCTAACCGCCGCCAGCGGCCCGGCGAAATGATTGGTAAAAATCGAGAGGATCAACGCCATCACGAAGATGGCCGAACACAGAATCGTGGCGAGTTTCCTCGGGGGGATGCCCCCCAGACCTTCGACGGCCCGCAACATGACGGCTTCGATGACGATGTTGGAAAACCGCCCAGAACGAGGGAACTCACATAGGCATGGGACCTGGGGCCCGGCGGAGATAAGAGGGCGGAACATCGCAATGCCCCCTGAGAGTCTGTGGGGTGCGCCACGAAGCTAGACGGTTAGGGGATGACGCGCCACCACGAATCGGCCACGGAACAACTTGGGATTAGATAGCGTGAGCAAAATCTGCAGCAAAACCCTGCTGAGAAAGCGCTCTCATCCTAACAAATCCAGGTAACTTACTCAACATGGACAAAGTTGAATCCACAGAGGTGGACCGTGAAGGCTGACTCGTTTCCCAAAGGGGTTGGCAGGCCGACATGGATGGTGAAGTTTGGGATTGTCCAGCTCCACTATCACACGATAGTGCGCCTTGGCAATAGTTCAAGATTTCCCGCGGCGACGGGGAATGAGCCGCAACGTGGGGCGTGGGTTTCTGTTGGTGGCTAGCGCGACCTGGAAATACCAGCTGAAAACCCCTGAAGCGGGCATGAGCCACCGTGTGTGAGATACCGAGTGAACACCCAATCGAATCAATGAGTTTTTGAGATAAACGAGAACTCAAACACGATTCGAGAATTCGCAGCCGAAACACGCTGAGTCATGATCCAATGCATCCATTGAAGGGATCAACGCCCACTTGAAGCAACTTCGATGTTACGATAGAGTTGGTGTCACCAGGGGTCCGGGGCAGCTCAACAAAACATCTTTCCATCACTCCACTCCTACTTCCTGTTTGCTTCCCAGTCCAACCCCATCTCCAAAAACCACGAATCTCTCTCCTTGATCCACCTCCCAACCGGCGTCTTTGGGCCTTCTGCGGCAATAAGCTTCCTGGCTTCATCAACCCCCATGTATCCCAGCCACAGTTCTTCCTTCTTCTTCAGCATCTCGTCCGTCACCCCTTCCGGATCATTCGTCTCCGGCAGAAAGTCCGCAATGTAGCAAAGCGTGATCTGCCGTACTCCCACGTTGTCAACGAACTGCCACTCCTCCGAGGTCGCGATCGGCGGTTCAGGTGCCCACTTGGGGGCGTTGCTGGTGTCTCCGCTCTGAGATGCCTCCTTAGGCTTCTCCCTCAGCCGAACCCGTCCGCCGGTCGTCCACATGAACTCGATCTGAACGGCAGCTTCCAGACTCAGGTCGCGAGAGGCAAGGTCGTTCAGGGGTTCGATGAACCCGCCCGGCAGACGGTGCTTCGGGACAGTGGGCCAGGGGCGGGAGATGCCGATTTGACCGGTGGGGGTGAATGCCAGATACCGGAACGCGAAGCGGTCGGCGTAGTTGACATTGGGAGAGGGGGCGCCGATGGCTCGGTGGGGAGTTCCGGGGGAAACCCCGGGGAGTCCGGAAGGGTGAGCAGCGGGCATGGCGTCTTCGGAGTGCAAGGTGTGAAAGCTATGGTATGGTGCTGGTCGCCGTGATCAAAACAGTCCGATATGATGGAATTGCACAGTATGGAGGAGTTCGGAGAGGGAGGTGAGACGGGCGACGGACCCCCATATTGCCGCGGATGATGGATCACGTAATGCGACGTTTGGCATCAAATTGAAGGGGGCTAGCCAATAGCGTTTGCAGCCGCTGACATCGACGCGCCAGGATGTAACCAAGCTTGGCGCGAACCGCCGCCACGTGAGGATCAAGATGTGATCTATTGATGTTGACATTGAGTCGCGGTGTCGTTGCCTGTACGGAACGATTTCGGTATCATCTCCATCTATAAACCAAGATGCTCCGTCACGGTGGATCTTAATGTTGGAACCGTGACTTGACGGAGGTTCGTAGTTGCGATTTGATGAGTTTTCGTACTGGCTGGTCAGCTTGATATTGACAGGTTGAACTCAATGAACGACAAAGGTCACGGCATGCCCGAGCCGTGGGAATACCACGTGAAAGGCGGCCACGAGGAATTGACTTAGACTTTGTGGAGTGGCCGGAAGCCGTTACAACGGCAGCCACCAGTGCTACCTTTTTTTCCCCATCTCCCCGTGATTCCCATCAGTTCCCCATTTAATCCCTCAATCGACGTCGTCACCTTTTGCGTTTCCAAGTCAGTTTCATCCAAAAGCTCACCGCCTCGTTCCGTTCATCCCAGGACATCTCGCAGTCAGACCACCATCGTCTCTACCTTCCTCCCCATATCCGTCGCAAAATGTCGTTGTCAGCTTTCGCCTCCGCCCAAATAGGCACGATTCTCCTGCCGCCAACACCTCCCCCAACCCCGACCGTCCTGGTGACCAACATCAAAGGCCAGGCGATACTCGGTACGAGCGGATACCTCCTTCCGCCGGGCCTTGACAGCTTGCCCCGAACAGGGAGACCTCCGCTCCCACAACACACCACGGCCCAGGATGAGCCGCCTGCCCCCGGGTATGTGGCCGCTCTGGGGAATGTGGCCGCTGCTGGAATTGTGGCCGATGCTAATGCGAGGGAACGGATCGCCCCTGACATCGTGGTGACGAACCCGGACGGCGAAGAGACTCCCCTCCTTCACCACCAGTGCCGTTACTGCCAGTCTTCGGCCCCACAGATGAGATGGGCGCGAGCTTCCAGCGCTGCGGAGCCACAAGAAGCCATGCCGTCTGTCTGGCAACGGCTCAGGTCTTGGTTTTGTTGATGGGCAGGTGAACGATACGCCACAACCCGATGCAATAACACAGACTGAAGTCAACCATGCGGTGTGACCACCGAGTCCGCTTTGGCTAGCTTCGATATCCCACCTCGTTCGACCCTCCGCGTCGAAAGGGCGGCGATCTAGTTCGCCCCACACGCCTTCTGCAGGTTGCTTTGTCAGGGCCCGCCCATATCCACAAGAACACCGATGATCCTTCCCGACCGCGAATACCTTCCTCAAGCCTTTCTCACCGACACTAGCGTTGACGGATATGTCTACCTCCAAACCTCAATGAGCATCCCCGATACAAGCTCCCTTCCCCCCGAGGCCGTCGACCTACCAGGCCGCATGTACGATGCAGCTCGCCAAGGAGACATCGCTGTCCTACAACAAGCCTTGCCTGCTGGTCTTCTTCCAAACTTGACGAATGAGAAGGGAGATGTACTTGTGTATCCGCCCACCCCATGCAAAGGAAAGAGATGCTGACATCGCCAGCTGATGCTAGCGGCTTACCATGGGCACGCCCCTCTGGCGAAGCTCCTGTTGGAACACGGAGCAGATCCTAACCGGGTCAACGACCGCGGGTAGTCCCCACTGGCGGGCGCGGTGTTCAAGATGGAGGTCGCGGTTGTGGATGTAGGCCACTACCTGATGTGCAATGAACGGCGGCTGGCTGACATACGGGGGCGGGGAGTAGATCCTTCTCGAGGGCGGGGCTGATCCCGACTACGGGAATCACTCGGCGATGGAATGCATCGTGATGTTTAGCCAGGTTGACAAATGGAAGGAAAACTTTGAGGCCGCTTCAGGACGGGGGACAGCAGCCTGGGCGAGTTAGATGCAGCGTAGATGAAGGGAAATAAACGGTGATAGATTTCCGCCGTACTTGACTTGACAGCTCCTTTATCCAGTCTTGACATTCCCCTTGTGCCCCTCATTGCATTTACTACAACCCCTTCCTTTGCCCATTGTAATGTACAAACTGCGTCACTCTACGCAGAAGCCTTGACGCCCGCAACGGGGCACACCGCCTCTTTCGAAGCATGGCCCACATCCGGATGACCATGCAGCTTCCCCTTGTGATGTCCAACCGTCGCCTTGGTGATCGGACACTCAGCTCCGTCTTCCTTATCGTCGGTCTTGGGATGGTCGGGCGGGAGGTACGTGGTCGCGGTGCCGACGACGGGGCAGACCTCGTCGTCCATCTGCTTCGACTTAGGCTCGTTGACCAGCGTGTTGGTTACGAAGGGGCAGGCCGAGGCATCTTTCGGGTCGCGGCCGGCGGGGATTGGCACGGCGGGGTGCTGGTGCAGGTTGTGGTGGTGCTCTGTCTTTGCGCCGACGCGGGGGCACTTCTGGCCGGGTTTGGAGAGGTCGATGGAGGGATGCTCCGGCGGGAGCGTCGAGTTGGTTGTGCCAACGACGGGGCAGTTGAGCGGGGCAGTGTCGGCCATTTTGAGTTCTCGGTAGATGCGAAAGCCTCGGATGGGTTGAGGTCGATTGAGATGATGGAAATCGTGGGAGTGGCAAGGTGTGTCGCGCAGTGATTGAGGAGTCAGCGAGGTGGAGGAGAAAGGTGACTTGAGCAGGCGGGTGAGAGGCAGCCCCTCGGGCGCCGAATTAATGCGGCCATCTGAGCTAGGTTGCCGTTTGTTCTGCTTTTGTCTGCCGCTGGAAGGCCGTCGCAAAGCGGGAGGCAGGTGGTCAGAGCATGACGTATGGAGCGAGCGCGACTGCTCTGGTAGATTCGGTGTGGAGCAATTAAGAGCATTTTCAGCCAATCAGAGGCCAGGCAAAGGTAATGTTGTGATGCGCAGCGCGCGATCTGCCAAGATACCCCGCCTTGGCAAAGCTTCACCGAGCTCCAGAATGTCATCCTGAGCCCAAAGCTCCAGTTGCTGGGACAAGGACCGGCGTTTCCCCTTCAAAAGCCGTCGGATTTCCATCAATTGTCTTTCGCACGCTGGGAGCCCCCCTTGTCGTGCTTCGAAGCCCCCGCCGCGCGTTTTTCCCCGCTGGAGCTGGCGATCTCGCAGGCCGGGCGCTGTCTGAGAACATGTTTTCACCTGTTCTTCCCCGCCCAGTTGTGCAATCCAAGCACTCAGTAGAGCAGACATCCTTGCAAGATATTTGTCCTGCATTTGCTCCGCAGTCGAATCGGAATCTCTGACGCCATGGAATGCGTTATGCAGCTCCTTCGCCTCCCCCGCACCCGCGTTGCCCTTCAATCGGGTGCGAGATCGTGCCGGGTTGGGTCACACGGGAAGATGGATGACGTCTGGCTTACACTGCAAGTCCTACGCTGCTGGTTTCTGGTCTGGCCCGGCATAAAGGGAAGTTTCCTCTCCAGTTCTTACCGAGTGATTCCTTTCTTTTCTTGTGGAAGGGCATCGTGAAACGGAAAATCCAGCCAAAATGATCCATCCCGAGCAAGTCATCCAAATGTTGAACCCTACGGCCACGGCCACAGCGCACCCGGGCCCGGTGCCTACCGTCATTCGTACGCACCCCGGACTCTCTCAATTCTCGGATTCCGAGCACGGATGCTAACAGTTCGCAGCGACTCCGCCGGACTTTCAGGTCGCCTCCGCTGACGGTCACCGAACTCTATGGGTCATGTTCGGCATCATGGTTGCGTCCTCGGGCGTGTTTGCTCTCTCGTCATGGAACGTGCCGATCTCGAGGCGCGTCTACTACGTCATCACCACCTTGACGACCATCATCGCCGCCCTTTCGTATTTCGCCCAGGCGTCCGGGCATGCCACGTCCTTTAGCTGCGTCACGGTCCGCGACCACCATGAGCATGTTCCGGATACCTTCCACGAGAGCTGTCGGCAGATCTACTGGTCCCGTTATGTCGACTGGGCGTTGACCACGCCGCTGCTGATTCTCGATCTGAGCCTGCTGGCGGGCATCGATGGAGGCCACACGTTGATGGCGATTGTTGCGAACGTTATCATGGTCCTCAGCGGTCTGTTCTCGTCATTCGGTGCTACGGGAACAGCACAGAAGTGGGGATGGTATACCATTGCTTGCGTTTCCTACCTCTTCGTCGTCTGGCACATCGCTCTGCATGGAACTCGCATTGTCTCCGCCAAGGGGGCTGGAGTGAGGAAGCTCTTCAGCTCCTTGGGCCTGTTCACTTTCATCCTGTGGACGGCATATCCAATGTAAGTGCTCTATCGTCGGACTCATCTGATTTGCAGTTGCTAATAATCTGGCAGCGTATGGGGTTTCGCCGACGGTGCTCGTAAGACAACTGTTGACACCGAGATCATGACCTACGCCGTCTTGGATGCCTTGGCCAAGCCCGTCTTTGGTGTTTGGTTGCTCATCAGTCATCGTGCCCTGGCCGAGACAAACGTTGAACTCGATGGGTATTGGTCACATGGTCTTGCTGCAGATGGCAGAATCCGTGTTGGAGATGATGAATGAATACCACCACAAACCGTTCCCAAATGGGTGGTCTAAAATTTCGAGTGTTCTTGTAGCTGCATATGGGGGGTTTGTAATGGTTAGTGCTGCATGTTACTCCCTGTTTTAAAACTTAAGAGATCATGAACAGAATGAAAAGTCTTAGGTTGTCATAGCAATTATGGAACGTGTTATGCAACCTCTTATGGATGAATGCTCAGATCATATGGTTTAGGTGTCCAGACACAGTGTAAAGATGATGATAAATTGCATGGAGGTGTTGAGGCGTCAGCCGTATACCGGTACTGGGGGGATTGTATATCGAGCTATCCCTGCCAGCCAGCGATCTAGGTAGAGCAGATACTGCTGGTCATATATCGAAGACCAAGACGCGTCGGGGCTGCACTTCGGCTAACTGCTGCTACTTTTCGTCTCGTTAGGTATTTTCGCGTGGCGAGGGGATTCACCCGAATACCACACAACCGATTTTGGTGAATAGGGCTCTGTGAATAATGCTAATTAACAAAAGCGTGACGATGCCTAGGAAGCGCGCTGTCTGCTGAGCGAATCTGCTCCAGTTGCTGATATATATTTTCACCCATCCCCCCTCTATCGTCCCTTCCTCTTCTCATTTTCTCCATCGCCAGGAGGTTACTGTTCTCAGGGAGCAATCACCACATTCGTCGCTCATTGCTGGCAGCATGGTAGCGGCATCAAGCGAGGCAGCTATTCTCAAGGCTATCGCAGACCAAGCAACAAACCTTGAGTAGCTTGATATCGTTTTCGAGCGCCGCAACTGTCTGAACGAGGCAGACATGAACGAATTCACTCTGGCAAAGATTCGCCACGATCTCTTGTGGATGGAGCCCCGGCTGGAGCTCACCGCGGCCGACCTCACAGCGGCAGCGCTCTCTGAGTCCAACTAGTGGGTTATCGCCCCATACTTTTCCGGAGGAGGCGCGAGAGGCTCGGGTGAAGTGTGAGAGATGGGGTAAGGTGCTCTCAGAGACTCGGGAAGTGTACCGTCGGGCAGTGCTACTCAAGGGAACTTGACACCTCCTGTATATTAGATACGTAGGTAGCGATTGAGTGGCAAAGCTGTTGCTTTCTGCCCGAGGAGGGCACTCCTCACCCTCAATTACTTCCGAGGTAGAGAAATCTGACCTTACAATAGCACGGATTGCGGTCTGTTTTGCCCGGAGATGTTTTATCCTTGCTACCACTTACAGCGAGCTATTTGACGTCATTGTATCTAGGTGCCGAGCAGGCTCTGGACCTACCTTGACCCCATCCATTCCCCAATCTTGCGACCGTTGAGCGGGTCAAATTTACCTCATTAGTGGTCGACACCTCAACCACGGCGCCTCCATTCCCCCAAGGATGAACTAGCCTCTCCACTCCCTTGTGTAACGTAACCATCTTCAAATGTTGGAATTAACGCCGCTGCAGATACATGCTGCCGCGATGGTGAAGGGGGCAAGCGTTTCCATGAAGATCTCGTGCCATGGAAGCCTTCTTTGATAGACAATGAACAGTTTCGAGAAACAATGGCCATTATTGCGCCATACGCAACTCTGTTCGCGCATGGTGCTGCCCCATTATACCTAAGTTCAGCGAGTTTCGTCCTCCGGTTTACGTTGTGCCACCAAAGCCAAAGCAAAAGGTTAAATACACTTTCCATTCTTAGCGAACGACAAACCTAGCTGCTAACTAATGACTACTTATTTATTAATCCCGCCATCACCCTCCCCCTCCGGTCTCTCTTGTCCCCCATCATTAAAGGACGATATCACACGACGGCGCTCTCTGCCTTTGCCTTGCCCAACCACCATGACCCTTGACAAATTCACTCGCCGACTCGAATCCTTGATGGCGGAGCTGCATTGGCCGTCACCAGCAAGTGTACAAACCTACCTCCTCCCCTCCCCCCCCTTGACCTCACCTTGAGAGAATACTAATGGTAAATTCTAGAAATTCACGCCGAGACGATCTCGCTTCCCTACTCAGCACCGTTTAGCCCCGTCTGCCCCGTCCCGCGGGACGACTCATATGTTCGGCTCCAGCTTGAGTCCCCCAGCCCCAATATTACCACCAATCTGAATCTGCCACGATGCGGCGCAGTGCACGACCTTCGGCATGTGTGCATCAAGATGAGTGAAGACTTCACCCTTGCGCGATGGTATTCGTACCATCTTGCCGACAAGTCCAACAAGTTCCGGATGCTTGAAGCCGTCTCGGAACACGCTACCAACCTAGAACAGCTTGATCTCGTTTTTCGACGCCGGTCGACCCTTGGCAGACCTGGTAGGAGCCTCAATAGGAATTCCAAGGTCCGTAAGGACTTTTCATGGATGGATGATCCTATGGACGTCAACTTGAACCTCGTCCTATTCCACGGCGTAACCGCTCCTGACTCGACTCGGCTCCCTGAACAGCAGCGGGAGGTCATTTCAACGTATCTGAACCCTCGAGATGACCGCGCGGTCTCAACGACCAAGCACCTCGCTCAGTATTCAATTCCCTTAATCACCGAAGCGAGCTTCTTAACTCGGTCTGGTGTCTTGAGCAACAGAAGGTGCTGTTGAGCGGCCGGGTTCTTAGCATTTTGAAGAACACCAGATCCACAAAGCTGCGGAAGCTGCGGCTTATTGGCACTCTCGATAGACATTAGGCAGACTCTGTGGCGCAAGACATTGGCGTACAAGTTGAGATGACCCTAGACGACAAGTAGGTAGAGACTAGAGATGGCTGTAGTCAAGGTAGCGCTCTGGAGTTTCACAAACCAGTCGTGCTAGTTACTTATCAGACCATTCCCTCAGATTCCGTGTTGTACTTCTATCGTTTGTGTAACTCGACGGCGCGGGTCGCAACTTCTAACCAACCACAACCCCCGATCGCGCTGAATAACATCATGATCACCTTCCCAGGGCTGCCTAGCGCGGCGCCATGCATGGAAATATGCAGCCACATTTCGGGGAGGGGTCGTGGTCACGACCATCAGGCGAGGCTCCGAGGCAACAATGGTTCGTCAGTTAAACAGCGGGGTAGCCACTTCTCCTTCATCACTCATCTCTTCCCAACCTGTCTGTGCTTCCAAAGCTGTGAGGGGTATGTGATCGGAAGAAACGGCATCGACCATGGAAGCTGCGGGCCTTGCGCTCGCGGTGCTGCCCCTGTGCGCCGGTAAGATCCGAACCCTTTGACCACACTTCATGCATTGAGATCTTCCTGTTTCCCCGCTTTCCGGCTGGTCGGGCGCTGACAGTGTCGCGTGTTATGAACAGGGGGTTTCCACATTGTCGACATGATCAAGTCTTCCAACAAAGGAATGCGACTGGTGTTGACAAGATGGGAGATACAAAGAGATGTAAGTCTTTGTTTCACTCGACCCCCGGCAGTATTGCACTAACAATGTTCTGTGTCGCAGCGCTTTGAAGACTGGAGCGAAATTTGGCAAGACAACGGCCTCACAATCCACAAATACGCCCGAGAGAGCCCTCGTTCTGCCCAACGAATCCTCAAGCACCTCCTTCTCCTCTCCCAAACCTTCTTCGACCTCGACCGTCTCCAGAAGCGATTTGGACTGAAGTTGACCAAAGGCGACCAAGAACCGCGCCTCGGGATTGTGCGCTACCGTCGTAGTAGCGGCGGCGGGAGCCATGCCCGTGACGGCGACGGCGATGAAGAAGAAGACCTTGGGAAACAAGATGTCTCCGACTTTGAATTCAAGTTCAAGCAAGGCCTCGACATGGAGCCAACACGAGTCGACGCCTTCAAGCGCCGCTGCGAAGTCAACCTGACCCTCCTTCAAAAATGCAAGTTCGTGCTCGGCGGACGCAAAGCCCTCGATGGCTTCATCGACGTCCTCAAGGAGTACAACGACATCCTGCGAGACTTCTCGCCGAAACGCGAGCTTGCCAAGATCACAAGGGGTTTCGACCATCTCAGCAGTCTTCTTCATGAGCAGCTGCTGGAAAGAGCAGATGCAGCCGAATACGAAGCGCAGCATGCCGAGGTGGATACCGAGAGGCAGCGCTATCACGATCTTGCGCTGGCGGCGAGATTTTTGGATGCGTTGCGTCGAGGGAGGGATGACCCGGTTCCTTGGCATAATCGAAGCAATTTCATTGTTGTCTACGATACTCTGGGTGTGGCTGACACCTCACTCTTCAGCGTTGGCGTCATGAGATCCAGGGGCTGTGTAGTTCTGATCGAATGGCTTGACCCTGCAGCTGTTGCGACGCGAGAGGCGGTGGCAAAGGCCGAGCGGACGGCTAGGATGCTGCAGACGGAGCATCCGAGACGATTGTTGCTTCCGGATTGTTACGGCATTGTGGAAGAACCGAGCTCGGGTCAGGTAGGCTTTGTTCTTACAACGCCGAAACACATCTCCGAGCTCCCGAGAGAAGCCGACTTGCGGGATCGAACGGGATTTCGGATGGTTCGTGGGCCGATTACACTGCGGAACTTGATCAAGGGGATGCATGAGTCCTACGATAGGAATGTTGACCTGGGCAAGCGGTTCCTCCTGGCACAGAAGCTCGTCGGGGCTGTACGGTTGATGCACGCCGTTGGATGGGTGCACAAGTAAGACCTTCATCACATTTCGTCACTTTTGTTTAACATTCTCCACCAGGAACATCCGATCTCAACGTATCATCCTCTTTCCCGAGCCAGACAGCGTTGCCCGGTCCGCCCGCCGCGGCGACGGCCAACGACTGATGTTTGAAGAACCACAGCTCATCGGTTTTAGTTACGCACACTCTGCGAACGGAAACACCCGCCAGATTCAAGAATCGGCAACTGAACTCCAGCGTCGAGACTCGGCGGATGCTGAGCTGATAGCTCGCAATCCTCGGAGTCATGCCCGTGTTTGTCTTGACTTGTATCGTCATCCACACAGTCTGGAAGACCCTTCGGCGGAATTTCTGCGTTTTTATGACTGGTACAGTCTTGGATGTGTGTTGCTTGAGATTGGGCGGTGGCAGACTCTCGACGACTGTCTGTTCAGGGGTAATGTGTTGCCGCCGCCGAGGATTGCGATGCGGCGGATTCAGGAGTTGGCTGCGCCTGAAAAGTTGGATAAGTGAGTGATGATTCGACTCTCAGATGTGGTGACCTGAGAACTAACATCTTTGAAGTATCACCGGTTCGATCTATGGCGACGTTGTGCGAAAGTGTCTGGACGTCGGGACTCACGATACCATGACCAAGGAGGCACAGTCCCGGTTGGAGACGGATATCGAGGCATACATCGGTCGGTGTACCGCCTGAGGTGAGGACTATCGTTTATATGAAGTTTTGTAGGCTATCGCTGGCGAACGTGGTTTGGGCAACGAGAGTGAAAAGGGGCGGGACTCAGGGGTAGCCTCGGCCCACCCTAGCGACGAGCCCTTGACTGAGGTTACGCACATCCCGAACACCGAGATTGACAGCCTGAGAATTAAGAGCCCTTTAGATTTCTTTCTGTTGCCTAGGCCGGCACAGTTGTGCTTATTGCGCGTATGTCTTATTGTTGGAGCAGTAATGGCATGACACTGCTCGGTGAGATGCCAGATCAACTCTGTACAACCCGCCTTCATCGCCAACATCTTACCACGAAATCACGCCGTATCAGACTGAGCGGGAGTACTGCTGAATTGCTGAAGTTGTCATGGAGACGGGAAGGACAATCATGGGTGATCGCATCGGAGCGGGGCCAATGCAGCAAGTCAGGGATGGACCTGTGGCTGGCGTGATGTCCTCACCGGAGACATGTCATCAACGCGACCTGACATGGGGTTTTGGTGCCATGGAGTCATTCGGTGCTCTTCAGACAACACCTTCATGTGGATTTGCTGGCCATGGGATACCGAGAAAATAGGATGCACCGGTCAGGGGCCAAGGGCATGAAAGGCCACAGCTGTGTCCAACTAACCGTAAACCCCGTTCATGACTGAAACGAAATATTTTGAGCACCCCCCACGTATTCGTCAAACCAATCGGGAGTTTTGGCGATGGGCACAGCTGTGCTCTGCACCTCTTGTTCGCCCCCCACGGCTCGACACCCCACAGCTGTGCGTCTTGGGGGGCGGGCCGGCAACGGCGCAGCTGTGCTCCCAAACACATGATCCGCCCTGCAAAGCCATCTCATATAACAAGGAACGCACGGCCAATGTTCACATGTGGAAGAGGGCGAGGAAAATCACGCAGACTTGTGTCTTAAACCTCAAGAGCACGCGGGCCCAATCGTGTCTCCAGCCTTATTTTTCGAGGAATGGGGTGGACAAGGGGCGAGTTCAGAATGGTAGCCGCCAGTGTATTTAAAGACACAATCTGAACCCGTTTTTGCCACTGTCTCCTGATCGAAGCAAATGAACCTCTCATATCAAGTGCCATGTCTCAAAAGTCAGCTGCTCCGTCTTGCACTCTGAGCGACGATGGTCGGTATGTCCTCCGCCACTTGATCGTTTATGTTGAGAAGTGTGCTGACAGAGTGACACTCTAGCTCATCCTCCACAGGTCTCCAGCTCAATGCCTATCTTAGAGCCAGTGCTGCAACTGACACTCCGGCTCCCACAGTCGCCGGAGTCGTCAGTTTGACCACTGTCGCAAACGCCAGGTACCAGAGTCTCGAGAGGCAAGTGAACAGCTTGGTAACGCTAGTGAGCCTAATACAGACTTGATGGCATCTTATTTGGATGCGGATTTCACGCAACAACTTTATAGGGAGGCTGTATGATGGGTTGGAGTTGGGTGGTAGGGGCGGGTCTTTTGCGATTGCTTTGTATCATTAGGGGGCGCGGAGATATCGTTTAGCCATGTTGCAGTCCATCATGTAACTATTACCACAAAGTCACCTACTATTCGAATGATAACAGGCTTTTCTCGACTGGAGAGTTGCAAGGATCGCCGTCGGGCTAAAGAGCTCCCCGATCTTACGTTGGGACATAGAATACCGGCCCACATCGCAGTGCTACCGAGGGCGGATAAATTGTACAGCGGAGAGAGGCTGAGCTTGGCGCCTAATGTATGGCTATCATCTGATAGCTAAATGCACACCGAGTCTGCTGGTAATTTCCAAAGTGGGCTGTGCGGGTAACATTGCAGGTCGCGATAGAGCACCTCGGTGAGCCAATTGTAAGTATGTCGTTACAACAATGATACTCACTCTCCTTAATCCGATGACTGATGTTGTCATCGATATCGTGTTTCCACCCGGTGCGGTTGCCCTTCTCCCTTGGTATCCTCCAGCCATGTCATGGAACTCTTTAAAGCCAGCGTACGCCTATGTCCTATCCCTAATTAGGGCGTCTCGCTGTGCAGACCATCTTCTCACATGAAAAAACGCTGCCTACCTCACGTTGACTACCTAAGAGGGGTATAAATCCAGAGTACGGGGGTTCTTGGGGCTTTTTAGATGAATCCCTCGCGATATCAAGCTCGAGTGAAGTTTGAAGATGATCGGCTCAGGCCTTCTACTCGAGAGAGGGGAACCAGGCTAGACCCTAGCCTCCCTGCATAGCCCCTTTTCCGAACCCATTCAACTTCAACGTAACATTGTCATTCAGCGAAATTAATCGGTTCCTGAGGATAGATGCATCCAAACCATAATACGGTGAGTAGATGACCCGACTGTCATATCGTCTCTTGGAAGTCTTGCAGGAAGCCTGGAACTCCTGAGAAGCATATAAGGAACGTCATCGACCAGGAGCCTTCCTGAGCCCCCATTAAATCTCCCGAGTCATCAGCCTTAATATCGCCACCTACAAAATGTTCAACAATATTCTTTCCATTGTCCTCTACGCTGCTACCCTTGCTGCAGCAGCTGCCACAACTGGTCAGAGCGGAGATCATGGCATCTTCGCACGAGCTGCATGCAACGCGCAATGCACGAAGAGTACATTGGGAGCCACATGTGCGTTGGGTGCCTCTTGCTGCACCCAGAGGTGCAGATCAGCCTGTGGTCAGAGCTATGGACGCTGCGAAGGCTTTCTCGGTCTTACCTGTGTGTGCTACGGCTAAGTCATGGACAAGTAAGTTGTCTGAAAATCCATGTTGGTCGTTGAGAATGTCAAGGGACCCTATAAGCTAACAGGAGTGGTATAGGGCTGACTTAAACGCGAGCACTGAATGGGTGTGATGAGATTGGATATGTTGTAGTTATCAGGGAAATGCAATGACAATCAGGCCAATACTACCAGTCACATGGAACCTCAGACCGCTTTCTAAACTTTGCCAGACAGGCACCAATATTGTAGCAATTACGGACATACTCCTCTGACTGCGAAAAACGACGCTTGGAGATGAAAGCTCACCACTCAGTCTGCTTGTTGTTCCAGTCGACACAGAGGTTCCGACTGTTGGGGACGCCTGGATCCGCCCGGAAGCCTTCACCCGCATTTAAGGCGTAGTTTCCGGCGTTGGTGTGCCAAATGCCGTTGGCTGTGATTTCCGAACCGATCTTATTGCTGACGAAAGAGGCGGTGTCTGCGAGAGCCTTCCCAGCGTTGATGGTCATGAGTACGCTGGTGGCAGCAACGGTAGGGAACTTCATGGTTGTTGCGCGTATCACAGGTCTGGAGTTTCAGGTAACTGTTAGTTTGCTTCAGATCCCGTGGTGAAGAGGGGTGCAGAGGCACGCGTGTTGGGTGCGATCTGGTAAATGCGAGGTTGGCTTGCAGTTGGCAGAGAGGGTTGGAACTTCGTCGGGGGGAGAGATGGATAGGGGTGAAACGGTAGGCCGAAAAAAAGCTGTTCAGTGAACGAGGCCTGGTGGGGGGCGGATGGTCGGGAGTCTTTATGTCTTGCTGGTTTCCTTTCATGTGAACACGAGACTCTCATCAGGCTGACTGGGATGAGCGTGCATTCATAGGACGCTAAAATGTATCAAAAGCTATCCGAGGTCCCTAGCTGAAGCCACCAAGAACCTTGCATTCTGTTAGCCGCGGTCCCGTCCGTCCAATTCTCAAGACTCGGAACCACAGTCCTTTGTGGCTTGGAATCACAATACTTCGTGACTTGTGATATCACGATGGCGTCGCACAGGTGTTCGTATTCGCTATTCTCATTTGCCCGAGGCAGACCGGCCACTATCAAGACTTGGTCTCGCTGAGATCTGCGCATATAGGTAACATCGACTCGAATGATCAGTGGGTGAAAAAAGTCCTATCGATGGGATTCTGCATGGCTATAGCCCTGATTGTTGCTTGGGATGCAATACATCTTCCCTGAAATGTCACATTGTCAACGCCAACAGACCGCTAACGGACTCATAAAGGCATCGCTTGCCATTGTGGCTGGGAAAGGGGGAGGATATCTGGCATACGACACGTGATCTAAGGCAGTATTCCACTGAGTTGGCGAGCCGCTCTCTCGAACCGCGCACGTACCTGGCACCGAGGCTAGGGATCTTTTAACACATTGCGACCTTGATCCTCTCTGGGGGCGATAAAAACTGATAATTTGCGGTTGATAGGATTCGGTTTTCATCAGGGGACGTGGCTGGGCAGACTCATGGACTGGGCCATGCTGCATGGCTCTTCATCTCCTGCCAAATCCCCGTTTCTGCACGGACGAAGATAAAGTACTGGGTCTTGCGCTGCTAGTCCTGGACACTTTGGAAGAAAAGATCAAAACCATCATTCTGATAATTCTAGTATGTTTTGGCCTGTTACTTACTGCAGTTTACAACTCCTCGGATCTTGGTGAGTCGGAGCTCTTCACACCTAGCACCTCACCACACCTGCTGACAGTTTGTGACACTCAACGCAACCACCATACGTCTAGCTTATCTGGTATCCGCAGTCCTGCTCGCCGGGGAGATCATGGCAGACTCGTTCGTGACCTATACAACCTACCCCTTCAGAGGTGGCAACTGTGATAGCAGTCGGAGCGTTTGGTGGAACGACTGGGGCCAGGCTCGCCCCTTCAATGGAAATGAACACTGCCGGGACCCTTTCATTCCCAGCGTCACCGAGGTTTGCATGAACTGGGGAGCAGGCACTGTCTACTTTAGGGCCACGGGAGGCCAAAACGCTGCCGTTGCAAGGCATCCACCAGGAGCAAGTTGCATTCAACACCCGAGAGTCTTGGACCCAATTGGCTGACGGTTGGCTCTCCCTTTTGCCTTCTTTTGCAGCCGTTGCACGCTGTGGAGGCGCAAACATCTGCCATATGGACACTTGGGTCGAACAAGTCTGCCTGTAGCCGGTTGCATGTCAACTAGCTCGTTTATTTCCTCGAAATATCCATCACAACTTCATACACAACGTCACCCCTACATCCGCAACCAACTGAATCCACTCATCTTGCCTTCGCTTCCCCCTCAACCCCGTGATCTTCCCAAAGACATCCCACACCTCTACAAACTTGTGATTACTCTTCTCCGACGTCCCAATCGCCTTGATCGCTCTCAGCATGTTCTCATGCTTCCTCAGCTTCTCAAAGTCCGACCTCGCCTTAGCCTTGCTATCTGCGTCAGTTGCTATAGCGTAGCGCACCTGCACGCAGTAGAGGACCAACGCGGCGAGTCCAGCGCCCAGTGCTGTAGCGACAGACGAGCCCGAGGCTTGTTTGATATCGGGTGCTGATGCCCCGTCGGTTACCCCTGACACGAGATCGACCTTGTCACCTGGGAAGGTGAGATCGATAGTGCTCAAACTGCCCACCCAGGGATCGGCGGCACCCCAGGCTGAGGCAGCGCCGATGGTGAAGATCTTGTTCGGTGCGGCTTTGCTTGGATAGGTAGCAGTTTGCTTCGCACCGCGGTCGCTGGCCGAACAAAACATGAGGATGTCCTCGTTGGCGGCTTCCACAATGGCATTGTCTAGATCTCGGCGCTCCGTTTCGTCATCCGGAGGATCGATGGTCCAGGACATGGAAATGATGTGCACCTTCATGCGGATGGCTGCCCGGATGGCCTGCGCCGCGCTCTTGGCCGTGATCTCGCGGACGTTTTCTTCGGTCGGGTGGGCGTGATCTTCAAGACGGAGGACGTAGAATTGAGTGGAGGGGCACATGGACTGGATGTAGCGCGCCATGATGGTTCCGTGGCCGGCGCGGGAGACGTAGTACGGATGGATGAGGTTCTCCTCCTCGTCGCGTGTGCAAAAGGTTCGGCCACCGATGATGGTGTAGTCGAGGTCTTTGACGTCGACACCGTCGTCGATGAGGGCGACACGGATGGGCGTGTCCATGCTTTCTTGAAGGCGTTTGCGTTTTTCGGCGTCGGCTACGCGGTTGTAGTAGCTTTCGGCGTCGAAGAGGAGGCGGCGGAAGTCGGACATGCATTGGACCCATTCGTGCTTGGTCCTTTGCTTGCCTTGTTCACCAGCGGCGGCAAGCGAGAGGGGGTTAACTGCGCGAGGCTTTTGGGTCGAGCCGTTTTGGTGGATGGTTACTTGTGGAAAGATTTCTCGCATGCGGCTCTTGAACTCCTCGACGTGACGTTGGGTCCGCATCGCAGATTCCAAGCCCTGTGACACGAGGAAAACGGACATTAGCAACTGTTATTAGACTCGAGGAGTTGTTAGTTGTGTAAGGAGACTTACCTGTTCTACTGAGAGGTGCAAGTCTCTTAGCTCCTTCAGCTTCTTGAGCCCACGCTCCTCAGCCCAACCCCTGAGCACAGCGTTGTTGCCGCTCCAGTAGAGGTGGACCTCCCTCGCATCGGGAGCAACGCTGCAGATGACCTCGGAGCACAAATCCGGCCTTTTCCAGTCCCAAACCTCAACGCCAAACCCCTTGAGAGCTTCCTCAATGGCATCCTCACTGTGTGAGGGCTTCTGGAGGTCATCGACAATGACCTTCAGAATAGTCTTCACGCCCTTGTTACGGAGTCGGTCGAAGACGTAAAAGAGGTCTGCCCGTCCCTCACCGTCAAACTTGCTGGGCCGCCCACCCGAACGCATTCGGCTCGTGTTGGGCCCCGTGGCGCCTGTCAGCTCGAGTGTGACCTTGGGGATGCCGACGTATTGGAGAATGTCGGAAAACTTGAGCTTGGAAAGGAGGTTGTCAAACTCGGATTGTTTCATGTTGCTGTAGCCGGGAAGATCGAAGCATAGTTCGGAGCCTTCCGGTGGTCCAAATCAGTTCTGGACGTGCTCTGGGTCTAGGTAGGGAATTAGAGAAAGAGCTAGGGTTTACCTGAAGGGGCGTTCCGACCATAGATTATCTCCATGCAGTCTTGGTAGTGACGTGATCGTAAGTAGTGCAGCCTGAGGAACCGCTCAACTTCCTTGACGGTCGGCTCGTGGATCTTGGACTTGGAGCTCGACTCAGATGCTTGCTCTTTCAGACGCGGACGCTTTGAGGACTTTGACACGGAGGCTGAGTCCAGACTTTGGATTGGGTACGAGCCAGCGACCGGTCCAGGGGTTGAGGCGCCAGATTGACCCGGCTCTCCAAACTTGGTCCGATCGATCTCCGGGATGGTGATTCGCGGTCCATATGGCGCACCAGAGTTGGCGGTAGGGGGTAATATGGATGTGCCGGGTTTGGTGCTGGTGCTGCCAGTCGTTCCTGGCCCTCCTGCCTTCGCGCTGTTGCCTTTCCGCGAGGACTCCTCTTTTTCGTCGCCCATCCGGCGCTTGGTGTCAACGTTCTCACTGTCCTTCTGTTCTCTCGCCACTTCCTTCTCCAGCTCCTTCTGGTGGGTTGCGACATGGTAAAGGTACGGAGACTGGCCTGCGTTGTTGAAGTCTCCGTTGGGCGTAGCTCCCACGGCAGCGTCGCCTTTCTCGGCGAGGAGCTGGGCAATCTCCAGCTGCCCTTCGCGACACCACTTGTACGCAACGGCAAGGTGCAATGGTAAGTTGCCGTGCTTATCCTTGGCCGAGAGCGTCTTTGCGCTGGCTTTCCCCATGAGCAGCTTGAGACACTTGACTCGCTTCGTGACCGCTTGGTGAATGCAGTTTTGCTCATCCTTTCCGAGAGTGCCCAAGACGGCATCGATGTCCTTGTGAGCCTCGCACATCCATCGGATCATGCTTTCCTTCCTGCTGTCAATGGCGTAGTACAGCGGCGTGCAGCCATGGCGGTCCTGTTTGACCAGGAAGTCGCTCGGATGCTCAATGAGATACCTGATCAGTGCCTCGAATTCGCTGTCTTTCTTTGGGATCTCTTTCTTGTCCAGGCTGGCGAGGTAATGAAGCGCGTTTTGGCGGTTGCCCCAAGGGTCGCCCGTCAGGTCTGCCAGGCGCTCCCGCTCGGCTGTGGTGAAGGCGGCGAACTTCTTGGTTCCGGCGCGAATGCCTTCCAGTATTCTGGCGAGAAGATCCTTTGGCGATTCGCCGGCCTCTTGAGGCTTCTCGTCCTCGTCGTCCTCGCTTCCGGACTCTTCGCTGGAGCTCTCCTCGTTGTCGGGTTCTTCTGTTTCTGCGGCCAGCGCCGACCGCTGGTCCTCAACCTCTTGGAGGGTGCTCATCGTGTCTACCTTACGGCATGCACGCAGGTGGGATGATGCTTTGCTGGGAGCGGGAAATTGGGGTTGGGATTGGACGATGGCTGGTACTCGGCGTTACGCATCGCGGAGTCTCTACGGGGCAACACCATCCATCCCTCTCAGCATTGGTGCCTGATCTTCAGCCCCCTACCCCGCGCCGTAGCGTCTCGTATTGGTATCCATCACTTGTGATTTGCGGGTTTGAGACAGACACAAGGCCCTTGCAGCAAAACGGGGTAGGCATGTTGTTGGGCGGGTCTTGGCTCGCACTGTGCAAACTGATACTGCCAAAGGGAGGATGTGGGATATCAAAGCTCCTTTCTCAATTAAAAGCGAATCTCTGTGAGCGCCTCTAGGTCTACCTCATCAAGATTGTCCAAGTCGTAGCCTGTCTTTCGTAGCCTATTTGTTGGTTTGAGGCTGGGGTCGAACAAAACGGGGTCGTCGGTTGGTGTCGTGCCGAAAAGTTGTGTCACCTTCGACTTCCAGTCTGCCTCGGCGTTAATGGTGACCTTGCACTGGAAGGGGCCGTTGTCGTCCCGCGCCAGCAGCATGGCACACCGAAGGCGACTTGCAACGCCAGATTTGATGGACCTGTTTTCGCTCAACACCCAGCAAGCGCCAACATTGCGCCCAAAGTCGTCGCTGATTGTGCTTCCCGTCACGCGCGCCTCGTCACTCACCGTCTTGGAGACGGATTTCTCCCACTTGGCCGAGACGCCTGCGCCGACAATGGTAGTAGCGCTTGAGTTGACGCTCGCCTCTAGGCCGCGCACGAGTGTTTGGTCCTGGGTTGTAGCCAGAATGGCGACCCGACGGGAAGGCGCAAATTCGTGGATCCGGGGGGGTTTGCCTCCGGGAGTAGTGCTGTTGAACTCGAAGTTGACAGTAGCCGAAACAATTCGGCGAGATCGCTTTGTCGTGTCCAGATTGATCTCGTAGACCAACAATGTCGCCCACTGGTCGGCATCAGGAGAGAGGGCACCGTGGATGATCTCGCATGACTGGCAGCGCGCTTCAGTCACTCCACGTTGCTCGACGACGGTTTGGCGTTGGAATGGCTGCTCCGGGTCGTTGCGCACATGGTAGCCGCTTCCTCTTTCGCCTGTTTTGCCGAGCCCGATTGTGACCGACGCGTCGGCCAGATCTTCCTCCGCCTCCCAACCTTCTGCGTCGAGGTTGGTTGTCGATGTGCTAGCCGCTATTTCGCTCATTTTTGGTTATTGATCATGCTCTCCAGCATTCAATTGTAAAGACGGCAGGGGGTTACTTTCAGGCGCTGAGGTGAGGTGCTGATATCTCAGGGTCCTCGGGCACCCTGCACAAATTTCGGGCCTGCCAAGCATTGTGGGTGTGCCTGTCGCTCCTTCCAGGGTGCTGCGCCAGCGCCACAGTGTGTGGTGGACTGTGCTGCGCCTCCCGTTTCGGATTTGGTGAATCCTGTGCTGGACAATTTACCCCTCTTCGAGTTTGGGGGCCGCGTCGCTGGACGTCCATCACGATGGAGCTGCGGACGTCGAGGGGTTCAGCCCCCATGCGTGGTGCCATCGCCAATCTCCAACCTTGACATCGACATCGACAGGTATTTCCGGGACGCTGAGACTCGCGGCGCAACCAAAAAAATAACGTCGATTAGTTGCCACTCGGCAAGGAAGAACACGATGTCCGACTCTGAAGACGCAGCGTCCGACTCGGCATCGTCTCATGAGTCTGTCTCCGAAGCAGAGGAGGGTGTGGAGTCACAACATGCCGGCGAGACAAGCGCGAAGGAGGCGACGGATGCCGACGCAGCCCAGACTGCCAGCGAGACAAGTCCTCCGGACGACAAAACCCAAGCAGACCACGAAGAGCCTGAGCCCGCTCCGCAGGATTCCAACGGTGTACACGTCATGTGGACCGGCACAGACGATAACCCCGACCTGCTGGCACTCGAGTGGGTTCACCTTCCTTGTTTTATTTCTGAGATTTATTTCTGCAGTCGATTGTCAGCGCTGACCTTGCAATCTGGTACCATCAGCTTCGTGGTCGTCCCTGGAGCTTATGGCGATGGTGGGCGGTCGAATGAGTCTTGGGCAAGTCCCGGTTCAGGAACGAGTCACTGGGTTCAGAGTTGCGCAGCCTCACTTGCATCTACCAGCGGCTCAAGGATTCTGCGCTTCGAGTATCCATCCCGTCATCTTTTCTCGGGCCGCAGGAGCCGAGAGGCGATTCGGAGCTGCGCTTTGAGCCTCTTGCGCGGACTAAAGGCCCTGAGGAAAGACGAGACCCGCGTAGGCCACTCCGATTTCCGCTGTTGATCTGTTTAACCTGACTGGTCCACATAAGCGCGTCATCATGTTCATCGCCCATGACCTCGGGGGTACTATCGTCAAGGACGTGAGTCTGTCATGCCCGGAACGCCGTGAAGTTGTCAGACTAACAGGTCCAACTTGCAGGCTTTGGTGATAGCGGCCCTGGACCCAAATGCATGGCAGGACATATCAGATCTCAGCCGCATTGTGGTGTTTCACGGCTGCCCGCACCGTAGCACCGATATGCTTGACATGGAGGACCGTCTGTGTCGCTTCTTCTTCTCAGACTACGACAATCATGTGGCCAAGTCCCGCCCTGCAGCATCCTCAGTGGCCAGCCTCACAACCACTGTGACAGAGGTTAATGGATTGGTGAGACTTTACCACCCTACCAACGTACGATGCACTGCTTACGCTCCGCAACAGTTCATCTCGTCCAAAGTCCCATTGAGGATGCGGCTCATCAGTGTTTTTGCGAACTCCGAACCTTCCAAGTCCGGAACCAACCAGGTAGGCAGCCGCTCCCTAGAATATGTAATCAATGGGGGGGCAATGGGGAATGGTTTCTCTTTGCTAACTCTGGAGTCAGGTGTTCGACGCCTTTTGCGCCACTCTCGGTCTTCCCCTAGAAAGGCGACTAGCCGAAGTCCAAGGAGAAGAAATGTATCCGAGCCTCACAGACTATCTCACTACGAGTGTCAGTGGTATGTCCGTCCTGCTGCCGCGTGAGAAGCAGCTGGCTAATCGCAGGTTACTCATCCCAACAGCCCTTACAGTCAAGTACGACGACAGCAGTCTGGCCTTTGAGCGCACACTGCTCTCCCTTGCCTCCTCAATACCCCCTATGCAAACAGCAATTCCATCCGACACTTTGCTGAAGCAGGCACCCGAGTATGTTGCCTGGTATGAGAGCAAAGGCACAAACGTTCTCTATCTACACGGCTCCTTTGATATCCGGAGTGCCGCCGAGGAACTCTTCTTCACCCTTGACGATGAGGTCTACTCTGGCAAAAGACCACGGGCTGCAGTTCTGTTCTTCTCGTTCGATCGCTGGGACGTCCGATTTGACTCGATGAGGGATGTGGCATCAACTTTCATTGCCCAAATAATGTGTCAGTACCCAGTCGTCGCCAAGTCAGCCCCGGCGCGGCGCATGGTGGAACGGCTCAAGAAGGAGCGTTGTTGGACCGAACAAGATCTCTTGCACTGGTTCGATTTTGTCTGGAGCAGCGACGAACTAGACGATGTCATTTGTGTCTTCAACCACTTTGACGAGTGCGTCAAAGGCTCGCGGTCTGCCTTCTTCGAGAGATTTTCTCAGCTAGCGGGGGCTAGCGAGGCCACCAGGAAGCTTGTTATCACGAGCCACGCTCATGGTTCGCTCTTGAGCGAGCTGAAAGATTATCCCCACAACGCGCTAGACCTCACGAGTGGCACCAAACATATGACGGAGCAACCGACAGCCATTCCAGCTGAGGCATTATTGCAGGAGGATGTTGTCCGTAAGCAGTGGCGTGATATTGCTGCTTTTGATCCCCTTGTGAGAAGCATATTGTGGGCACAGGCAAAGAATCGCCAGGACTGGCCTGACGGTGTCTCCCTGGCAGGTCTGTTTGGGCCGTTGGATTCACCAGTCGCCGAAGGGGACGACAGCGATGCGACCCTAGTTGTCGTCCTGGATCGCATCTTCTTAACTGCGTCCCAGCCGGAAGTCTTCAAACGCATGCTGACCTGGCTTCTTTATTCGGTTCGCCCGCTTACCGTGGAGGAGCTGGCCAGTGCCCTGGAAGACGACCCTGATGTCTCGGGTCCAAGTCTCGAGGCGATAGACACCACAAGACGCCATGTCGAAACATCTCTTGCTGGCCTTTTCGAAACCGACCATGGAGAGATCAAAATCGTGCACCCGCGGCTACGGGATGTGATGATGGCGCCCAGGGACAGCTCAGAGGAACGGCACATCTGGGACAAGATACGAAAGACGGCTCATTACGACATTGCAAAACGCTGTCTTGATTATCTTTGTCAACCAAAAGTGCAAGAGCTAGTTACATCTGCCTACGCCCCTGAGCGTTCGATGTTCTCAACGGACAGGGAAAACTTGTGTTCGTACGCGCTGCAGGCGTGGACCCATCACTTCTCACTGGTACCTCCTGGCGATGATCGAACCAAATTGGGCGAGAAGTTCGCTCCAGCAGACGTTGCCCGAAGGTTGGCAATAGGGCACTGGGTGCTCTCCAACCGCGCCATGAGGAGCCCGCAACCGCCCGAGACGTTGTTCCCTGTTTTTGCCGGCCTCGGTCTTCTCGACGTCACGAGACGAGACTCTTCGGACATGAGGAGCAACCTTGCTGCACTAGCCGAGGCTGGGGCAAATGGACGCCGTGATGCTGTTGGGGGGATGTTGAAATCTACCGAATTCTCCGAAGCCGAGCTGCTCGAAGCTCTAGTCGTCACCTCGAACTCTGGCGACGAGGAGCTGTTGCTTCGTCTTGTTGACCACATCGTTTCGCGAAGTACAGACCAGCACAAGGTATTGTGGCCGCCACGTCTCGTTCACAGGGCGGCGTGGCTTGGCCTGTCCCGGTTTCTCGACAGAATCCTCGCCCTTGGCTGCCCGGCTGATTCCGAGACGCCCTGGCAGGCCACTGTCCCAACTTCACCACTTATAGACGCGGCCCGCAATTGGCACGAAGAGGCGGTTCGGGTGCTCCTTAAACACGGGGCCAATGTCGCCTTCCGCACCGTCCAGGGTAGCGACGTTCTCCATGTTGCTGGGTACATCGGCGCCTGGAACTCCGTCAAGGCAGTGGTGGAATGCGGGAGCCCCGATCTCGAGATCAAAGACAGCCAAGCCTACACGCCACTCTACTGGGCCTGCGTATATGGACACCACAAAGTAGCCGAGGTGCTGCTGGAAGCGGGCGCAGATCCCATGGTGGGCAGTCTCTCGGGCAGTTGGAACCCCCTCCTCGCCGCTGCTGACGGAGGTCTCGAGCGTTGCGTGCAGCTTCTGCTCCAAAAGGGCGCAAAGCCGAACTTCCCGGGCCCCGCAGGAACGCCCCTGCGGTACGCGGCCATCAACGGACATGTCAACGTCTGTCGCCTGCTCCTTGACGCGGGAGCCGATCCCAACAGTCCGGAAGACAAGACGCCCATTCTCAGTCAGGTCATCGAGGCGGCAGTCAAGGACAAGATGCTGCTCGATGTCTTTACTCTGCTCGTAGAACGGGGCGCCGACGTCAACGCCAAGGTCGACTCAAAGTCAGTTCTCATGTTTGCAGCTAGCCATGCGCAGGGCTCTACCTTCGTCCGAATCCTCCTAGAGCAGGGCGCCGACGTAAGCTGTGTCCACAACGAGGGCACCAACGTTCTGCATTTTGCAACAGTTGGTGAAGTAGCGACCACGGAGATGTTGTTGGAACGAGGCGCTGACCCCAACCGTGTCTGCAACGACGACCAGACCCCTGTTTACTGGGCGTGCGCTGACAACAGCAACATTGGTCACCTCCAGGCTCTTCTGGAGCACGGGGGCGATCCAGACCTGTCAAAGCCAGTCGGTTTCACAGCCTTGATGGCCTGTGCCTTCTTTGGACGCCAAGAACGAGTTGAGCTACTGCTGAAGCAAAAGGCAGCCATCGACATCGCCCATTCTGGTGGAGCTGACGATGTGGCGGGATGGACGGCCCTCGTCTGCGCCGTCACACAAGAAAAAGCCGAGGTAGTCAAGATCTTGGCGGAGCACGGGGCAGATCTTCAGTGCAAGGACGCGGCTGGCGATCCCATCATCATCAGGGCGGCGGCCCAGGATAACAACATGCTCAGGACCCTCCTCGAGTTCCCTTCCAAGATTGACATCAACGCAAGGAATGAAGATGACCAAACGGCTCTCCACCTCGCCGGCATCACTCTAGAAAACTTTAGGCGGCTCGTGAACGCTGGTGCCGACTTGAACGCCATGGCTGGTGGCTCGGGCCGGCCCCTCGCATCCGCCGCTGAGCGGGGTGATGCCGAGAGGGTGACGTACCTCCTCCAACACGGCGCGGATATCAACCTCGGCGGCAAGAACAGCGGTCCAGCCCTGGAATGGGCCTGCCGCGAGGGGCAATTTGACGTGGTGAAACTCTTGCTAGGACGCAACGCCGATGTCAATCATGTCTCAGAATCCAAGAACGGCACTGCCCTCGCCGCAGCCTGCCTGATCCAGCCCCCGGACACCACCGATCAAAGCCAGGAAATCATCCGCCTCCTCTTGCAGCACGGTGCAGACGTAAACCGTAAAGGGGGCATATTTGGGTGGCCTCCCATCACAGTTGCGGCGCATCACACGGCCCCGAATATCATGGCCACCTTACTCGAAGCGGGGGCCAAGGTGGACGTCAAGGACGCCATGGGCCGTTCAGCAATTCACGTGGCCGCCTTCAGCGGCGCTGACAACCTGCAGGCCCTTTTAGATGCCTGCGGGGACATTAAAGCCGTTGACGCCATGAACCGTACTGTGTTGCACTGGGCCGCAGCGTCTGGTCGCCCCGAGTCGGTCGAGCTGATCTTGAACCGCTTTCCGGGGCAATTCGTCAACACGCCTGATATTGATGGCTGGACCCCCTTGTGCTGGGCAGCTCGAGATACTACCAGGCTCCGATTGCTCGGCAGTTTCGAGGACAAGGAACCAGGCGAACAGCTCCAAGTGGTCCGTCTGCTTCTTCAGCATGGCGCTGACCACTCTGTCGTTGTTACTTTAGGCGACCAGAAGTGGACGCCCTTGAAGATTGCCAGGTTCTCTGACGTCTCGGAAGAGGTGCTCAAACTCTTGGAAAATGGCCTAGATGGCGGTGAAAACACCAATAGTACACCTCTTACCGGAGAGGAATATGAGACGAAGAAAGGGGTTGCTGAAAAGGGGTATTGCGATTGTTGTCTTCTTGTGAGTTTTGGCCCACGTCTCATCTTCTCGCCGACTCCCCGCCCGTCCTCTTCTCACAGACGCTAACTGTTACGGAAGCGAGTCTACGGCTTTGCGTACAGATGCAAGCACTGCTACGACTTCGACTATTGCTTCAAGTGCTACCCGCACCGGGCGCTTTTTCACCCGCCAGATCATGAGTTCTTCCCAAGGGGAGAGGAGTTTGAGTCGGAATCTGAGGAAAGCAGCGATGATGATTCGGAGGATAGTAAGTCTTCGACGACGGACTCGGATGACTCAGATGATGAAGAATAGGGGTTTTTGTGACTTTTAATAGGCACGCCTGTAGCGAGAAAGGTGATTTAAGCCATAGCCGGGATGAGTCAGCCACACAAGATAATCATTTAATCTACAGCAGAAAGATGTGATTACGACCCCTATTATCCTCTTCCTCTACAATGAGCCTACTGGCGCACAAGGGGCTCCACTTTTCAGGCTTGTATTTCTACTTCATGGCCGCAAGCCATGAATAAACATCAGACAAAGTGGCATCGCCCTTAGGCACCGCTTTGCCCTTGTGGGTTTGGTCATTGGCGTTGCCGGTTGACTTGCCCGTAGTCGTGCTTACCCTCGGGCCTGCCCTGTGATTCTGCCTTGCCCCTTTACCTACCGATTTTGCAATCATCTTTTTGTTGGTCACCTTTTTTTCCGAGCCCTTGAAGTTTCCCGTCGGGGTGGGCGGCTGCTTGACCATTCCCCTTACCGGAACTTTCCCCCTCCTACATTCCCTTTCCCTTCCTTCTCTTTCATTGTGCCCGCCTTTCTTGGTTTCTCCTCGATTGGTTTCTCCTCCCCTGCTTCTTGCTTGTCACCCCTTCCATAGCCCTCAATTTCCCCGAGATAGCTTGCTGGCCCCTTTCCATGGTTGTCGAGTATGAAATTGTCCACGCCGGCTGCTCGAAGGGCTTCTGCGATCCGGATGAAATCTTCTCTTCTTCCTGGAAACTTGGAAAACCTCGTCGACAATAAAACAAGTAGAGTTTGGCCGTTCCTGTCCTTGGCATTGATCAATCCACGGGCTCTCTGTCGACTGATCTCATCAATTAGGTACTCGGCAGCGTCAACTGAAAGACCCTACACTGCGAGATGCAGCGGTGTTTTTCCTTGTCTCGTCATGGTACTAAGCAGTTTCTCCCATTTTCGGTAATTGATGGCTCGTCTGGCAACAATGGAGCCTTGGTAGTCTGCAGAACGAGAATCTCTTGCGTCAACTTTCCTGGCGAATTGTGGCTCTGCCCCTAGATGCCGCTTGGTTTCCCTGAGGGCTGTCTTGTGATCAAATACCGCAGCTAGATGGACAGCGTTCAAGCCCATGCCCTTAGTGGTAGCTGCGTGATTGTTATTGCACTTCATCAGGAGTCTCACGACTCCTGCCTGGGCTCTATCGCGAGAGGCATTTTGCAGAACCGTATGATCTGCCTTGTCTCTCGTATCGATGTATTTGCCTAGTCGTAATAACTCTCTTGTGGTCCTTGGCATGCTATTGGGGATTTCGGTATCGGGGACTTTTCTCCTAGGAATCAGAGCAAGCTCTCTTTCGCGATCCTCTTGCTGCTTGAACAACATGACCCTGAATCCACTGTCAGCAAAGGCATCATGTTAAAGTAGAATAGATACCATGCAAAGGGGAAACTGAAACTGAGCATTAGACATACCATTGCATATCCTGAATCACCCCACCTAGCTCGTCACGGCGCTCGATCAGATTCGCGCGGAGCGTCTTGGCAGCATCTTGGTCGAACAATGCCTTGGTCATTCTTTTCGCCAGTGACTTGAGGTCTTGGACAAGCTTTTGTGGCTTTTTCAGTTCCTTCTCACAACCACGCAAGGTCGCTCAAAGAGTCTCCGCAAGCTAGGGATCGAGTCCTGATAAATCGTGCTGCGCTACAGCCTTCTCTGATAGAGTTAATTTGCCACGGACACCCTTCATTATAGACAAGAAATCTTGCACCTCCTCGCTTAGTGCTTGATAGTGTGAGATCAAAGTTATCTCAGACTTTTTGAACCTCCACTATTTTCGTGAACTTGTGATTACTTCGCATTTCGGGGACTGCAAAGACTATCGAACCCCTGAGATCTAGCCCCAGGCATCAGGATTTGTTAGCGGCGACTTCGGCCGCTCAGTTCAATCCCAAACTAACCCAGACAGGTATTACAGGCCTGAATACCGCCGTACCATTTGGTGCGCGTTTTCCCGTCGGCGTCAAACGCAAGCCAAACATCCGGACCCATCGCCCGAATAAAATGAAGTGCCGGGACGCCTCCCTGGTGGTTCTTCTCTAGACACGACGCAGCCTAACCTAAGTCACTCTTTGGACCGTTGCGCTCCAACACTCTTTAGTAAGATGCCATCCCTGCTTCTCGCAACCCTTCTGGCGGGCGTGCCGCTCGTCACAGGTGCTCCCGAGCGGCCCCAAAGGTGTATCCCGAATTGTTGGCGAGTGGGTTTTTGGGTCCACCGAGATTGTCACATCGACGCGGGTGGAATCTGCAACCGTCACCTCGATTGAAACCATCCTATCGACCGCTACCTCGACTGTGGTAGTGACAACCGTCACCAAGGTCGACCAATGGCACATTGAAGCCGCCCGTGACGTCAACGGCTACGCGTCCCTTTCCGAGTCTCTCTTCGAGAACTACCCCGAAACCCAGATCATCAGCGCCTGCGCCTGCATCAGCATTCCCATGTGCTACAGGAAAGCGACAAAAACACTCGACGGCGTGACCGAAACAATGTCGACAGCAACAAGTACCGTCTATGCAATGTCAACAACCACGGAAACGGCATTTTCCACAACGGCCGACGTTTCCACCGCATCGAGTCTGCCAGGCGATCTCGACGATCCCACCCGCCGCGTCCGGAACCCCCTTCCGCCTCAAGACCCTGAACGCTGGAGGCCAAGTCAGCTACATGAAGAGATCATAGCACAGCATCCTCGGCAACTTCTTCTACCTTTTCTAGGCTGGCAGGGCTCCGATCTCAACCTCGAAGCATGGAACGAGTCTTACAACAACACTGCCAATGAGCAATATCGCCGAGACCGCGTCTACTTTAAATCTGGTGCACACATCGTCCCTTGTATAGAATTCCACATGAACCACACGCAAACCGGCAAACGGCAGCTCATAAAAAGCTTCCACCACGATCCGGTAACCGCCATCCCAAGGGAAACCGTCTTAGAACTGTGGGATTGCGAGTACCCCCAACCAGTCGCCATCCCGAAACTGCTATACGCCCCTGCGTCTCAGTCATGGGCATCAAAACTGACACTTTGCGCCCGCATATGTACTACAACCACGGCAGGGACCACCTTCGGTGACGAGCATAAATCAAAACCATGCAAAGATGCGTCTCATTGACGAGAATGGATCAGTCATGGGAACACTCACACTCAACAGCAATGTCAAAGACATCACCGGAAAGACCATATCGCTCATTATCCACTCCCGCGGTATTATCAGCGTGGAGCGCTCTGTGAGGGAAATGCCGGAATAGAATGTTTTTCATGCCAACTGAAGGGCCTATTGCATGCCTTCGAATTGCAATGCACAGAAGCGATATGTACCGCATGACTTTTACAACGTCATGTAGGTTCGACTGGCGGAGGGGGTTGCACATCGGGAGGGAATTGGGCGAGTGTTGCAAAGTGCGCGGGATAAGGTCATGAGGGACACAGGAGAGGTGGGGATTCAGTTGGTGTAACTACCCTTCCATTTCTTTGTAATTTGTGGCTAACACAACACCATTCAGCAGTACAGACACCTGAACGCATCGAATTTGCTAGAAGACGTATTAGGCGAGACCTGACAAAAAAGCTCTTGAGTCGACAGAATCACTCTTCGTTTGACCTTCAGCTTGTCGGCTGTGCCATCAACCCGCTCTTGGGCTTCAGCCCCGGGTAAAACGTCGTTGGCACCGGCGGGATCGCAATCGTCGTCGTGATTCCCAGCCCCTTAGTGATTTCCCCCGGCATAGTCGGAACGGCATACCTCCTAGTCTCGTCAGATTTATCCTCGACAACCTCCCTCGCCATTTGGAGATACTCACGTAGGGTCCATCGACCTCACCGTCGTCGTACTCGTATACGCCCCATTCCCCGCAAACTGGTTCATGCACGCCCCGATACCATACGCATTCTGGCACTTGTACAACACCTGACTCCCATTCTGCGTCCAAACATTAAAGTTGGACACCTCCATGTTACCGCAGAAGAGCGAGTCAGGACAGAAGAGCTGAATAGGCGCGCGTCGAGTACCGTCCAGGCAGGTACCAGCCCAGTTGCTGAAGGTGATGCGGTCGTACTCGACGCCATCACCCGGATCAGGTTCCTTTTGGGCCCAGGAGGAGTCGAGGTTGAGGGTGTAGGCGTTGCTGTGGCCAGTGAAGTTAGTGAAGAGGGCGTCGTTGAAGAAGCCGTTGCCGCCGTTGGATTTGATCATGAGCATTTGATTGCTGTTGTGGGTGTATATGTTTTGATAGGTGACTCGGGTGATGTCTGGGAAGCTGTTAGTGTGGTTGAAAATAGACAGGGGCGAGGGTACAACTAGTGTCTGTGCCGAGAGAGCCAATGGCGCAACCACCGGAAAGGTTGCAGAAGATGGACTCAACGAGGATGTCCCGGGCTGGACTCTACACGATGCTGTCAGCAACGGCCGAAATGTGGCAAAACGCACTACAGCTTGCCTTTACCGTCACACTGTATCCATCCTGTCAGCGAACGACCTCCCACGCCTAGGCATGGTGGACTCTCTTACCATTCATCTCTATTCGAGACCTCGACATCGTGAACGTGGATATTATTGCCCCAAAGACCAATGCCGTCAAGGCCGCCCCGGTCGCCACCGTGAATGATGAGGTTGTAGACTTCACCATTGGCAGAAGAGTCGATGGTGAGATGGAAAGCTGGGGAGTCCACCAGGGCAACATCATGAACGCTGAAGTTTGTGACCTACTATCCATTAGCTTCGATGATCACATTAGGAACCCAATTGCTGCTAGTACCTTTGTGAGGCGGAGAACCCTCGGACTTGAAAAAGTCAGTGTCTTGAATGTTCTAATGTGTCATAAGCAAGACATACCCGTATTTGTTGTCTAGTCTTCAAGTCAGCTCGTTACATAGTCACGGGGTTCGGTTGGGGAACTTACCCTTATGAAACTCATAGCCGTACCCTTGAACCGCCCCCTTGGAGTTTGCGCTGTAGAACTCAAAGTCATCTGTCGACTGTATAGAGATCATGGTACCGCTATCCGTCACACTGCTGATGCGGAAGATGATGCCTTCAAGGTTGATCGCCACTCCGTTTCCTCCAGTGAGGTCAACCCATTTCTCAAGTCCAAAGCTTCCGCTGGGAATCAAGACCTGCCCACCAGTCTTGCAGGCATCCCATGCTTTGGTGATTGCAGCACTGTTGTCTGTCGTGGCAGAGGCTACACCGCCGAATTCGAGGATGTTGCAGATCTTCTTCGCTGCTTTGGCTTCTCTTGTTGTTGTTGGTCCAACACGGCCAGATAGCTGCGCTGTTGCCAGCGATGCGACGCCCACGAGGCCTACCAGAAAGGACTTCATTTTGACTTTCGACAGGTCGTTTGGCGCATGATCAGCTGAGAGCCTCAAAGAGATTGCGGTGTTGTGTAGCCTGTCCTTTCATAGTACAACTTCTAGAAGCCAAGGTGTAGTTTTATCCGCCCGGCTGTGACGGAAGCATCACAGCTACTAAAGACTGGGGTTGGCACTAAGACTGAGGAGTATTGAATGGGACCTAGTTTGCAGCATGCATATTAGCCTGTAGCTTGGAGCTGGGCCTGCATAGAAACCACATTCCGGATTCAATATCGGCAGTTCGAAATATCAGGACACCAAGATCAGCTAAGCTGCCGGGACTGCGGAATTCGGCGGGATAGTAATAACCGACTCGGATACTCTCAACACCAAGACAGAATCACCTATGCCAAGAACCTGGGACCCGCTACCTCCTCACTGACGCTACGGCCACAGAATGATCTTGCCTTATGAAGGTGCATTCGACACCAGCCAGCTCGAATCGCCGTACTTCGCTGCTTTCCTTGTTCTTAGGCGCCATTTCCTCACTGACCCAGCCCCCTCTGTCGTTCGGATTCGTCTCGATGTCCCCCCTCGTTTGGTTCCTATCCCATCCCATCACCTCCAAACTAAGCGCCACAGCAGTGTCGCTTTTCCCTTGAACTCTCTAACATGCGTTTCCTCTGCCGCAGGTGGCACCCACGAAAAGCACCTGGGACGCTCAGAATAGGCCAAAAAAGTCAGACCTGGGCCAAGAACAGCGCTAAACACGCTAAACCCAAGACCACCCCTAGGCCGGTGGTGAAATTCTCTAATATCGTACCAGGGAAGTGTCTTTGCAGCGGCACTGCCCTCCTTGCACCAACATCAGGAACTCTCGTCGGCACAACACCTGGCATAGAACTTGAGGATGCCAACCCGCCCGAAACTGACGCTGCCCCCTTCGAAGTGGTTCCGTTCTGTCCCAAACCCAAGGAAGTAACTGGCGGTGTCCCCAAAAAGAAATTTGTTGAGGCGATCGGCGTGGGTGTGGGTGTAGAGGTAATTGAACTAACACTCTTTGATGTAGAGCTGGTGGCTGAGGCTCTTTGCGTCGGTGGCGGAGGACTGACACCTCTTGCGTCCCTCGGTGCCCCTGTGGTGGGATCTCGATACCAGTTGGCAGGAGGGTCACCCAAGCATTCTCCCACTGTGACGAGCTGATAGCCAAGACTTTTGGCGGTGTCAATCATGAACTGGGCAAGCTGGTGCACGGTGATCTCCTCGACGTCGTGAGCAAGGGAAAGCCATTGCGAGGCGGATGGTGAGCTTTGAGAGAGGATGTTCTGGTAGATGGACTTGGAGCTTGCCCCGCCGTTTTCCCAGTCACGAGTGTCTATGTCGTAGTTCACCTGCGCGGGGGATTGTGGTGTCAATGTGGGTCTTGATGAAAAGGGGTGAAGGAGGCTTGGCTTACAACGTGGTAGCCAAGAGATCCAAGTTCGTTGTAGCAGTCGGCACCGCAGCGTGTGTATGGCGGTCGAAAGTAGGTGGGAATCACACCAAGGATGTTCTCTAGGGCGATTTCGTTGTTGATGATCTGGGCTCGCCGCTGCTGGGGCGTGAGTGCGCTCATGTCTTGATGACTCCAGGTATGGCTGCCCACTTGGTGACCGTCGGCGATCATACGCCGGATGATGGGCGTATATCCTGACTTGGGGTCACTGACTTGGCCTTTACCAGCGTTGTTCCCGACGATGAAGAAGGTCGCTGGGACGCTATTGCTCTTGAGAGTGTCCAGAAGCTCAGGGGTGTAGATATACGGTCCATCGTCGAAAGTCAACGCGACTTTCCCCCTGACAGAGCAGTGGCTGATGTCAACTCCATATGGCACATCTCCAAATTTTGGCCTAGGGAGATTCGCGGAGCTGCTGCCAGGTGGGACTTGGTTTCCATCGCAGGCGGGCCCGTAAGAAAGCTGGCACGCCGGTCCGCTGCAAAAAGCGCCGCCCGTCCCGCAGACCCCCTTCAAACGTACCACGAATTAGCAACCTGAACAGAAACAATGCCAGATGCGAAGGGAATTTGAATGCTTACCTCGCCAGAGCAGCAAAGACCACTATCACAGATTGCGTTCCCCGCCCCCGGGCCACATCTCGCGCCGATGCCAGCTCTCTTAACCACTACCGAGCCATGTCGTGGATTTTTGTTATCGAGGAGGTGTCCAGAAACAAGGGATCCTGGACCAGCGGCGAGGAGAACTGCGCCTACTAGGGATTTTGGCAACCTCATCCCGAGATTGCGGGATATCGGTCGGTGTTTGGCGTGGAAGGGAGCCCCGGAGGAGAAAAACTAGGTCAGCCCGGGGGCTAGTTGTTGATTTAAGCCATCGGCGGCGTGCAGGCGAAATGATGCATGGGGGTGGCGTCGACACCGTTTGCCTTCGACGGCACGTGGGCCATGATGGCTGTGACGAATGCGACAGAAAGGCGATAAGAGACGCGTCGGGAAGCCACACGGCTGGTTGGTGTGGCGGGTTTGGGGCGGGAATCGGCTTTGAGGACCCTGAACACGACATCGACGCGGTCGCGTCAGTGGGATAGGCGAGATTTGAGCTGATGGAGCCAATCAGAGACGTTAATTGGGCGCCACACCATCGCTCTCCCGCTGCTTGTCCCGCTGCGTGATTGCAGACAATCCGTATGCAGGACAGCAGTTTGGATGAATTGATAACGGGAAAGTCTGGACCTTCCACTGATAACTGATGTCCCGGCGACTTGGACGAGAGATAAGTGATGCTTGAGAACCGCAACATCAGGTGTACTCAGCTACTCAGGAGTCTTGAACTGCCTCCTGAACCAAGCCACAGCTTGATCCTCGCACTTATCACGACACTCCTTCTGCAACGGATCGATCCAGTCTCTCCTCACCCCAAAGCCGTGCTCAGCCCCCGGGAAGATAACCACCTCATGCACGTCCCTCCCGGCGGCATCATTCTCCGCTTCCAGTACTTCCTTGAGCTTCGTCATGCCATTTCGTCCCATGAACGAGTCGTCATCCCCATTAGCCACACTCAGGGGCTTGACCACCTTCTCGATGTCCCTTGGAATGGTCAGTAGACTCGGATGCGCAGTGAAAGCACAGTCCACCAGATCGATGTCCTCGTTCCCGACCAACACCTTGTTCTCAGGGGCGTCGTGCGTCAACTCGACTGCATACAACCCTCCCCAGCAGAAGCCGACGACGCCGAGCTTGGACGGGACTGGTTGAGTAGTGCGCACAGAACGGAGAAAGGAGAGTATTCGGGGCTGAGCGAGGGCGTGGCGACAGGTGAGTAGGTAGCGGACCAGGGAGGGTACGACTTTGAGAATGGACCAAGTGCGTTTGAGAAAGCGGGTTACGAAGAAATCGGTCAGAGGGGGGTGGTAGTCCATCAGCGTCAAGGTGTGAGCGGGGAGAGCGTTACCTGCAGCGGAGGTCAGTGTTGTCTGTGCCTGCATTGTACTTGGAGGGACTGACCATTCATGAAGTCCGGGAGGAGGACGGTGCACGGGACTCGTCGGGCGTAGGAATCGGCGAGCGACCGTGTGTTGGGGAAGGTCCAGCCAAACGCGTCGGGAATGATCACGATGGTTCCCAGCGGCTCGATGTCAGCACTTGGGGTGGACACGTAAGTGGGTCGCCCATGCATCTCCCGTTCTGTGCCTGAGTGAGTGCTGTCCGTCTCGACCGTGCCCGTGAAGCAGTCTCTGCAGTAGCCTGCCATTCTGAAGACGCCGTTGAGATTATCTTTCGACACTTGCAGAGACTGGCCCGGGGTGGCTATGTTGTGTGTGAGGTGAGTCGGTGTCCGTGATCTTGCGTCAGATAAGAGCCTCCCTGCGGGGAACAGTCCAAGAATCGAGGATGTGCAGATGCCCGTGGCTGCCAAGATTCGAAGCTCAGGCGGGCGATCTTAGCCCAGATTGGACAAATAGCCGAGAGATCGCCCCATGCCAACCCTAACCCCCTATGACAGTGAAACAGCCCCGTTGAGGATGATGTGATTCCTCACAGAGGTGACATGTCCGAACTAACAACTCCTCGTGTTAGGAGTTGAGGTGATAGTGTATGGAATGATGGGGGCACGGTCGTGGAATCACGTCACAGTGTTTCCAAGAGAAGCCCCACCCCAGGCTCCTCGCGCCCTACACCACCTCCCCTGTTAGCCCGCTTCACACGTGGCAGGGATCACTGCAGAAGCCAGGAGCTCTGAACGTTCTGAAACTCCAAAGTCTGAAATGGTCAAACGCCAGTTGTGCGCCTCACATGGCGCCGCTTTTGGCATGTGCGGCGCAACCCGACGCCATGGAATGCATTTCCATGGATTCCATCGACAGTTCTGAACCACAATGCGAATGCTTTATCAATTTGCATCGCATAAATTCCGTCTCCTTTCTCAAAGTTGATGCGCTGCGTGCACTAGCGTATTCTTAGGTTTGCTGCTTCCTCGGCGAGGTTCGCGTCGGGCCGCTGAGCCACAGTCGGCGGGGGCGCTCTAGGCAAGCGCTCCAGTGATGAAGCGCCTCCACCTCGAGCCCCTTCGCACGGTCAGTCTGCGACAGTTCACGGTGAACACCAGTTCGCAGCCCCTGGGACCCGAGACACACCCCCTCGACCCCACATGGCTTCCCCGGATTACCAGTGATCACTCAACCAAAGATATATTTTGATCAATGCATTTCCGCCATGGTTGACCTTCGCTTATGTCGATCTTCATGTCGATGTCCCAGGTGTGCCTTCCTCGCCACGTGCAAGGTCTGGGTCGCTCAATGCACTTTGGGCTTCGACAAAGCCTTCGGCTTTTAAGATTGGATCCCGGCATCAACAGACCAACAACCTCAGCAAATGTCGAGCCCTGTGGGAATAGGCGACCGGTCACTCGAGACCAATGTCGCCGTTTGGATGCTAGTTGGGTCGTCGGCCACATTTTTGGGTCTGCGGTTATGGCTTCGGCAGAAGTCGTCCAAGATGTGGTGGGATGACTTGGTCCTGACGGTATCTTGGGTACGAAATATCCAGCAACAACCTCCACATTGAGCCTTGGCATTCAGTTGTGCTAACATGGAATCTCTCCAAAGATCATCCTTCTCATCGCCGCCGCCCTAATAAGTCGCATCATTGCCGTCGGCAACAGGACGCGTGACGAGAGACGCTTCTTCTTTCTCTTGCAAAACACATCCGTCACTCTAACCACCATCGCAACAAGTTGGACCAAAGTCGCCTTCGCTCTCACCCTGACACGCATTGCTCGACACAAGGTCCAGTTATGCTTTCTCTGGTTCATCATTGTATCAGCAAACCTCGTCCTCATCCCCGGCATCATCTCGACATGGGTCCCGGCATGTGGCGACCCCAGGGCCCGATTCCGGCCCGTTGACTACATGTGCTACGATCTTGCCATCTTGCAATATCTCGGCGGCGCCACTATGAGTGAGCCTCTACTTTTCCTTTCTTTCCATGGACGAGCAAGGCTAACCTGCCACAGCGTACATGGGTGTTTGTGACATCCTCTTGGCACTTTTCCCCTTTTTCGTCGTCCGAAAATTGCAGCTTCAGACACGTGAAAAGATCGGTCTGACCATCGCTATGAGTCTCGGTGCCATCACTGGTGTCTTCGTTGTTATCCGTGTGTTCCTGCAGGTTGTCCAGGGAGACTTCAACTTCGGTAGGTCGCACCTCATCTATGCCTGAGAAACCTCCGCGGAATAGGGGTTAATACGTGTCTGACAGACTTCATGATCTTCATGTCGATTTTCGCCTTCCTAGAACCCTGTGTAGCCATCATACTACAGGTCGTCCCCATCTTCCGCGTCTTCATCGTTCGCGTCTCTCGCGAAATATCACAAAAGTCCAAGCTGCACGTATCACCACCGACATCACCAATGCAGTCACGGGATACGTCTGTGGCCTCCAAGCCACGGTCAAGGTTGGAAGAGGAAGTATGGGACGGCAGGTCCCTGAGCCATCCCTATGCTCGAGGGTGGGAGCACAAGTTCGGCGATGACCGCCGATTTTACGACCTAAGGGTATGACCTACAGGGCGTCCAAATTCTTTTCTACACCTGTATTACCACCTCAATTTTTTTTGTACAACAGCACGGGGTCTGGTACGCCATACCGTTCACGTCGATGATACCCTATGTAGCATTATGATGAAACACATTGCATAACGAATATACCCTTTTGAACTTCCTTAGCTCTACATGGGTACCATCGTCGCCCTTCAAGAATGCCTTTGTCGTTGCGACCACAATAGCATTGTGGCCATGAACTACTGAGAAGAGTACCCACGAATTAACGTCAGTTCCTATTCCGTTTTTCAGTGACGCTATTCCCACTTGTGAAGATTCCAGTTCTGTGCGTACGATGGAGTCGCCGCTATTATCCGGAAATTGCGTGCTCGCCACCTAGACGTCACAGCCGCCCGCACTACAGACAGGATCTTGGAATTTCGGCACTTGGCTAAATTAACTGACAGCACAGGCCTGCGCAAAGGGTCCAGCAACCTTGTTTTCCTCTCTCGCTAGGATTCCAAGGAAGTGGACCATCTACGCCATGCACGTCACCAACACCAAATTCCGGGTGCAATGGTTGACCCCTTACGAAACGGGCACTCAGGGGATATAGACAGGGCGGAGAGAACCGTCACAAAGGTGCACCTTAGAGCCCCAAGACTTTAGCCCATCGGGAAGGCGCAAGGATTCCCTGTAGCGTCATATCATCTACCAAAACCTTGGCACCGTCGAGGAGCGTTGTCTAGCACAGGACAGTCGCGATAGCAGCTAGGGTTCTCCACGATATTGGCTGACAACCTGGTTGACATCACAGGCTTGGCAGAAATAGGGTACGGGAGCTAGGGGAATTTCTTCACCGAAACCGGGAAACCATGATTCTCGATAGTTCTGATAGCAGACGACGGCGTCTATAAAGTCTCCCTTGGCTCTTTCTTCAGCAAGGACTCTCAATAGCCAGCAAGAACCAGAACCCCAGCAAGCTAGCAGCTTAGCCTACCCCCCCAGCAAGTCTCATCCAAACCCAGTGCCACTTTGGTCACTACCCCATTTTCCCAGCCACCATGAAGATCTCCACCTTCCTCATCTCGGGCCTCGCCCTCGCCGTCCACGCCACCCCTGTGGCCCTCACTCCCCGCTCCGCCTCTCCCGCCGCTATCGATGATGCTGCAACCAAGCTCGACGCTCTCTCCGAGAAGGTCGAATCCCTCAGCGCATCCATCAGTATGTGTCCCTTGTCGGCGTTTTCATCATGACAAGCATCTCTGACACTCCCTAACCAGACCAAACCGTTGCCTCAATGCCATCCACTACAGATTCAGAGAAGGACAAACTCTCAGAGGCTGTTGCTCCCCAGATGAAGGAGCTTGAGGCTGCCCTCAAGGAAGCAACCGAGTTGATCAGCGTCCAGACGAAGCGGTCTATCCCTGATTCTGTTGAGCCACGCAGCGGCAGCTGTTCTGATAGCTGTCTTATTGGGAAGGCGAATGGACTCGTCGGGATGATTACGGGGACAGTTGGTGGACTTGTGGGCACTGTTGGTATCGGTGAGTCAATTCTTGGGGTAGGGGGTGATGTGACGGTAGTTTGGCTGACAGAACTAGGACGTGTCACGATTCTGATCAAGCCTGTGCTTGGCGCCCTGGATGGTCTGCTGGTTTGTTTGGATGGGCTTGTTACAGGATTGCTGAAGACTGTGGGAGGCGTCCTGAACTCTCTTCTTGGAGGTTTGGGATTGGCGAACCTCCTTGACGGACTCTTGGGTGGGCTTTTGGGCGGACTCCTCGGTGGCGGCGGTGGTGGTTTGATCGGCGGCTTGTTCCCCAAGAACTAGATGGATTGAGAAGGAGGCGCTGCAGCTTTGAGTCTTTTGGTGACATATCTTAATCTCTAGTAGTAATCCTAATGGGTGTTGTCCAAGTTGAATCACCCATCTCCACGTATCTGGGATGTTCGGGCTCTGCGAGTCTTGGGCGCTGCCCTGTCCGGGTCGGATCAGAGTGAGAAACCCCTAGCCCTGGTCTGATAAGAGAACCCAGGCAAAGATCAGCATAGCGCGCATATGAAAATACATCCTTGTCCTCCAGACAGTCCCTGGGCAGTCGTTGCAAGATCTGGGCCGAGCCGTGCAGATCGATATAAATTGTCGTGGTGGAGAATCTCTCATTCTCGGAGTCATTGGTGGCGTCCAAATCTTTTTCGCATCCCAAATCGCCAACAGATGAAAGTCAGACAGGTAATCCCGCCACGAGGGCACGTTGAGTTGTTCATTTCGGCTCATCACGATAGAATTCCCAAGCCTGGGACGGAAATGGTAGTCGCTAACCGTTCAGGGGATGATGATGCCGATCCGAAACCGCCACTCGGGACTGCAGATAACGGGTGCACGGGGGTCCCAGACAACATTGCTGGGGGCAGTGCACACCGCCCAGAGTAATCTGAATCTTGGATAAAACGCGCCCAGGTAAATCTTGTTTGTCGTCGTAATCCTCATCGTCGTGATCTTTTCATCACAACTCCAAAAACACGCCAAAATGACATCTCCTCGCGCTCTATCCTCTGGCGCCTGCAGGCTGCTGTGCAGCTTGTTACTCCTTTTTCTCGTTGGTTCTGTCAGCGCCCAATACACCACAGCATCGGACGGCGACTACTGCTTCGACCCCGATTTTGAGAGCACGACGACGTCCTCCTCCACTCGATACTATTCAAACTCGACGGCATCTGCAACTTCCAGGACCTCGGGTTCGAATGTCTCGACCACATCGACGTCCGGCGCAAGCTTCTCTCCAGCCCCCACGTCAGGAGCCATGGCTGTTGCTATCCCCGAGATTGTGCTGGGCTTGGTTGCTGCACTAGTCGCTGTATGTTGCATCCATCGATGACGAGTCTCCGTGTCCACGCTGCGAACCAACGTTCTGACCCAAGTTTCTCAGATCTAACTCGCCCAATCTGTAGTCAACTCCACGGAGGAAAGTAGGGTGACATTGGAATATACCATCTTCGTAATAGACAGCAATTGATACGTATAGTTCAGTGTACCAGCGCAGTGCGAGTCTCGGCCGTTGAAGAAAGGATGGTGTTGATATCATCAACGGCATGACCTCCTTCCACAAAGTTACACGCGAAACTTGACTCGATGATTGAGATTGACCACCCTCCTGCGATGTTGTGATGAATTTGACCTGACTGAAGCCCCATAAATCCATGGCGCAACGTTCCATGTCAACCTTTTTAACCATAGTCACCACTGCCCAAAACTGAGTCCTGGGCTGCCGGAACAACATTAATTCCCGTCCAGTCCATTCTAGGAATCCCACGCCACGGACGCAGCCTCTTACGTCAGCGAGCGGTCCCCCCTTCTCGATCGTCAGGTAGCCAACGGGCCGGTCCGTCATCGGACCTCCGATGTCATCAACCAGCTTTCCCGAACATCACTGAGGGAAAAGGAGACCAAAGAGAAAGTCGGAAAAAGAACATTAAACGAAAAAAGAAAAAAGAAAAAGAAAATGGCGCCGGTCGACCCAAACCTCGGCTCCCCCCGCATTCTCTGCCTCCACGGCGGCGGCGTCAACGGTAAAGTGTTTCGGCTCCAATGCCGGGCGCTCCTCTCGGGTGGGCTCGCCAATCATTTCCGGCTCGTGTTCCCCAACGGCCCCTTCCCCTGCGACGCGCACCCCGCCATCGCCCCCGTCTACGGCGACTACGGCCCTTTTTACCGCTGGCTGCGCTGGGAGGAATTCCACGAGAAATTGGATGCGCGCCACACGGCGATCGAGGTGCTGGACCACCTGTGCACCCAGATGGACGCCGACGAGGGCACGGGCGAGTGGGTTGGCGTTTTGGGCTTCTCTCAGGGCGCCAAGCTGGCCGCGTCTTTGCTGTGGGAGCAAGAGCACATCAAGGGGCCGGTGCCGCTGCTGCGCGCAGACGTCCGTTTTCGCTTTGGCGTCTTCATGGCTGGCAGTGCGCCCCTCGTCTTGTTTGATCCCCATGGCACCTTGGGGCCCCCGCCAAAGCACATCGACACGGCCGAGACCATCGGCATGCAGTTCACCGACTGGCCCATCAACAATATGGGTAATCATGCCATTTCCTCGCCGACGCTGCATGTGCACGGCCGGCAAGATCCGGGCATTCAGGGGCATAGGAAGCTGTGGGAGTATTACGTGAAGCCCGGGTCGGCCAAGTTGTTCGAGTGGGATGGTGACCACAGGATACCTCTGAAGACGACCGATGTCATGCCCGTGGTAAACGAGATCATTGCTATGGCAAAGAAATCTGGACTTTTGATGTAGCTACCTCACCTAGCTACGACATACTGGCAGCCAATCTATTCAACTCCATCATCCTCTCCATCATCGCTGCGCTCCGCGGTATTGCCTCCAACGGGTCGAGAACCCCCTGCACCTGAGAATGATACTGACCAAGTCCATCCAGCGTTGCTTGATATCGACCTTGTTGTTCAGTTCTGCCTCAAGATCCCATTTCATGGCGCACCAATTCATCTTTGGACAAGCAATATGGTCCCGATTGAAGCAAACACGGCCGGGCTCAGCCTCATAAATCTTGTCCATGTTCAAACGTTTTCAGGTGCTGCATGTCAAAGAGACGTTCGGGGAGCGACGCCCACCCCCCCTTCGTCAACATGAGAAATTGAGAGAACTTGACACGCTCCAGTGACTTGTGGCGCGCTAACAAGGCCCGAATGTCTGGTTCTGCCGCGCCGCCGCAGCCCTCAAGTTCCAATTCCACGAGGCTTGGGATGTGCATGCCGGCCGCAAGAGCGGAAATAACGCCGCTCATCGTCTTCTTTGCCCTCGTCGCCGGGAACGATGACCATTTCTCAGCTAAGGTCGAGATGGAGGTGTTCGACTCCGGCAAACATGTTGATGAACGACACCAGGCTGGCAGCGCTCGATTCGGGCTCCTCATAATCATCATCCCCGAAGTCTGCGTGCGTCTCCCGGTAGATAGCTAGCACAAAACGCTTCGTGCGAAGAGGATGGGCCTCAACATAGTCCAGCAGAGCCAGCGACGGGCCGAACATGAATGGTGGTTCGCTGGGTGGCCAGTCCCAGTCAATACGCAGCTCGAGGGGGTCATTGCTCCTGGCGAGAGCCATGACAGTGGCAGATAGGATATGGTGATAGAACTGCCTGCGATCAAGCTCCGTCCACTCCGCTTGCGATGAGACAACTTCATCGGTGCCCGGGACGACGACAATGGTTTGAAGATTGGGAAAACTTCTTATGGCGTGCTCGATGCGCATGGCGGCATCCCCTGAGCTCAGAGAAGCCAGCGGGTGCTTGGACATCTCCTTCTCCTCGACCTCGGATATCGCTTGCATCATAATGATAAGAGTCTTCACCACGGAGCCAAAGACGGGATTTCGAGAGATATGGGCAGCCAGGAACTCGAGGCGGTTGCCAGGCAATCTGACTGTACAATATTCGAAAAAGATGTTGGCGACCAGTGGGAGGACAGCGCGGTTGATGTGCCTGCATGCAAGGCGCATGGGGAGCATATTGTCAGCCGCCCATTTCTCCGCCATCATCTCCACAATAGTTATGAGAATCTCCACCGGGAGAGTCAGGAGAGTCGGTTTCGATGCTATGGGAACCGTTGGCTGCGCCGGTTGATTGAGAGGCTGCTCAGGTGCGCAAACGCGAGGCATTTCACTAATTTCGGGTTGTTATCAGCTTTGAACTTCCAGCCTGGGCAATTCATAACCTCGGGGGTACCTTAAATGTGCCGATTCCATCACGCCAGAATCCAGGCTGTGCTTGCTGTCCATCCCACTGCGCCCAAATTTTGATGGAGAAAGGTTGTGAAGAGCTGCACTCAGGAGACGGCAAGAAAGAAGAGAAATTTGTACCGGCAAGGCCACAGCTGTACAGCACCTGTGCAACTCGGCGACCCAGCTCGGCCCACCACACCCCAAAAGGGTGGGCTGGCTGGGTGCTTGCAGACCAATACGTGGATAAGGTAAGGACGAGGCCTTCATGATTGGTTCTGATTTTCATTATTTTGAGGAGAACCAACGCCCGTCCCAGATTTTTGTGAGCAATCGTCCCTAACTTGTTTAAACTCCACCAAACGTCGCTCAGAAGCAGACTTGCGAACGCTCAACATGCCCTTGCAAGGCAAAAGGTCTGCCGGGTTGAAATTTGACCATCTGACGTGGTGATGCCACCGCCATCAGCATCCACGAAAACGATAAAACATTCCAACTGAGACCTCTGCGAACGAAGCCCTTCTCTCCCATATCATGGCCCACACAACCTTTCTGCCAAGCGCAATCACCCACCATGGCCTCCAACTGCGACCTCGGACCCCTCCCCAAACGCATCACAGGGGGTTGGCTCTGCGGAAAGATGCATTACGAAGCCAACTTCCCTCCCTCTCACCCCTTCACAGAAAATGTCTCTTCCCTCTTTCCTCTTCCCCTGTTCGCATCACTAACACCCCTGCAGAGCGGAACTTCCCAACCCACCCAACGCCGCCGCAGCACCTCGCACCTCTTTTTCATGTGGCACAATGTCCCCCACGCCGAGTTCCCATGGACTACCCCGACCGAAACCCTCAAAAACTATCATCTGCGGCAACTGCGGGACCCTTCTCTACTGGCGGCGTGAGACTGGATCGAATATTAACATTGCGATTGGTACTATTGGCCCGCTTTATCTGTTTGGTGAGGGCTGGGAGCAGTCAGGGGGGGAAGTCCCTTAGGGGGGGTTTTGGCAGGGCGCTGGCAAACGGGTGTGGGGGGCATGAGTGGGTGCGCAATGAGATTCCCGGGGTTACGGATGAGTTGGAGCTTGTGTGGGCAGGGCCGAGGCGGAGAGGGGAGAGGGTGGAGGAGGAATGAGGATGTGTTTACCATGGTTATTCGTAGGTAGCAAGAGGAGCAGCCCCAAGTCGACTAACGTGATCGAGCAACTCGGAGAAAAGGCACCTCACGGAGCCCTCCATCTTCTTTGTCCTATATACGTAGAGGCCAGAATGGGAAATCATTCAAGGAATCGAATTGTCCGTGAAAATTCCCTCCAACCAGCCGTGTCCCCCAAAGTACTCCCCACATCCCCCGCAAATGTCACTTGCTTGGCGTTGTTTACGGCAGATGGGAAATTCCCGAGAGCTGTGGGTGACAGGGATAAAGCCTGCCAAGGCGGGGGGAATTGAAGGAACTGTCATGAGAGTACCTTGACCCAATTGGTTGGTTGTGCGGGCGATAGACTTGGGGTGTGAGTGGTACGTGTAGTTGGTTCGGTGAATTTCATGTCAAGATTACACATATGGGGAAATGGAAGCAGGGGTTCGCAACCACCGACATAGATATACCTGCCTAGGAATTACACCAGAACCAGGTACCGGGCAGCTGGTGACAGACGGTTCCTCCATCAACCATGCGTCACGGTGCACTTGGGTCGCTGCTCCTCGGCCTCGCGCCGAGGATGTCCACAGCGCGTCTAGAGTCCCGGCAAGCAGTCTCGATCAATGTCAACCTCGCGCAGACATACCAGACGATGGATGGATTCGGCACGTCTGAGGCCTTCCAACGGGCCGTCACGATTCGGAGGCTCTCAGAAACAGAGCAACGCAGGGCATTGGATCTCCTATTCAGCATGGACAAGGGCGCCGGACTGAGCATCCTCCGGAACGGCATCGGGTCCTCGGTTGACAGCCGAGATGATTGGATGAACAGCATCCAACCACGAAACCCCGGTGGACCGAATGCAGAGCCAAAGTACGTCTGGGATGGAAGCGACAGCGGGCAGCTCTGGGTGTCGACCGAGGCTGTGCACACATACGGCGTCAAAACCATCTATGCAAACGCTTGGTCAGCCCCGGGGTACATGAAGACCAACGGGAACGATGCCAACGGCGGGAGTTTGTGTGGCGTCTCAGGGGCGTCGTGTTCAAGCGGAGACTGGAAACAGGCGTTTGCAAATTACCTGGTGCAGTACATCAAGTACTATGCTGCTGCAAACGTTACAATCACCCACCTTGGCTTTTTGAACGAGCCTGATTACACGTAGGTCTCCTCCCTCGTGCTCATTTCACTTGACTGACACAAAACACCAGCACGTCGTACGCCTCGATGCGTTCCTCGGGCACCCAAGCAGCCGACTTCATCAAAGTGTTGCGACCCACGCTGGACAAGGCCAACATGACGTCGATGATCATCAACTGCTGTGACACCATGTCCTGGACCGCCATGAACGGCATGCTCGGCCAGATGCGCTCGGTGGAACCCAGTCTCGGCGTCATCACGGGACATAGCTACACTTCATCAGCCACAAGTCAACTGTCAACCAGGTTAAGGACATGGATGACCGAAGCAGCCGACAACAACGGCGCCTGGACTTCGGCTTGGTACTCCAACGGTGGACCCGGCGAGGGCATGACGTGGGCCAATAACATTTACTCAGCCGTCACAAGCGGGAATGTGTCCGCATATCTATACTGGGTCGGGGCCCAGGATCGGCCCAGCACCACCAACAGCAAGATGATCCGCGTTGTCGACAAGAAGGTTGATCCGTCAAAGCGATTGTGGGCTTTCGCAAATTGGAGCAGATTCGTCAGGCCAGGGGCCGTGCGAGTCGGCGCCTCGGGGAGCGGAGTGCGGACGTCAGCATTCAGGAACGTCGATGGGGCCGTCGCTGTGCAGGTTATCAACAGCGGTGGGGAGAGAGCCGTCACCATTAACGTCAGTGGGGGTAGTTTTGTGGCTGCAAATGTGACGGCGTGGGTGACGGACAACACGAGGGACTGCAACGTGATCCCGGTCACTGTAGACGCTGCGGGCAAGGCTTCGGGGAATGTGCCCTCGAGGAGCATGGTCACATTTGTCTTGAGGCAGGCCCCGACATTACAGGCATAAGAAGCTCTATCTCTTCGTAACACGAACCCAGAAGTCCTCCATGATCCAGACACCCTGTCAACAGTCAGCCCCTGAATGCAAACCCCTGAAACCCTCCAAGAACTAACCGCACTGAAGAACCGTGCCGGCTTTTGGGGGATCACTATCGAGAAGTCGAGGGGTCTCAACAACTGCATTTGAAGTCAGCTAACTCCCACCATCCCAAGGTGCTAGCACAGGCTCACCTCGGCAAAGGTCTTGTTGAACTCCATCATAGCCACCGGCTTGCCCAAACACATGTACTTCTCGTAATGGAACACCAAATCCAGCGTGCTAGTAATCAGTAAAAGCTTAGCATCATCCGCCTCCACCCATCTCTTCGGTCGGAATGTCTTGGCATCCTCCCCAAAGATCTTAGCATGATGAATTGCTAATGGCGAAGACCCAATCTGTGTCCCTGCAGGAACAAACAAGCCGTTGATGACATCTCCTTCGGGTCCAGTCTTGAAGAAGGGGCCACTGACAGGAGGCAAAAATCCGTAGACCCTCCTTAATCATGGCCTAGAGGTAGGGTTGTTGACGGGCCTCCGAGTCTTTGATGGGGGACGAGATTGTACCGGCGGTGATGGCAGCGTCGATTCCGGGCTGCAGCTTGCGGTAGGCGATGGGGTTGCTTTGAAGGGGGAGCATCACGGTTCGGATGGTAGTAGCACTGGTGTCACTCCCAGCGGTGGCTTGGAGGATGGCTTCGTTGGCGGCTTCTTCTTCGGTGAGGCCGTGTCGGATGAATGAGCCGAGCATATCGGGCTCGGCGGAGGCGGAATGGCGGGGGCGGGAGGCGACGGCGGACTTGGTAACACTGGAAAAGGTCAGTTGATGATGCCTCCAATGCTCTTGAATTTCAGAATCCTACCCGATCAGTGCACCAAAGCCCATTTTATCGGTTGTTGTTGTTGGATGGTTCGGTACGCCTGAAAGTCGGAAAGGGGTAAGTGGGTTAAGCTCAAAAATCACCTTTCGGCAGCGAACCCCGAAACAGTCGGGAATGCAGGACCTTGGCCAGAGATGGGATGTTACTGAGCGCGGCCAAGGCGGGAATCAGCGAGGGGGTGATCTTGGTGTAACCGAATACGTCGCCGTCTTGGTCGATGTACCCGAAGGGCTTCCCAAAAGCGAGGTCGCTAATAACATCTATCGTGAAGGACTGTCTTGAGCGCAAAATCTACAGGCTGATAATTTTCTGCTGTGCAAAGAGACTTAGTCTCAAGGAGCTTGATGAGCTTGGCGATGTGGGTTTCGATGGTTGTCTCCATGGACAGGTTTTCATTCCTTGAATACTATTATGCTGTCAGCGGGGTTGACAGCGCCTTGAGAAAAAAAAGACCGGGCTAACACCAAAGGCCATCTTGAGGCGTAGCTTGGTGTGTTCGTCCTTATCCCGTATGGGGAAGAGGTTGTCGCGCGCCGGGTTAAATCGCATGGCTGTGTACTATGGCCCTCTCGTGTAGGGAGAGCGGACGGATATCATCTTGCGCATGAGTTCAGAGTCATCGGTGATAAGCTTATTCTTAGTCTCAAGGAGCTTGATGAGCTTGGCGATGTGGGTTTCGATGGTTGTCTCCATAGACAGGTTTTTATTCCTTAAATACTATTATGCTGTTAGCGGGGTTGACAGCGCCTTGAGAAAAAAAAAAGACCGGGCTAATATTAAAGGCTATCTTGAGGCGCAGCTTGGTGTGTTCGTCCTTATCCCGTATGGGGAAGAGGTTGTCGCGCGCCGGGTTAAATCGCATGGCTGTGTACTATGGCCCTCTCGTGTAGGGAGAGCGGACGGACATCATCTTACGTATGAGTTCAGAGTTATCGGTGATGAGCTCATTCGGCCCAACGCGTACAAGAGTTCCTAACCGTGACGCTGTAGGTAAATGGGTTACACGCCCGGTAAGGATAGGTACTCACCGCACTGGTTTGTTGCTTGTTGAAAAGCCACAGGTTGCCGTCCCTACTGTGCCTCCTTCACCATCCAATACTTGGAAAGTGATGCTCCTAGCGGCCCCGGAATGTGCGAAAGACGATTCCACGCCACTGCATGAATGAGATAGATGGTAGCGAATGCCCCAGCGACGAGCACCCCCCTTCCAGAGAAGCTCGAGCGGTGCTTCAGACAATCCCATCGTTAAGGATTCCAACCGACTCCTTTGTCCGAGCCTGAGCCTGCTCGCATCAGCCTAAACCTTCAAAAGTGGAGGCGTCAAAGGGACGCCAAAAAAGGTTGCCCGCCGTTCCAGATAGATATCTTCAGCAAAGAGGGTCGACAAAGCAATGTTCTGCCCTAACAGGGTGACAGGTGGGTCAATGTGGGGAATCTCAGAACCAGTCTATCGGCTTAAGTGCCTCGGCTTGGTTAGTCTCGCTAATGGCGTGGCTCTCGCAGTGGATGATCATGCTATGATAGAATAAGTGGAACAGTCTAGGGGAATAGCGGCTTGCCGAGACTTTACTCCCGTGGGATTGACGTGGTGATCCACTAAGACCTTGCAGGGTGACATGGTGAGATTCGACACACGAACGACCAACACCAACACCAACACAGTCAGCCGCAATGGCGTTGGGTGGCTGATGATGCCGATCAAGTTTTCATCAACTGCACATATCAATGCGGAGCATCGTTGATGCATGTTAACGTTTGCTGAGCGAGATCGGTTTGTGCTGATGAACAACTTGGAGCTGGATCTCGAAAGCATATCATGTATTCGGTTTCAAAGTCACAATGCTACTGGCTATTTTGTGTTCGTGAAGATAAAGACTGCGTCGCAACAATACTCATAAGGCCGTTGATGATCCAAGCTAGAGACAACCCCAATCAAGTCGCTCGCTCACACTTCGTATCCAAAGGAGCGGACAGGGGCGTGATGCTGTCTCCGCCCCCAAGATCCAACCACAGGAAACGACCGGACGAGAGGCAGAGACTCTCTTATCACACACCAAGCTCAACCTAAGCCTCCCCCGTGACAACAAGGACCTGGGCACCCAACCCGAAGCGTCTCTTGATGGCCTTCCAGCTCTCGACAATAGCAACATACACCACGGTGCAGCCCACAACGATACCCCACTCCCAGGAAATCGCAGCGTGTTTAAACACAACCTTGTTCACCACGGGGAGGTAGATGACGGGGAAGGAAATAACAAAGCCAGCCGACACGGCGCCGAAGAGGAATCGGTTCTGCCAGACAGTGCGGAACACGGACAACGGACCAGAGTACTTTTCGGGATGCATGGCGAACAGCGAGCGGGTGAAGTGCTTGGCCTCCCAGGCCGTAATCAACAGAAGGAAGGTAAGGGTCGCGAACGTGGTGGCCCTGGCTCGGAAGGCTACACCGCAGGAAGAGTGGAACTCTTCATTGCAGCCCGTGCCAAGGCCGTCCGGGACGGAGTAGGCAACCGAGGAGAAGGCAGCCAGACAGAGAGCACCCATGGCGGTACCATAGACGAACTTGTCGGTGATGAGCTCGCGGGTAAAAATGCCAACGGTGAGGTCGTGGGGCGGGCGCTGCATGACGTCGGGCTGGGCATCCTCGAGGCCGAGGCCCAGGGCGAGGAATGACGAGGTGACGAGATTGGCCCAGAGGATCTCGAGCGGCGACAGGGGGAAGACGGAAACGCCGTTGGGGTCCTTGAAGGCGAGGCCGATGAGGAGGAGAATGACCTGGGCGATGTTGGAAATGAGCAAGTGGAGCAGGAACTACACGAGAAGTAATTAGTACGCAGAATCAGGAGGGAGAAAAGGGGAGGAAAAGGGGCTGACCTTTTGGATGTTGTCAAACAGGCGTCGACCCTCCTCGATGGCAGTCACAATCGAGGCAAAGTTGTCGTCGGTCAAGACCATGTCGGCGGCTTCCTTGGCCACATCGCTTCCGTTGAGGCCCATGGCGATGCCGACATCCGACTTCTTGAGAGCGGGCGAGTCGTTCACACCGTCTCCGGTCATGACGCAAAAGGCCTTGCGACGGTGCATAGCTTCCACCATGCGCACCTTAGTCGTAGGGCTGCAACGGGCGAGAACAAGAGGCAGGTTCTGCATGGCATCGATCTGAGCGTCGCTAAGGGCGTCAAACTCGCTAGCCACCATGATCTGGCCCGTGCCGCTAGACGAACCCAAAATGCCAATCTCAGTGGCGATGGCCGTGGCCGTCTTGACGTGGTCGCCTGTCAGCATGTGCACCGTGATGCCCGCGTCGCGACACTTGCGGATAGCCGCAGCCGACTCGACACGGGGCGGGTCATATAGACCGGCCAGACCAACAAAGGTCAAGCTGCTTTCGGCGTTGGCCCGGCGCGGCATCTTCTGCGCGTCCGACTCGATGGTCAGGGTGGTAGGGTCCTGCGTATAAGTGGCCGCATTGACGGGTTTCCGGGCAACGCACAAGACACGCAGACCCTCGGCAGCAAGACTCTCGGCCTTGGCCACGATGTGCACCTTTTGGTCATCATCGACATCCATCAGAGGCAGGAGAGCTTCGAGAGCGCCCTTGGCATAGGCGTGGGCACCGTTGTCTCCATCGGTGTACACTACCGTCATGCGCTTGCACGACGAGTCAAAGGGAAACTCGGACAGGAGCTGGTGACCACCGGATGCCACCAGAGAAGGCCTCCCCAAGCCGAAGCGCAAGGCGAGAACCTGCAGGGCGATCTCGGTGGGCTCACCAACAGCCGTGAATGTGGTGTTGGTATTATTGCTGCTATTCGCATCGTCAGCGGGTGACGCCGTCACTGTGGCGTTGTTACAGAGGGCGACTGTCTCAAGGAAGTCGCGCAACAGAGGAGCCGTCTTCTTTTCGTCGACGGCAGCGCTGGTCACAGGGGTGTCGTTGATGCAGATGGTGCCGCTGGCCGGGTTGAAGGGGTGCGTGGTCCCCTGGATTTCGACCTCGGTGCCGTCAGCCAGCCACACGCGCTTGGCCACCATCTTGCCCTGCGTCAGGGTGCCCGTCTTGTCGGAGCAGATGTTGGTGACGCCGCCGACGGCCTCGAGGGCGGCGAGACGGCGGATGATGACGTTGCCGCGGGCCATGGCGCGAGTGCCAAGGGCGGTGGCGATGGTGAGAACGGCGATAAGCGACTCCGGGATGACAGCGACCGCCACGCAGATGCCGTAGATGAGCACCTCAGACGTCACGCGCCAGCGGCTGACGGAAAACACGATGACGGCGAGGGTGATGGCCAGGGCGAACAGGAGGAGGGCAAACTTGCTCAACGACACCTGCAAGGGGGTGCCATCGAGACCAAGGACCACGCGGAAGCCGTTCTGGACGCGCGACACTACTCCACGGATGCCCTTGCGGTCGTTGCCAGCGTTGCGACGGCTGGAGCGTAGCAGCATGGCAATCTTGCCGACTTCGGTCGACATGCCCGTGGCGACGACGATGCCGGTGCCGCGGCCGCGAGTGATGGTGCTGGCCGAGTACACCATGTTGGTGCGGTCGCCCAGGGGTACGTCGCGTGCCTTGAGGATGACCTCGGCATGCTTGCTGACGGGCACCGACTCGCCCGTGAGGAGGGCTTCGTCGGTCGAGAGGTTGATGCTATGGGCGAGACGCAGGTCGGCTGGGACGACGTCACCGACGCCCAGCCGCACCACGTCGCCAGGAACCAGATCTTCGGCGCGGATGGACTCAACCTTGCCGTCGCGCAGCGCTTTGCAGGTCGGGGCCGACAGCGCGTACAGGGCCTGGATGGTCTTCTCAGCGCGATAGTCCTGGAAGAAACCCACGATGATGTTGAAGAGGATGACGGCGATGATGACGCCGCCCTCGATGTAGTCGTTGATGGCGAACGACAGCACCGTGGTGATGAGGAGAACAAGGGTCAAGCTGTTGGACACCTGTCTTAGGAGAATCGTCCACAGGGATAGCCCCTTAGCACCCTCAACCTTGTTAAGGCCATGCTGCTGCAGCCGGCTGGCCGCCTCAGCAGGAGCGAGGCCATTTCTAAAATTCAGTAAGCATCAGTTGTCCAGCGATAAAAATAAATGGAATGAGTGGAAACTCACTCGAGATCGCTGTTTAGCAGACTAACAACGGCCGGGACCGGGAGGATGTGGGCCGACTCGGGGTTGAGGCTGAGGATCGGGCCGGGGTTGGAACCGGCGGAAGCGGGGTCATCGGTGATGCTGTCAACGATGGTTCCGGCGAGCGTGGGGGACGCCGACGGCGGAATGGATGATGATACGGATGCAGAACGTGTTAGGCCACGTATAGGAGGCTCCGTCTGGCCCTCGACGTCAAGTTCGTTCTCTGTCCCCATTCAATTATGTGCTCGCCGATGAATCGAAGCGATTTCGTAAAGGGGAAAAGAAGGGAAAAAAGAGAGAGAGGCAAAATGGCCACGCGACGGGAGAGGCATTCATATCCGTTTCCAGACAATGGGGAACGAAGGGCCCGGCGATCCGAGGAAGGTACTGGGCGATAGCAGCACGCCACACAACACGCACCACGCACCACCGAACCAAGCACGCTGATGCGCCGCGCCAGTCATCCAGCGGGCATGGATAGCCGTGGACTGGACGGGCTTGGTGCTTTCTTGGGACTTCTTGGGCCCTGGTCATCGCTGGCAAACTGCGGCAAACCTGGATGGGGCAGCTCGTCGCGGGTCTTGGGGTCGCCGCTGGCGAGGTAGGCCAAGCGCAGGCGCCCTCCCGCCAAGGGCTCAACGCTCCCGACCTGCCTATCACAGCGGGCCTGGCACCCCCGCCCCACGCTCGCCCAGAGAAACCCCCCAGCGCGACGGAGCGGGGTCCGAGTGGCTGTGTTGCCCCTAACCAGCTTGGCGCCTTCCAATCCAGTTGAGCCGAAACCAGATTCCGTCACATGATGGCCCGTCATTCACCCCCGCACACACTCGTCTCTGGCCATTTGCTGCGTGCGGATCGCCGCCGACCACTCCGTCCGATGCGGGTGCGGCACCGTTCAATCTGAGGGCAACACCACGCCTGTCATCCCGTATCCGGCTCCGTGCCCCTCCTTCGGCCTGGTTTTCCGACCGAGCGGGTCGTGCTGCCGTTCAACGTTTCGCTCTTGTCACGACTCCCGTCTCGACTCTCCCAACAAAATGGAGGGTCCGAGCACCAGTGTCAATTTTTTACCGCCCCCTCGCCAACTCTTGCTTTCCAGGGCCAAAAAAAAAAAGCGACAAAATGTCGGTGTGCCGGCCCACTAATCCATGTCGGGTCGGAGACAGACATGGCGGGCGGCGGCAGACGCACTTCCGCTTCCGTTGTTTGCTTCTTCTAAAATCCTTTCCGGCAAGGTCCGACTGGTGCTGTCAGCCGCAAACGCGAGCACACCAGCAGGTGCTGCACCGCAGTAAACAGGGCACGTTCGGCCCAATGCCGACGCGGAGATTTCGTACGACATCAATTTGTTTTTATTGTGTAAAACCAGCTGCTGACAATCCAGCCCATGCTCTCAAGCTGACAAATCGTACACGTGCGCTCCAACCCCTCAGGTGCAGGCCCCAATCTTCGTCATCAGCTCTTGGCGGGGCATTTCCAGAATGGCGTCCAGCGTCCTCGCGTCCGGAACGCCCCCCTTGCCATAGGGCTTCTGCAGCAGCTCCTTGATGTGCTCATACTTTTGGCCCAGCGCCTCCGAATCCGATCGCGCCATGTTCTGCTCCAGCCGATCCAGGTCCTCCGATGCCTCCTCCCTAATGTGCGGCTCCAAGTCGACCCAGATGGCCCGCATCGCCGCGTCGAAGCTGGGCTCCGTCGTCTCGTACTGTCTCATGTGTCGCAGTTTCAGATTCATCTAGAAACGCGTTTGTCAGCAACATGACCCCATTGCTCGTTTCTTCGGTGCTTCATCTTCCACACTCACGCTCTCGAAGTCATCCAAGAGACGCCGACATCTCTCGCCCCCACGTGCCACATGGTTCTCCAGCGTGGGCGTCAAAACAAGGTCCTCGACGATAAGATAGCGGTCGAGCGTCCAAATGAAGTCGTTTGGTGCGGGGCGCTCTGCTGGTGCCGTGTGGAACAGCCGCTCGAACTCGCTCTTGACCAGTCGCTGGTCGCGCCGAACAGCCTCTGAAATTTGCGGCATGTTGGTGTCTCCGTACAAAACCCGCGCCTATGATCTTTTTTTTTCTTCCTCGAGCGTCTTTCCCTTTGCACAATTGACCATGAGCGACGCGGATGGCGGGGTGCGGGCCTGGCGTCGCGATCAAATTCGGTGACGTCACAGTGTCTGGCAAGTGACGATGACAGGCACAACTGAGGTGGAGTTCATCGGCGCTGTGGCTCCACTGCCTGGGTCCCAAATGGCTTTGGTCTGTGGCTGAGTGCTGAAAGCGGACTCGATTGTGGCGATAAAGAATTGGGGAAGGAGCCAGGCGCGAGAGAGGCCCCCAGAGGCAATGCTGCTGCCCCCTTTGTCAACTCCTCGCTTCCGGCTGTTGGAGAGAACAATGGCGACTCCCAAAAAGCCGTGTCCCAACTGCCCGCTTCCGGAGGGGGGGGGAGGGCAGCTGCTCAGGTCGGGGTTCTCGGAGCTCTCAGCACCAGCGAATGACATGTGCTTTGTTTGAGCTTGAAGATGAGGATTGTGTATCAGAGTGGATGTCTCCACGAGCAGGGCGAGGAGGTCTTAATCTCCCCTTTCCCTGAACGGTATCTGCACATTACCAATAATACCACATCATTTGTCCAAGTAATCCGAACCTTTCACTCCGTCATCATGGGAAGCGCCTTCGAGGTTGTGCAACGTCCTCCTCCAGATCTAGGAACTCGTCTGCTCGGCCGTGCTCCTGGGCATCGTGACCAAGTTCATCAACTCGGTCATCGGCGCCGGCGGCCAGAACGACTCTCGTCTCATCTACACGCTGATCGTCGCCTCCATCAGCACCGTCTACTCGCTTCTGTTCATGGCCCCGTTTCTCTACACCTTCCTGGCCTTCCCAGCAGACATATCCTGTTTGTCATGTGGCTCGTCGCCTTTTTGCCTCTTGGCCACTGTGAGTCAACCCCTACCTAGCATTCACAGATACAATTTCCGACGCACATTGACTTTCAGCGTGTCGCCACCAACACTTGCAACGCTTTGTGGTACTCCAGCTACTGGGGGTACTACTGGGGAAACCCTTGGTACTACGATCCGATCGGCAACAACATCGGCTACGCTAGCTGTCCCAAGTGGAGGGCTGTTCTGGTCTTTTCCTTCATGGCTGCCGTCACCTACTTGGTCAGCTCTATTCTTGTGAGTTCCTCTCCCGGCCCACTTCTCGGCTTGGCATCGAAGAAGCTGACCTCGTCCAGGGTTTGATTGTGGTGGTCAAGCACTACAAGGTCGGTCAGAAGAACAAGACAAACCCGTAAGTGCATGTGCCGACAGAGTAAATCCTGAGGTATCACGCGCTGAAGCTTGCTCAGAACCACCAGCAACCCGACCCCTGTTGGTCTATGTAGAGGCCCCCAGACTTCGCAGGTGCCTCAGGCCGCCCCAGCAAATGTGTAAGCCCCGCGGGGCGCATGAAGCTGGAGAGTTCGGTTCACATGGTGGAGAAATTGCGCATGATCTGTCGCAACATTGTCTTTTTCCTTGCCCTCCGAGGTACCGTTTGATATGTGGTGCCGAGCTCAGGCCTCAAGTGTCAGCCGCAACATCACCAGCAACTCTCAAGAGATAACTTCTTTGGGAAAGCTGCAGTTGTATGGGTGTGGTAGATCAGCCCTAACGAAGCACTAAAGAATGTGATTGGATAAATTAATCGTGAGCTTCCCTTTATCCAGAACTTAATTTTCAATGATACCAATTTCTGTCCACAATTGTGCAAACTCAATCCCTTTCAATAGTAGAAGAAATTTAACCCAGATGAAGCTAGAGCTAAAGTGAAGCTTTATCTGTAACACTGAGGGGTTGACTGAAGATATCCCACCCCTCTAACCTTTCACTTATCAGGTGTCATGATACCGAGACGATAACCCTAGCACCGCTTGGACAAGTGGGTGCCGAGAGGACTTGATGTTCCTTCCCGAAGCTGGTTTGCAAGACAGATCTTGTTGAAATCGATGTGAGAGGCTGCAGATTCGATTCCAATTGGCCCCCGCAGACTTTAATACCGAATAGGCTTCAGCCTACCCGCTGTAAAGTTAGACACCGAGAGAACGCTGGATGTTGGAAGAACATTCCTTTGCACCTGAAAACCTAGACGCAGGAAACACTTTGATCTGCCACCTGAGCTTGACTTGATTGTCCATAAAGAATTGGCCGCCCCCTGACCAGATTCCGTCTCCTCAAATCTTTCCTCCTACAAGTCACATCACCCCTTACTCAATCAAACCCCTATCACAATTTCCAACACCGGCATCAGCATGGACGGCGGCCGATCTCATGGCCGCCGCCAAGCTTACTCCACCGAGCCCTACCCCGTGCTCGAGAACCCGTTGCCCGAGCTGGTAGACAACCAGCAAAACACCAGCAGCTGGGTCCATGAACTCTACGAGCAAGCCAATCCTTCGATGTTCGACCCAACCATCCGGGAGAAGGAAAACTTCCTCCCCAGGCCGGAAGCACCCGGTACTATCAAGATGGACCGGCTCCCCTTTTCCCAAGACCCCCTACTCACCGTGCTCCCCCACAGTCGGGAGCTGCAAGAAGTGTCAGACGCTGCCTGGGGTCTTGCCAACCGCTGCCGAGACCGTTACCAAATGCAACAAGACAATGTCAACGGGCAGCTCACGTGGAGATTAGCGGTGTGCGCGAAATTCATCACAAAGCACTGGCAACTGGGAGACGCCCGCGATATCCGTGATTTCATCCCCGGTCCGACAGACACACCACTCCAGAAGCAGAGGCGCCTGCGACACTATCGCCGACGACTGTTCGCCCATGTCATGTCCGCCGACTTCCCGCCCGAGGACGAGATGCATTTCTGGACGAACGGTAGCGAACAGGATGTCGAGCAGCGGCTGAGAGACTTTGTGAACATTACTTGCGACGGGGATGCAGAGAGGGCCAATGCCGCGCTGAGAGAAAGGAGCGGGCGCCCCGCGTACACGGCACCGTGGAACACACTACAGGAGAGAGGCAGTGGGAGGATTTATCAGCCCAGGCTGGAGGATTGGGACCATCGTGAGCCCTTGGTCAGACTTGCCGTGTTGCCGCCACCGACTGTGTCTCCGAGCTTCTTCACGAATTTTCGACCAGAGGTATCATACTGCCCGCCTCAACAGACAGTAGCGGAGGCGAGACCAACGGAGCAGAGATCGATGCTGGCGTTCAGGTGATGGACAGAGACGAGAAGGGAAGTGAGATAAAGCTTCAACATTTCAACCAATAGGCACATGCTGAAACAGGCAGTGGGATAGCATGTGGGTGACAGTCGAAAGGACGGGTGGAAGTCGATGTAGAAATTGAAGCGATCGGTCTTTGCACACATCCAAAGACCACAATCATCCGCGCCATGCTCTTGGTGTGACTTGACACTTCAAGGTGAGAAAGGTGACGGTCGAAACTGTGCCTGACCGCAGCCGTCAACGGGGAGTGGGGTGGACCCCTCACTAACCTTGTTGGGGGGGGGGGGGTTGGTGGGGCGCCTCCCAGGGGCCAATCTCCCAAATTACCCCGCCATCTCGACGAAAAGGCCCTGACCGCCAGGAACAAAAGTTGCCCAAGCCCGTTCCCTTTCACGCTGCCTCTTTATTTACATCCCTCCCGGCTCGTCGGAGCACATTACATACGATTGACAAGATGGCCGACTCTACCATCTATCGGGCCAGCACTACGGCGCCCGTCAATATCGCCGTGGTCAAGTAGGATTGACCACGCTCGCATCCGTCGCCCAATGTCTGCTAACCTCGCGGCGTCAGGTACTGGGGAAAGCGCGATCCCAAACTCAACCTCCCTACGAACAGCTCCCTCTCGGTTACCCTCTCGCAAGCCGACCTACGCACCCTCACGACGGCCTCGTGCTCCGCGTCGTACCCCGCTGCCGAAGGCGACTCCCTCTTGCTCAACGGCGAGCCATCTGATGTCTCGGGCGCACGCACCCAAGCCTGCTTCCTCGAGCTGCGCGCGCGTCGGGCCGCCCTCGAAGCCGCCGATCCCTCGCTCCCCAAGCTGTCGACCATGCCGCTCCGCCTGGTCTCGGAGAACAACTTCCCCACCGCGGCGGGCTTGGCGTCCTCGGCCGCCGGTTTCGCCGCCTTCGTGCGCGCCATCGCCAACCTCTACGAGCTTACCGCGTCGCCGTCCGAGCTCAGCCTCATCGCGCGCCAGGGCTCCGGCTCGGCCTGCCGCAGCCTGTTTGGCGGATACGTTGCGTGGCGCATGGGCTCTGCAGAGGACGGGAGCGACAGCATGGCGGACCAGGTGGCCGAAGCGTCGCACTGGCCCGAAATGCGGGCGCTGATCTTGGTCGTCTCCGCGGCCAAGAAGGGCGTCAGCTCTACGTCAGGCATGCAGCAGACGGTGGCGACGTCGGGGCTGTTCCAGGAGCGCATCGCGCGGGTCGTGCCAGCGAACATGGACGCGATGGAGAAGGCCATCAAGAAGCGCGACTTTGCTGCCTTTGCCGAGGTTACCATGCGCGACTCCAACTCTTTCCACGCTACTTGCGCCGATACCTACCCGCCCATCTTCTACATGAACGACGTCTCGCGGGCGGCCATCCGTGCGGTGGAGGCGATCAATGCGGCTGCTGGGAGGACCGTCGCTGCATACACGTTCGATGCGGGCCCGAACGCTGTCATCTACTACTTAGAGCAGGATACCGAGGCGGTGGTTGGCACATTTTACCACGTTCTGGGCGACATGGACGGATGGAAGAGGGAGGTGCTCAGCGGGCCGGAGGCTCCGTTGTCGCTGGACGAGGGCGTTGCTGCGCTGTTGAAGTCGGGTGTCAGCAGGATCATCATGACAGGTGTTGGGGAAGGCCCGCAGAAGACGGACGAGTACCTGGTGGCAGAGGACGGGAGCCCCGCGAAAAGGTAAACTCTTCCTGGAGGAGGTGTAGATCTGACGCACTTGGTAAACCGTACAAGCGTAGAAAAAAAACGCAGGCGATTGATTGCGGCGGAGGATTGCCCCGTACCCGTGCTTGTGTGACGCTCAAGTTGGGCAGACAGGGGTGTAACTTCTGATGAGACTCGCCCTTACGTCAGGCCGCCCAGCTGCAAGGGTGTCGGGCTGGACCTGATCGGAGGTGACACGCGAACCGTCCTGGGGTCCTCACCTCCAAATTCCTGGCCAGCAGCTGCTTTCCGGCGACAGCGCGGTTTCCCATCACATCAATGTCGCCGGCACGATGAGTCGGAGCATCTACGACATCGACCCGGCGGGCAATGTCATCACAACATACACGGGCACCGACTCGGAGGAGGAGACGCTGCGTAGCGTGAGTTGCAACTTCCCCAATCCCCAGTCCCCACATCGTGCTTCTGGGCTCCCTGCGCCTTCGCAAACCCAATTGCTAAGCCGGTTTCCTTTTAATCGCCGCGCAGGAGAAGACCGAAGTACCCCTCGCCAAGGCGATTCTCTATGCCTTTCTGCCCGCTGGCTACCCACACACGGTGACCAGCGACTACCTAGCCTACCAGACGTACGACTCTCTCCAAGCCTTCGCCTCGTCCATCACCTCCCTCCTCGCCAACCGTGCTGTCCTTGAGGGCCTAGGAGTCGGCGACTCCTCTTCTTCCCCGACAGGCGCCCTCATCCTCAAGATCACGGGTGACACCATCTCGCGCATCGCAACCATCCTCTTTGCCCACCGCATGGGCCAGGCCATCGAGCCTGAGTGCAAGTTCTACCGCTTCCTCGCCGACATCTTCAACGATAGTGCCCAGTTCCTCGACCTCCTTACCCCGGCGCTGCCGTATTTTCCCAAACTCGGCGTCATCGTGTCGGCCGGCGTGCTCCGCTCGTTATGTGGCGTCGCAGCCAATGCCAGCAAGGCCAGTCTGTCCGCGCACTTTGCGCTGACGGGCAACCTGGCCGAGCTCAACGCCAAAGAGGCCTCGCAAGAGACGGTCGTGTCTCTTTTGGGGATGCTCGTGGGGACGCTCGTGGTGCGCATGGTTGAGGACAAGCAGATGGTGTGGATGTTGATGGTGCTGCTGGCCGGTGCCCATCTCCTCATGAACTACCGGGCCGTGCGCTCCGTCGAGATGCGCTCGCTGAATCGCCAGCGCGCGACCATTGTCTTTCGGGAGTGGTTGGACCATGGAACGATCCTGACGCCTGCGCAGGCCGCCCAGCGGGAGAGCATCCTGTATCGTGGGCGGGGGAACTTGGCCAGCAAGACGGGCGAGTACACGGGGTTTTGCAGCTTTGGCACTTATGGCGACATTAAGGGGTGGAATCCGCGGGGATATCATCGCTACGAGTTTGAGGCGCAGGGATATTTTCTCGGCGTCTGGCATCGGGGCGGCAACTTTTACATGCGCATCGCCGTCAAGGAGGGGACGATAAGGCCATTATCGGCGTGGTTTGATGCGGTGAATCACGCGTACCACTTTGACTCGGCGTTGAAGGATGGGCTACAGAGCCATTACGAGAACGAGATGCCGCTGGGGTATGTATCCGAGGAACAGAAACAGAGCATCTTTGCGGCTCTCACCGCTGCCGGGTGGGATTTGGACCAAAACGCAGTCGAGACCATGCTCCCCATCCGGGTGCGTGTGGGAGATGGGAAGAAAGGTTTGTGACTCCCATCGCAGCCCGGGTGTTACCATCTGTGTGTGATGTAATGCTGATATTTGCGTGACAGGCGTTCCACTGCTGGAGAAGGAACCTGCGCATCTGGTCCTACTACGAGAGGCAAAACACGACTGATCAGGGTAAGTAGATCGGGTTCTTGGTTTCGGATTAGAAAGGCGACCCATTATGGAGGCCGCATAGAATTGGGTTGGGATGGCACGGTACGGGCTTGGAAGGCAAAGGGCAGCGGGCATGCGTTATACATGATACCACGCAGACCACCGTCTGCAATTCCGTTGAGGATTTCGATTTCGGGGGTGATATGAGTACAAATGAAGGATACAGTTTTGTTTACCGCAACGCCGTGTTACCGTTCCTATCCGTCCACGTCCCTCGTCGGAGCGGAGCATGCTTGGTCTCCCGCCAGTTATTCGTACACAGGTATACACATCTATAATGCTCGTTCATTACAACCCAACAGCCTTCATCGCCCTCATTTTGACACCTTCCCAGGTATTCAACTTCGGCCTCACATCCAGGTAAAAGTTTAGCTTCCCCGCTCCCTGGCCGTCATTCCGCCCCGCATAAAAGTCAATCACATACTCAACCTGTGTCCCGCACCGATCCACCACCCAATCATGTCGGTCAAAGGGTGCCGTGTACCCGAGCAACGTATTCATCCTGGCCTTGGGTGTCATGCGCTTCGACTCCCCCGCAAAGCTGTGTAGCCTCGGTCCGCCGCACTCTTTTGACGCAAAGGGTGCCTCCCACCGGAGGATCTCGGCCCAGGCACGCTCGTTGACGGCGTTGTGGATGGGGACGACGGTCTTCATGTCGGAGGGGGTTGCCGTGTGGCCTTTGCGCTTCATGGCTTCGAAGAACATCTTCTCGGAGGGGTAGATCCAGTTGCCCGAGGCGGACGCGCCGGTTTCTTGTTCGTTGTTCGCGGGAGTTGGTGCTGGGCAGGAGGAAGGGCCCGGATTGGAGGAGCGGGGGATGGTGGATATTTCGCGGGACTCGTCAAGTCGAGGGGAGGTGGGTTTTGCGGCGGGATCGGAAGCCGTGGAGGGGGATGCGGTTGGTTGTCGCGAGAAGGTCGGGAGCCGGAACCATGAGGACCAGCTCTTGGAGGAGGAAGTCGAAGAAGGAGACTGACTAGGTTGTGCTGTAGGTACCGGAGGGGCAGAGTGCGCTTCAGGTGGTGCTGCTGAGCGCGCCTGCTGCAGCCAGGCTTCGCGTGTTTTGTGGTCGACGGGACATTTCGCCTCGTCTGCCGAGATGTTTGCGCTCGTGTCTTTCATCGTCGCAGGAGGTATCACGGGGTCGGCAGCTTTGCCTGTGGAGGTGGAGGAATCGTTGGTAATGAGGACGGTGTCGAGCAGGTCGGTAGTGTGCATTATGGCTGCATTTTAGGTGATGTCGAAAGATACGTCGTGAACTGGCCCGCGGTTGCCGACAACCTGATCGGATTGAGGAGCTTGGCCGAAATTTCGTGACAGCTGGCGGAGCTTTTCCCGATGCGTGGCAGCTGCGGCTCTGCCGCTCCACCTGCCCCCACCCATCTCTGCACGGGGACTGGAAAGGGTGAGCCTCACTGGCACGACGGGCCGTCTTGACACCTAATGAAGCAGACATGAGCACCCTTCAACGCAGAACCATTGGAGATACTCGATGCTTGCAACCCCATCTCTGGCATGCGAATCTTTGGGGATTCTGTCCCGACAGGAGCTTTACTTGACCCGTTCCTGCTGCAACCCAGCACCCTGCGAGAAACGGCTCAAGCAAGAGTGCGGTATCATTGCTTGGGAACCTGAAGTCAGCTAGTCACAATGCTCTTGCCCTGTTGTGGCATTCAGCGACACTTTTGGCGAATGCACGGCGTGGCAAGCGTCCAAATTCATCCGAGTTGTCAGGCTGGACTCACCGAAACCGCTCAACTCCTAGCACTACCCAGTTCAGAGCGGGGGTGTTCGGAGGTTGCAAATGAAGCTTGAAGAAGACTGAGATGGAACGAGGCTTCAGTAACATTGTCTGCCAGATTGAAGAAAGCTGTATACCTAAGGCACTCTACTTCCTTTGGGGACTTTGTTTCATGCAAGGACCATATCGAGGGTATAAGCCGGGAAGACGGGGCTGGGAAAAGGTACGGGACAGCAGCCAACTCGCCAAATCCGAGGGACTCGACTACACATGGATTGACACTTGCTGCATCGACAAATCGTCCAGTGTAGAGTTTTCGAAGGCGATCAATTCCATGTTCCAATGGTACAGGGATGCAGCTATCTGTTACGCCTACCTCGGCGACGTCCCCAGCCGTGATAACCCAACGCTAGAGGTGCGTCCTTTTCCAAGAGCAGGTGGCTTACCCGCGGTTGGACCCTTCGGGAATTATTGGCACCAAAGGAGGGTCGAGATAGGGACGGAGAAACCGCTCCGGAACGTTGTGTCTCGGGTCACAACGAATCGATGTGAATGCCTTGGACCGGCAGGTCTGGCCGGAGTACAGCATCGCACAAAATATGTCGTGGGCCGCAGGAAGTCAGAAGACTCGGCCAGAGCGGGAGCAAGTGGTCGCGACAAGCAGTCATGCCAGTACACGACTTGGGAATCACATCGACGCAGCATTGCGACCTGTGGCACTGGCACACTTACGAGCCAATAATTGTCGTATCCCTGGGTTGCCAACTTCATGGCTACCAGCTGGGCATCCTGCTCTCCAGAGACACGACAGGAAGCAGAAACGATGTTTTGGCCAGACTGCACTATCCATCTCTTGTTGCCCTGGAGAACCTAACCAACCTTCGTCTCTCACCCGCCGTGAAGTACGTTGGCATCTCCGCGCCTGCGAAACTGACACCCCAGTGGCGGTCCTGAGAAACGAGGCCATGGCCTGAGATCAGGGTCTCGTCTCTGCTTTCGAGCGGATACACTCTACACTCCGCCCGTGGCCCGAACTGGATGCTCGACGCACACCGAGGTGTTTTGCGACCCAAAAACCCATACCACGCCCAACACAACGCCGAGTCAACCGAGTACGCGCCGCTCGCTCTTGTTCGTGGCAGCTGTACTTCCAAGGCCTATGCCAACTACATCGCTGTGGCCATTAAAGCATATACCAACAACGTAGGGGCTACCCCTGTGCTCTCCCCACGAAAGGTGTCCCACACGCCGTGGATTACAGTGGCTGTTTCCGGCTTTGCGGTCGATGCGGGGAGCACTGGGAGAAGCAAGGTTGATCTGATGGACGATGGTAGGATGAGAAGTGTTATTTTGTACCTGAGCATCCACCCAACTACCGGCTAGGGGTCTCGTCCTGGCTGGTCGTATATACATGCTCACCAACCCCGCCCCCTGAGGACCGGCATCTCAGCTCGGCCTCGAGGAGCTCAGCGTCCCCCCCATGTAATCCATCTGCCGTTATGCACATAAAGAAAAGCCGTGGAAGACGTGTTCCGAAATCACAACGCTACCCCAATGCGTGGCGCTTCGTGTCGTCATGATCCGGGCGTCCCTCCGTACATGTGATCGGGTTTGACCGCCATTTGTTCCGTGGTATCCATCCGTAATCGCCCCGTTTAGGGCACTTGCCCGTGAAACACCCACGCCACAAGTGGCAGAGGTGATGGTTGCGGTGGCTGGTGGTTGTGTCGTGGGTTATAGAGGTGTTCGTCAAAGATGTCCAAGTTCACATCTACGCGAACGAGGCGGCGCCGCCGGTCTCGATGGCCTCGATCTCGGCGGCGGTGAGCGGGGCGCGGTGGAAGCGCGAAGGGAGCTCGTTGCGGTCAAAGTAGTAACCCTTGGGAGCGGCAACGGGGCCGAGGTCGGAGCCGGCCTTGCCGCCAATGCCAGCGCTGGCGGCCGTGATGGTCTTGCGAAGGGGGCCAAACTGCTGGGCGTGATCGCGATACGAGCTGAAAGTGGTGTGCGACGACTTGAACGACTCGGGGAGGGAGTGGGTCGGCGACGCGGGATGGGGCTGCGGTGTGTGGTCGACCGAGACTGCCAGGGGCGAAAATGTCAGTTTGCGTGCTTCCCACAGGGAAGAGAAGAGCGGTAGGCTACGCACCAGGGATGGTCCTCTTTCCAAGGAACCTGATGGACGGCTTGCGTTCGGCGTGCTGAGCAGCCTGGCGCAGGACCCTAGTGGCGTTCATCGTCGTGATGGTTGAGGTTTCGTTGCGGTGGACCAAGGAATCGGGAAGGGCCGGCGCTGTGATTTTCTCGCGTTTTTCGGCGGGCTCAATTGGCGCGGATGGCACGGGCTTTTTCTCCTCGCAACGACGGCTGTCCCGAATGGATACACAGCACGGAATCGGCTCTGGGCGGATGGCGCAAAGGAACAGGTCGAAGGAGGAGAATTGGCGGCTGGCGAAGTGGACGAAGCGATGCTTGCTTCTGTTGAGAAGGTCGAGGGGAGGGATCTGGGAGAGATAAATGGGCTTTTTCACAAGCTCGACAGTTAGCGGCAGGCTTGGACAATTCCCCACGAACCTTGACGCCTCGGCCAATAGCGCGCGTTGAGGCTGCAGCCCAAGCCAGGAATTCCCGAACGCCGGAGTCTGCACGCTGCAGGCTGGGTCCCAAAAACCACGCCATCTCCTGCACCTACCCACCCATATCGCAGCGTTTCATAGGGCTCTCCCCCTCCAAAAGATAAGGACACACAGCGACATTAAATCGCCGGCAGCCAATTGCATCCGTTCTAACGTCTAGTTGAAAGGGTTGCGAATGCAGAATTCTCACGCGGCGTCGCCGTGACTTTATTGAGCCTCGAAGAAAATTTCTTCCCTCAAAAATCTGCGGATGGGGTCATCGCCGATACTCGGCGGGCGCCCGGCTGGTCAGCGCCCAGAGCCGTCAGGTTTTATCGTTTGTCGATGCTGCCTTCCCCGCGCATCCAACAGATGGATTGCCCAACGAACGCTTGTACCATAACCTCATCGCATGAGGTGATTTGGCTGCCAACGCTCGCGTGTCCCGTCCGAGGCACCCCGCTAACCCCCACATTGCGCGACTTGAACCGGACGAGCTGCTTAGGACCCGGGTCTCCCGGTCATGTCAAAGTCGTGTTCGCTCGTGCGAAGCGTCCAGTTGGTAGGGCGATGCTCCGTACCCCGCTCCACATGCCCAATGGCCACGAGCGAGCGAGATTGCTAGGTTCTGGCTACTGCAAGCAAGCATTGCTGCCACCCCAAAAGTTCGAAGGACCTCCACCTCCACATCAAATCACCTTTGCCCCCCCACTAACAACTTACCCAGCACCAGACAGCATTGCCTGTTATGCGTGCTCGCAGGCAGGCCTGGATGCGGGGGCAGCGGGAGGTGGTTCGGCGCTTGGCCCCGCGGTGGGATCCCTCGGTTCCGGCTTGCCTTCGCTCGTAAGGTCGCCGCATCCGCTCATCGCACGGACCGGTTGACCGTCATAGCGCAACGTCAATCCCCTGTCTTGGCATGAGTTCCAGAGTGCGGGTCTTGTCAGTGATGCGCTACTCGTCGTTAGGGTTGGTTGGCGGAGAGCGGAGGTACCGGCCAGGTGCCAAGTGATCAACAGAATGGCGAGCTGATGCGACGAAAGAACAGAAATTGAAGCTACCCCCCTCCCCCGCAAGCATTTGCTCCCATCTTCACGGCGTCACCGCTAGTGTTTTGGTTTAGTCGGTATTCTCGTGCTGCGAGCCCATCACCAACATCGATGCCAAGGCTGAATAGGGCGAGCCACATTCCTTCTGTTTCCCGCTCGGATGCACTGCAGAATGGTCTGGGCCATGGCGGACCTCGACAACGTGATTGGCTCGCTGCTTGCTTCTCCTGGACCTCGGCGACGTATATTCGGACAATGGCCCAACGGCTGATCGCTGCGGGGGTCCCTTTCTTTGTTCGTACCTCGAGTCGGGTTGAGGCTCCAGAGGGAACGCATCCACGCCAGTGACAGGAATGACCGCAATGGTGACAGTCACAGTGACGACCATCATGTCCGCCGTCACGACGGCCGCTTCGGCGACGGCGGCGAGGGCCCCGGCGCAGGCCGGAGTGTTTGAGGGGCTGAATCCCACAATCTACAATCCCGCCGACCCCATCATCCTCTTCATCATCCAGGCGACCATCGTCATCGCTTTGACGCGGCTTCTGTACTGGCCCCTAACCAAGATCCGAGAGCCGCGTGTCATTGCCGAGGTCATCACGGTGAGCACCCCGGACCACATGGTTCCTTCCCAGAACTTGATTCTGACAGTCAGTTTTAGGGAATCATTCTAGGACCTTCGGTGATGGGCCGCATCCCTGGCTTCACGGCAACCATCTTCCCGCCGGCTGGAATGGCCCCGTTCCGGCTGGCCGCCAACATCGGCCTCATCCTGTTTCTGTTTCTTGTCGGGCTTGAAATCAATCTCAACTACCTGCTCAGCAACTGGCGAATCACCATCAGCGTGGCCACTCTCGACATGGCAGTACCATTTGGGCTGGGCGTGGCCCTCACCTATGAGCTCTACAAACCAGTTTGCGAGCGAACCGGGTACGGCACCTGTCTCGTTTGGCGTCTTCGCCCTCTTCATCGGTGTGGCCATCGCCATCACGGCCTTCCCCGTCCTGTGCCGAATCCTGAGATCGCTCAAGTTGCTCAACACGACGGTCGGTGTCATCGTCTTGACCTCGGGTATCGCCAATGACGTTGTCGGCTGGATATTGCTGGCGCTATGCGTCACACTAGTAAATGCTGGAGCCGGTATCACCGCATTGTGGGTGCTACTTGCAACTGTCGGGTACAGCCTGTTCCTTGCTTATGCCGTGCACTCGGCCTTCATGACGGTGCTACGACGGACGCACAGCCTCGAGAACGGACCAGCCGAGGGTGTTGTTGCGCTGACCATCTTCTTGGTGCTGGCGTCGGCCTTTTTCACCAGCGTCATCGGCGTTCACTCCATCTTCGGAGCCTTTATGGTCGGCCTGATGTGTCCTCACGAGGGCGGTTTTGCTATCAGGCTGACTGTAAAGATCGAAGATCTCACGTCAACCCTCTTCGTCCCGCTCTTCTTTGCCCTATCCGGCATCAATACCAACCTCGCGCTCCTCGACAGCGGCGTCGTATGGGGCTATGTAATTGCTGTCACCGTGGTGGCCTTTATGAGCAAGATGATTGGTGGCACTCTGGGGGCTCGATTCAACGGCATGGTCTGGCGTGAGTCTTTCACCATTGGCGCCCTCATGTCGTGCAAGGGGCTGGTCGAGCTCATTGTGCTGAACATTGGCCTCCAAGCCAAGATTCTGAGCACCCGGACCTTCACCATCTTCGTCGTCATGGCACTGGTCACGACCTTTGCGACGGCCCCGCTGGTGAGCTGGCTGTATCCTCCATGGTACCAGCAGAAGTTGGACCTGTGGAAGAAGAGCAAGATTGACTGGGATGGGAATCCCATTGTGCCCAGCGAGAGGGAGGCGCAGGAGAAGGACCTTCAGGAGGACGTTGCCAACCGCTTGCCAGTGTATCTCCGTACCGATGGGCTGTCTAGCATCTTGTCCCTTCTTTCCCTGTCGGCAGCACGCGTGGTATCTCGGAGCCCTCGGACTCAACGCCACTTCGAGTGCACGGTTGCCGACTGGTGGAGCTGACAGAGCGTAGCTCGTCCGTCATGACGGTGTCCGAGATCGAAGAGGATGCCGGCCAGGACCCCATCGTCAAAGCTTTCGGAACCTCTACTGCCAACAATACAGCACGCGACGTCTTCGTCTCGGGTCAAGTCGCAGTGGTGCCCGAGGGATCCTTTGCAGATGCACTCGCCACGCAGGCTGTCCGGGGCAGCAGTGACCTCATCCTTGTTCCCTGAAGCGAGACAGGCACGCTGGCCAAGATGCCATCATTCTTTTCGCTTCCCAAGACCTCGGATCTGGTCGAAAACCGAGACTTTGCCACTTTGACCAGCCAAATCTTCTCTGCGGCGGCACACATCGCTGGCGTTGGTGTATTTATTGACAAGTCTTTGCTGGCTGACAAATCCGGCGACGCTGGACTCGCTGCGCCTCTGTCGAGATAGCTCACACGTGACACCACCGGGATCAGTCTGGCCGAGGCTCATGATAATGCCGTCGAGTTTCGCCCTGCCAATGTAGGGGGTCACCGGCTCACCCGCACCCCCTATGTGGGCGGCCATGACGGACATTCTCGGGGACCGGGTGAAGTCCCGAGCAGCCCTTGCTGATGACGTGGTCGCGGCGCTTCTTGCGGCTCCCTCGGACTCATTCGCACAAGACGTTGCATCGTCCTCGCTTTTGGTCGTCCTTGGGAGGGGAGTCCGTTCGGCGGCGTTTGATGGGTCTGCGGATGCGGCCACTTCGGTCTTGGGGTCAGTGGCGCCGAAAGTGATTGCGGCACAGGGAAAGACCGCTGTTGGCAAGGCTTCAGCGAGTCTTTTGGTCGTTCAGGCACAGACTGCGGCACCAGTGCGGGAACATCGGAAGAAGCAAGGTGTTGCTGTGGCTGCTGCGCCAAAAAAGGGCATGGAGTCACACGAGAGCGGGCATTGAGCGTGCCCTCGGATTTACCGTACATTGGATGAGATAAATCGGGCAAGGAGCCACGTTCCATGGTAATTGATTCTCTTTGCCATCAGAAGACCGAGGAGATCTGCAATTCAGGGGTAGTACTGGAAGGATTCTGTTACGCGATTTTGGATTGTCTCGCCGCACCACAACGCCCAACTTGTCAGCCTGAGGGGCATCCTGCCTTCCAAATTTTGACAGTATTGACATGGAATTCCTTCCAGAAGTCTTGCGCGCCACATCTTGCCAGGGATCTTCCTAGTCTAACCCTAGGTACCGGTTCCCGTGTGGTGCTTTGCCGCAGTCGCGCCGCAGCTAGGTTCTGGTTTGAAGGATGAATGTGCCGCACCCCGAGCAACCATTGTATGAGTTGTTCAGTCCGACTTCGTGTCGTGGTAACTTTCACTGTCCACTCGAATATTTTCTGATCTAGGGGTAAACGTCAATCCGCCCCCGAAGTGTGGTATAAAAGATCCTCAACAGCCCTTAGTTCAGCATAATCTCAATACTTAGCTTTCCATCTCCACCACTCAACCTTGCAGCATCTCAGTCACCCGAATAAAAATGAAGCCAATCCAAGTTGCTAGCCTCATTGCTGCCTTTGGCACTGCAGCGGTGTCGGCCTCGCCCCTTGCTAGCGAGATCCAGGCTCGAGCCCCTATCACCAGCGCCGACTTTTCGAGCTTTGCTGTTACATGCTCGTCATCCGAGTGCAGGTAAGCTTCTAAGGACCGTAGAGTTCGTGCTCCTGACAGAGCTCGGCTGACCAAATTCCAGTATTTCAACCAACATCGTCCTCCAGCCCGAGGGCTATGCCGTCTCTTGCACGCACACCATCCCCGGCTCAACTCTTCCGTCTACTGGTGGCATCTGGACTTGCTCCGACACTCTGGTTTGGCCGCGCTACAACAGGGGTCCCTTTGAGAATGCCCCTTACCGCATAGTCTTGACTGATGGCCGGGACCCCACCAATGCTGCGACAGTCAGGTATGACTCGCCGAGGAGTGACTGGCCGGGTGATGCTGGGTACAGTGGCCCGACAAGCTTCACCGCCGTGTAGAGGGTTATCCGAGTTAGGCTTTCTTTCGTGGGGTCACGGTTTCCTTGGAACTAGGGGTAGGACCAGAGTGGTTGCAGTGGATAGATGATAGAGAAATAGAAGTTGCTTCTTGGGAGCCTCCCGAGGTCGATTTGTTCTGTGCACGGATACAGTTACATGTGTTCCATGCCAGATGCCTTCGTGTCGGTACCAAGCGCAGCGGGCACTCTTCAAGGTGGGCGCGGGGCTTTGAAGCTCCAGCCACTATTCAACATGATTTGCAGCATCTGCGGCGACTTTGTCGGGAAAGGAGAGCTTCACCATGGTTCATCTGACTCTGACCTCCTTGAATCCAGCCGCAACCGAAGGGTTCAAGGCTTGAGCTGGCAAGACTTCCTGGGCTCTGCAAACAGTTACTACATTTGTGACGTCCTCGTTCGTGGCAATCGTCAATGTTTCGACCAGCACCATGTCAATGAGGGGGATATTGCCAGCCTTGGCATCCACTGCTACTACCAAAACAGGTTTGACGAGGATGGCGAACACAATCCTCAGAAACAGATCTGCTTTTAACTGAATGACGGCGCTTGGTTTTTAGTGGAGATCTCTGCCACAGAGTGTGAGAACCATGGCAAATAACGAACTTGAGTTTGTGCTCATACTTGCTCACAAATTCTGTAACTCACCAGCTAATCCGATCCTACTTTGCTGGGTTATCGATGTCAGCCTTGAAGACGGAGTAGTTAGACTTGTTGAAACAAAGAGAATGCCGGCCTCTACATCCTGGTTAAGCTATTGCTGGGGCAAGACACAAATCATCACGACGACCAAGTCCACCCTTGCTGCCTATCTTGAGCCCATTCCGATCGATGTTTTCCTCAACACTTTTCGCGATGCTGTTCTCTTTACGCGGCGCCTGGGCATATGGTACATCTGGATCGACCCCCTCTGTATTATCCAGGACTCACGCCGGGACTGGGACACCGAATCTACAAAGATGAGCGGGATTTACTCCAATGCCTGTCTTACCATTGCGGCGACTCACTCGCACGATGGGCATGGGGGTTTGTTCCGCCCAGCCCCTGACATCCATCTAACGGGAAGCACCCCACCGGGAGAAGAATACATGCTCTTCTTCCGCAAGCGGATCGACCATCACCACGGAGCCATTCTGACCGCCAGGGAAACTGGCCACGCCACCATCGACCACTACACTCTGCTCGCCCGGAGCTGGGTCTACCAGGAGCGCATGCTTTCCACACAAGTGCTGCACTTTGGCTACCACGAGCTCTGGGTTAGGGGTAGGGTTAGGATTTGAAGCGTGCAGCGTGACGCCCGCGGCGGTAGATGAGTTCGGCGCCATCAGGGAGGGGTCATTGCGTCTGAGGGGAGGGGGGTGCTAGTGGGCGGAGCGCTTACGGGTAACGGAAGTGTTTTGCTGGCAGGGGTGGAGAGCTTTTCCTTTTTTTCCGACTACGCGCTCCACGAGCCGGGCCCAGATCAAGTTCTTGCCGGCGCAAAGGTGGCCTGTTTGGGGATGAGCCGTCTGGAGAGCAGCAAGAGACAATTATTTGTGTGGCTGGTCCTGCGACTACGTCCCGAAAGGGGGGACAATGTCTTTCAGAGGATTGGGAGCATTCGGCCCCACACAGGTCGATCGGGTAAGGGGTAGGTGGACCCTTTGAGTCCTGTCCATGATTCCGCATCTGAAGAAACGGTTACAATAATCTGACATATGATTTTCTGGATCTGGAGTGTCGGTACATTGAGCTGGTGCCTGTGGGGGCGCTCTCTGCGGCAACTGTGCCCACCCACCCATGGATTTCAGGATGCACTGGAAATTCAGGGACCCGCAGAGGGTAGAGTTTAAGTCTAGCGATCCAATAATCCTGTGCTTGGGATTCATTTAGTAGCTGAGATTTTCTCTCACTGGTTGGTGATGGTTGTGGTTCTTGATGGACTAATGCAGGCCGCGCCGTCCCGAGAGGGAAGGATGGCGCGATGCGGGAGCGCAACAAGGGTCGTTCGGCTAAGTCGGCCTGGGCGTTTGCTTATTTGCCATTTGCGCAAGTTTTTGCGCCGGAGAAGGGTCTAGACGCTCTGAGTCTGTACCAGGGCGTGGATGGGTTGACTTGGGATTACACCAGGCGATACGATATGCGGAGGAGGTAACATCGTGGCGCTTGGGCCCAAGGGGCAGGACGCAAGAGGAAGGTTAAGCCGGGTAGGGCTAGGAATTACAACCGAGACCTGGGTAGGCAAGCTTTCAGGGGGCTTACCGTGTGCACGGTTCAACAAGGAGCGGGACGGTTGTGGCTTTGCACATATTGTTAAATTTACTGTTCATAACAGGTGGAGTAATATTGTGTCTTGACAGGAGCAGTACTAAGCCCTTGAGTTGCCTTATGGGATGGAACTTGTCACCGTCTGGAGCAAATTTCCGAAGTTGGGGGGTGTTATTGCTTTCCAATGCCTTGTCAGCTACCTACCTACAGAGATGGTCTTTCGAGGTCTAAGTTAGCATTCGGGCAACCGCAAGCGAGTGCAACCTTCTGTCCATAGGACAGCCTCGACTGCCAAACCGAGGCAGGGAAAAGGGGTAACCATCACGAGTGCCTAGGTGCGTGACTGTCCAAGGGGTGAAGAGTTCGACAAACTATTGATTATTTTATTGGGCTTGGCTGGGAAGAGAACGGCGGCCTACAATTAGCAAGGGAACGTTGCGCAGGCGCGCATAGAGTTGCTCACGACAGATGGTGGCGGCAGCGGAAAAGGATCGATGGCAAACATGCTCCCGCGTCAACAGGCACCAGCTAGCTACTGGGGAGAGGTTAGCACCGACTCTGATAACTGGTGTGATTTCTGTATAAATATCACGGTGGTAGACATCAAAACTTGGCTTTCCCTTGTCATCAGCACCTTCTTCCAGGTAGTCACTCTTTTGAAACCAAATCCCAACAGACATTCATTATCATGATCAAGCTTCTCTCCTTCCTCCTATTCATCCTGGGGGTGCTGGCGGTAGATGTTCCCATATTCCTCACTGGCGCTCTGGTGGATGCCACGGCTACTGACGACTCTTACAACACTGGTGGCACCATTTCTGTCAACGGCTGGATCATCAATGTCCCCAAGAACATGATTGTCACTTTCCCCGCCGCCTTTGTTCCCTGGAAGGACTTTGTCGCTGACAAAACTGCCGTCATGGGGTTTGAGGTCACGGTGAGTTCGGCCCGGAGGACAGGACTTCAGCTTGGCTGGGAACTCCGGCTCTAACAAGGGCCAGATCCAAGGAAATACTGTCAACGGCAACCCTATTGCAGCCCAGATCATCATCCAGGAGTTCACCATGGAGATGAACCAAGGCTACATCGACGCCATCAACTTTGACGGCTCGATGCAGATTCGAAATGGGCCCATCGTCCGCATCAACGACCCCAACGCGGTTTTCACAGCGGGATACTCATACCCCTTCATGGTGTGTGACGACAAGAGCCCCAGCGTCAGCGCCTACTCCGGGTTCCCCATGTGTGTGCCGCGGTCATCCAACGATACCCTCTGCCCTCTGTCCAACCGACCCCTTCTGCCAGGTTCCGGTGCGCCGAGGCGCGTCTTGTGGGTCAACCCAAGTCCACGCTTAGCATGAACACGAAGAACCCTGACAATTTGACAGCCAAGCCCCTGACCCTCTCGTCATGGCCCCTTTTATGGTCGGCGACTTCATTGTGTATCGCGGTTTCCGTGCCCCAAACAACGAGCTTATTGCCTTTGAGATCGTTGCGTGGAACGTCCAGGTCACCACATCGGGCGCCCCGACTTACATCCGCGTCGAGGAGGTACTTGTCGGCGTGTACACGTCGGATACTAGCGGTGAGGTTGCCGAAACCCGATTCGTAGGAGTTGTCTCGGACCCCGCCGTCACCATTTCGATCCAAGCCATCGATATCGACCCCTGCACCGGCGAGGAATCGTACCGCTCTATGGGTGTGGCCCAAGAGCGCCCCGAGGCCGGCGGTCGGAACAAGTGGATCTCGCGCATCGATGGCGACAGGCTGCCGAGTGTCTACACGCGCGAGTACCGAGCTATCGCCAGTACCGGCACCGTGCTGACCAGGAACAACATCCTTGCCGGTCAGTACGTTGCGCCCATCCTGGAGTGGATCCAGCCCGAGCTGCTTGTGCCTGGCAACGAGCCCCTGATCAGCCGGTTTGGCGGCATGAGCCACCTGACGAAGGGTGTTGGCCCCGATGCGAACGGAAACATCTTTGGTCCCCTCGATCCTTTCCCCGAGACCGGCGTGGCTGTCTTTGACGTCTCCACTTGCCCTCCTACCACCGGGGAGCCCGGAGAACCCGGGGAGCCCGGCGCCGGCGTGATACCCGCCGCCCGCATCCAAGGCACTATTGGAACCGCCGTCACCGTCCTGTCGCCCAACGTGCTTTACGTCCGCTCTGACGATACCTTCACCCTAAAGGGCTTTCAGGACAACACCAGCCCGGTCTTTGGCGGCACCGATCTCACCTGGACCTATTCGGTTGTCGATGCTTCCTCGGCGGGCACCCAAGCCGACTTGTTGACCTTCACGCCGGCCTCTAACGGAAGGGACATCAACATCCGGTTCCGCAGCACCGCCCCCACGGGACCCTATGTCTTCCAGCTCGCCATCGCTTCGGCCTCGCAGAACACCACGGGCACAGCCACTTACACGGTCGAGTTCTTCACCGGTCCCGACACGGTCACCGTTGAGGCAGTCACTTGGACGAGCTCCCAGAGCGGAACCATCGGCGTGACGTGCAAGACCAACTACCTGGTTGATGGCAAGGTCAGCATGCAGGTTACCTACCCCGGCGATCGCGGGGTTACGACATCAGCCATGGCAGCCACGCCACCCGCGAGTGGGTTGTGGTCCTTTTCGACACGCAGGGTCGATCGTCCGGGTACCGTGACCTGTAGGAGCTCTTTGGGCGGCACCGCCACCCGAACGGGGACCACGGCTAAGCGTGACCTCGACAGTGGCCTTGTCAAGTCCCGCATTGCCAGGGGAGCTGCTCTTGTCTGAGAAGCTCGGAGGCAGCTGTGCTGTAAGCACTTGGAGATAGCCACCCTGCTATACCTATGATGCTTGTTTCGAGTAGTGAGAAATAAATAGGCTGTCTTCAAAACTCTCCTTGGATGAATCCTCGCAGGGATCAGTGCGAATAGTCCTCTTGTGCAATGCGCACCCAATCTTAAGAGCTACCTGTAGGCCGCGGGGTGGTGCCGATCTTCCGCTTGATGCAAGGCTTGGCAGACAGGGGCTTGACATGAAGCGAAAGATTTCACCATGATTCATTCCTTGGCGTTGCTGGCAATGTCAACCATCTTTAAGAGCGTCTCTTCTAGCAGACGGTTAGGATGGATGAAGAGATGCAAGTGCAGCTACACTCGTTCTCTTTTGGGACAATTTCAGCACCTTTTACATCATCATGGCCGTTGCGCCATTGGTGACGGCTGACGGGGAGAAGCGCGACAGCATCAAGAGCGGGGATGGCGCGTCGGAAGCGAGCCAACAAGCTCCTGATGGTGCCTCCAAGTCGCCATCACCATCGCCATCATTACCAGAGTCCGACTATCCCAGCAGCTGGAAGCTTGCTTGTATCATCCTCGCCTTGATCCTGGGTGTTTTCCTTGCTTCCCTTGACATGGTATTACTCTCCGTACTCGGACTTGACATTCGGCGTCACTGACAAGCACCAGACCATTGTGGCAACGGCGATTCCCAAAATCACCGAAGACTTCGCCGGGCTCGACCTTGTCTCGTGGTACAGCGCGGCCTTTTTCCTCACCAACGGTGGATTCCAGTCCTCGTGGGGCAAGGCATACCGCTACTTCCCGCTTAAGCTGACCTTTCTCGCCACCGTTCTTGTCTTTGAGCTTGGTAGTCTTGTGTGCGCCGTAGCACCTAGCTCTATTGTCTTTATTATCGGCCGCGCCTTGAACGGCCTCGGCGCTGCCGGGATTGGCACGGAAGCATACACCATCATCGCCTTCATCACACCGCCGAACAAGCGGGCCATGTACACAGGCTTCGTGGGCATGTCATTTGGCGTTGCCTGCGTGATCGGGCCGATTGTCGGGGGTGTCTTCGCCGACACAATCTCCTGGCGCTGGTGCTTTTGGATAAATTTGCCGGTGGGAGGGCTGGCCGCCATCATCATCCTGGTCTTCTTCCACACGCCCGTCTCAGCCCGTCCGGTGCAGGCAACATGGCGGGAAAAGCTCCTGCAGATGGACTTTGCAGGCGTCACCTTGGTCGTCGGGGCTATTGTGGCCTTCATGTTGGCGATGCAGTACGGAGGGACGACGGCACCGTGGGGAAGCGGGCTCGTAGTTGGCTTGCTGGTGGGTTTTGTCGGCCTGGTGGCCGCCTTCATCGCCTGGGAGTGCTATCTGGGGGAGCGAGCAATCATTGTCCCTCGTCTGTTTGGTAAGCGCCCTATATGGGTGAGCTGCGGCTTTGCTGGGACGTTTGTTGGGTCATACTACCTCGTCATTTACGTCTTGCCGTTATATTTCCAGAGCGTTGGAAACGCCAGCCCCACTATGTCTGGTGTCTACAACCTGCCGCTCATCATCGTCACTACCGTGTCTATGATCGCATCAGGGGCCATCATCAGTGCAACGGGATGGGCTATTCCCCTTCAGCTCCTGGGCGCTCCCCTCGGCTTAATTGCGACGGGCCTGCTTTACACGCTCGGCGCGGACAGCGGCGTGGGAAAGTGGGTGGGCTTCCAGCTGTTGGGTGGAGTCGGATGGGGGCTGGCGTTCCAGATCCCCATCATCATGGCCCAGGCAAGCGCTGTCCAGGAGGACATCTCCTCGGTGACGGCCATGGTTTTGTGTGAGTTGATTCCCTGCCGGTCAAAGTTTGACAACCATTCTTATCTGATGTTATCCAGTCTTTCAGTGCGTGGGGCCGACAGCCTTCGTCACAGCTGCCCAGACTGCTTTTGTCAACAAGCTTACCCAGACGCTGCAACTCACCGCTCCAGATCTTGATCCGTTACAAGTCGTTCACACTGGCGCCACAGCCATTCGTGATGTGTTTCCCGCAGAGCAAGTTGCAGGGGTCATCGATGCTTATATGGTGGGCATCAGAGTCGCCTTCGCCATCGCCGTGGCGGGTGCGGGACTTGGCATGGTCATTGGCCTCTTCAACCTCGCAGGAGGGAAGTGGCGCATGTCTTCTTCTGAAACCAAGGAAGTAGCCGTTGCCGTGTAATGGAGTATTGTGACTGTAGATGATGGATAAATCTGCATCGTCGCTTTTTCCTCCCCGTGTCGTACTTCAAGAATATATATATATATATAGTTATATGTTTAGGGCGTAAAGGGTAGCAAATGTACCCAGTCACACTAAGCCGGATCTCAGGTAGCAGCCCACGCTCACGGTCTTGATGTTAGAAACACTGCACCTTGGAATGGGTGGAAACGATGTGGGTTGCAATGGCTTGATTGTATTGCTTGTGGAGGTTCTGGCTTTCAGCCAGAACCTCCTTCTTTATAAACAAAACCGTAGGATTCAGCTTCGTTAGCACCATGGCTGAAGCTGACTGGCGTTCAGGCAGTGCTAGGCATTCAGTCAGCTTCGCTGACCGAAAGCCAGGGCCCCTGAACCCCCTTTCTTTCTGACAAGATTTAGTGTTGTGGCGTGTGTGGTAAGCCTGGCCATAATGCACGCACTCACCAGAAGGCTGTAGAATCGTCTGATTTATCTGTATCTAATTCAGTTATTCATATTTCCTAGTGTTATGATTGTGTAATTAAGGATGGATGTGGTGGGGTGGTAAAAAGTGGATAACTCGCTTGTCTGGCTAACTCGCTTATCACGCACGTTAGTGCTATGGCGTGTACGGTAAGGCTGGCCATAATGCGTGCACTTATAAAGAGGCTGCAGAATCTTCTGATTCATCCGTTTCTGATTTAGGTATTATTGTTTCCTAGTGTTATGGTTGTGTAATTAAGGATTGTTGTGGTAGGGTGGTGGAAAACCCGCGACTCGCTTATTGTTAGAAACACTGCACCTTGGATTTCGCAAGATGGCTAAGCTCCTCCCTAACGACGTCTCAGTCGTGCGATGACCACGCCATCCCTCGAGTATTCGCTCGTGCAACCCAAATCTTGCCGTTTCAGGCGACTGCCGTGTTCCGTGAGAACGAAAGGATTTGATCCATCCTCGATACCACGTCGATGACATAAGAAACTCCGCGACTACAAAGCCGGCCCGCCCCCTCTCGTTTGTCCAAGATTCTGACTGAATATTCCAGCCCTTCACCGCTCCCAAGTCACACAGCTCATAATGGCCGATCTCATCCGCCCTCTCATAACCCCTGCTCTCCTCTACACTATCCGCAATCTCGTCTTCCCCTTCTCCGACACTGAACCCCTCGAGTTCAACATTGTCTCCAACCTCGGCTTCGGCGGCGGAATCCCTCCCATCATCCCTGATACTGTCCGCAAATAGGTCTGGACATTTCTCATCACGCTAAGCAAACTCGGGCTTGAAAATGTCCCTAACCTAACCGCCTTTTTGCCGCCCCCTTCCGACCTCGACTTTGCACGACAGGCCATGGGGCTTTAGCTGCTTATCGATCAAATGCTGTGGTGGTTGTGCCGTGGGGTGGATTGTCGCTGGACGAATGCGTATTTTGACCTTATCAGCTACAAGTACGCCCGATAACTAGATGCTCTCCTTGAAGAAGAGAAACCCTGGTTTTGGTCGTAGTGGAAGGATACCAGCACGATGGATTACTGGGTGCTGGTTAGGACCACGTTTGCGGTCCCGTTCACGTATATGGATTCCTTGGAGGCGTAGGAACGGTCTTTGTCGTTTTCGGAGGAAATTAGGGAGTGTATCGAGGAGGCTACTGGGACTGCGGACCTCTATTGGGCTTAACGAGAGGAATATCTGAAGGATATTTACGTATTCCCGAGGGCAATGAGGGAAGGACCGCTAAAGGAGAAAGTTATGATTCAGGATTACACGTACTGGGTCTTCATGTTGATGGATGTGCATAAGCCGTTAGTGGATCGCTTTGGGCGGTATCTGTACAGGAATGCGTATTTTGGGCAGGAGGATACAACCGAGGAGCTGAAATGGTTTGAGGAGACTGGTGAGTTTGCAAGACCACCAAAGGAGGCGAGGGAGAGATTGAAGGCCGGTTTTGAGGCGGGGGTTTGGGCGCCGTTGGACGAGAAGTTGCACTTGTGATGGAAGTGTGGAGAAAGCTGTCTCCATTCAGAAGCCGACAAAATCGATGTTGGGTTTCACGGAAGGATCGACACCGTGGAAAGCTGAAAAAAGGACTGGGTTTGCCCGTCTTACAACTGGACTTACCATTGCCAAGACCTGCGACTCCTGACAGCCACTCAGAGTCTCGCAAAAACTAGGGGGGTACCTTTCAACGGTCCGATGCAACTCTCGATGGTTCGAACATTACAATCCCGTGTGTGCGGGAGCCAATGATCTCGCGCCGCCACTTCGCTCGGGCAAATTAAACATGAGGCGCACTGCCACCTGCCTCTTGGGCTCATAGACAGGTTTAATCCCATCCTTCCTCGCCCCACCGCGCGACGGCGCAACAACTCCTCCTCAACCGCGAGGCTTCTTTTTGTTCCCGTCGTCGACATCACCTGCGGCGCGTCATTCCAGATGACTAAACGCGTTCGCGGCGTTGAAGCCATTGCTCTCAACGCCGTCACCGCGATCCTCCTCGCCATTCTCCTCGGATTCGCCATTTTCCTCAACCGCGGCAAGCCCATTCTTTTTCCTCTTCCGAACGCTGCGCAGCGCAACCCAGGATGGTCAACACTCGACGGCGTGGAGCCAGCAGCGTGGAACGTGATCGTGGTTGTTATCGGCACAGCCGTGGGCATCATCGCCAGCATCGCGGTCACCAGCCAAGATGCCTTTCTATCGCGCATCGAGCTTGCATCGGCCCGTGGAGTCACCGCCATTTTTCTCCGCCCCTTGACAACCAAGCGTGCCTTGGATCAGTTCATCCGAGCCAAGGGTCGCTTGTTGTTATCACCCGAGCGCACTGCGCTGGTCCTCGTGTTGCTCACCACCGCTCTCACTTCGGCCGCGACCGTCGCGCTCTTTTCCGCCCAGACAGTCTTTGTGGACGTCGTCAACGGGAATCCTTCATTTCCGCTCTCCTTCCTCAACAACAGCTATGTCCGACAACGACCCGACGGTTCTGTGGTGCCCATCGGAGTTCCGACGAGGCAGGCGCAATCCATGGGCTCCGCACTCAACTCCTTCATGTACCGCAGCGCTTTCGTCAACGGCCAGATTTCTCAGCTGGGCTACCACCTCAAGGCCCCTGATCCGTACGGACACGACGGCATGCTTCCCGAGCCCGGGCTTCTCGGCGAGACCACGTATAACACTGTGGACCTCAGGGGTCGGTATCAACACAAGGTCCTATCTGACGTATCATGGCGGCAACAACGGCGATTTCCTCCTCCCAGCGAATTTTACATTTGTCAATTTACAGGGTCCCGTTTGGGGCACTACCATCAATGCCACATGCACCAACCAGACGGACAACTACGTCACTAGCCGGAACATCAACACTGGCACCGATCTCTGGCTCACCACCGCCGAGCGCAAAAACTGGGCAAACAACGATCGAAATCTCACCGTCATTTCTAACACAGTAAACCGCGGCAGCCGAGAGGGCACCTTAGCCTTGGGTTCAAAGATAACGAGCATAAACCCAGCCAGGGACGACGACCCCCTACATGTCTTTCTTGTCGCTGGCCGTTTCAATCTGGAAGGCGCCATCTTTGAATGCCAATACTCCGGTCGCGAAATTCTCGTCAATGTATCAATGTCCGCCTCCGACGCGCCACTCGTCATTGACACCAAGTCGATAGTCGAAAGTATCCCTATCGGGCCACAAGTCAAATCACTGGTAGCGCAGAGCATAAATGACGTCATCCTGGGACTCAACGGGGGGGTACTCGCCAAGGGGTTCCGCGATTCAACGTATAACATGGACGGCGATAACAATACTGATTTTGCGTCTGTACTAGGTACAGTGCTCTCGCAGACGGCGCAGGCTTCGATCTCGTACATGCGGCAGATGATAGAGGATGCGGGGTTGTATAATCCGCCTCAGTTTGTTGGTAACCCGGCTCATGTCACAGTGAGGATTTCGATACTTAGGATTGACGGGGGGCCGTATCTATTCGGATGGCTTGCGGTCTACGTGGTGTTGTTGGCGGGGGCGATCGGAGGGGTTATTAGGGGTGCGGTTGGCGGGAGAGGCGTTGGCTTTGAAGCCCAGGATGCAGTGGGCTTGTTGGCCAGGGCTGGGGGAATGATGGGTTGACGCCCGCGACAAGGGTGCAGTTTGTCGAGGGTGTGGGCTTGGCGTTGGAAGGAAAGGAGTTGACGGGGAAGATGGGGGAGGGGCCAATGCTGTTGAAGGGCGAGGGCAAGAACGGAGTACACGAATAGGGAGAATGGTATTGGATACAAGCTAATTTGAAGCAAATTATATGCTACAAGCTCGATGATGTGTAATAACTGGGAATTGACGTACATAGGATCTGTGCCGATGTCAAGCCCCGGGCCCAGCGCACAACCCCAGAGCCTAGCATCAAAAAATCTGTAATAGACTACACCAAAATGACCCCTACCCCCCGAAAAAGCGACGGCGGCACCGCTCCTCGCATGAAACACTACCCCATCATCTGCCACAAAAACCCCTTCACCACCCACGACGGCACCCCCGTAGCCATGGTCTTGTGGAACGGCCTCTCGGAAACACTTCCGTATCTCTACTCCTTCGCCTTCTACATCACCAACCCCTCCCTGACCCGCAACACCTTTGACAGCGCCGCTTTTTACCAACGTTGTTTGTTCTCCGGCATCGGAGGCTACCTCGAGCCGTTTCGTTTTGACTTTTACGTCCTGCCTGACGCTTCGATCGAAGATGTTAAGGCACATTACACGGCAAAGAAGGCGGCCCGTGGATCTGTGATGGTGCAGGTTGAGGCTGTCCAGCGGAATGAACCCCCGAGGAATGGGGGAGGGCTGCCGGGTATGGTCCCATCGTATCTGAGTCTGCCTTACCATTGGTACCATGATCTGCTGGTCGTGTGTGATGGATGCAGCTGGTAGAATTTGACTTGCCTGCTCTGGGGGAGTGTGAGGTGTTTGAGGATGAACTCGGGGATTACCCGACTACTCGGGCGAGGAGGCTTGAAGTTGATAAGGATAGAAAGGATCCTAACCTAATTGTCCATCGGAGTGTAGTAGACTCCGATGCTTTTTTGGTGGAGAGCTTAGACCAGCTCAAAGTACAGGGGGGTAGACTCTGATACTCCTTATATAAGTAGACTCCGATGACCTTTTAGACTTTAATTTCTATGCACCTGGTATGGTACGATAGTACTTACTTATACGACTGCCAGACTTCTTTCCATTTCCTTGTATAACTGTTTTCCATAATATAAATCATGGTTAACGTTTTAGTGGTATTTATAATTTAGGGTGCTAATACCCTTAGCAAAGTGGGCTATATATATAATAACTCTGCTCGCTTACACTTTTACAGTATTATAAACTGCACGTATAATAATAACTAATCTTTATTGTCGGGCCTTTAACACGGATGTAAAAAGACCTGGATAAATAATATATAAAACTAAACACCTATAAATAAACCATTATAAAGGTATAAAACGGTTATTAAATCTCTTAGGGAGAAGGCTAATTAAACTGTTAAAGGACTATGTATAAAGCAGACTTAGAACTAAAGCGGGGTTAAAACGAAGTTACTTTTCCTTTAACTCCTCCTTTTCCTTAAACTACTGGTAATCCTTATCCTTATTCTCCTTATCCTTAATTATAATCTCCTCCTTTTTATCCTTTTTATTTTCCTCCTCTTCCTTTTCCTCCTCTTCCTTTTCCTTTTTCTTATCCTCCTTTTACTCGTTTTTATCTTTCTCCTTTTTCTCCTTCTTATTATTAAACGGAGTAAAAAGATAATTATAAAGGGATTTTAAAGCAGTAAGCTACTAGTAGTAGAACTGGTTCTTTATATTAACATCGCTTTTACCTACAGTTTTAATCGGGTTAAGTTTAAATATATAACCGCCTAAAGTTAAAGGCTTAACAGTAGTATCACTATTATTATCACTAAGGAAATTAGTAATATTATCAGGGACTTTACTAACAGGTAAAAAATAAAAACTTAATAAAGCTAAAGTTAAAACGGTATTAATAGGTAATCCACTTACCAGATGACGATAAGATAAGCCTGATAAAGCGCCACCACTTATATTAAAAGGGGATTTAATTAGGGTTAGGGTTAGGGTTAGGGTTAGGGTTAGGGTTAGGGTTAGGGTTAGGGTTAGGGTTAGGGTTAGGGTTAGGGTTAGGGTTAGGGTTAGGGTTAGGGTTAGGGTTAGGGTTAGGGTTAGGGTTAGGGTTAGGGTTAGGTTAGGGTTAGGGTTACGTCTGAAGAAGGGATGCGCTGAGTTGCAGAAGTGATGAACACTGAAAACACTATGCCGACGGGGCCCTCAAAACGAAGAAGCACCCGTTTCGCCTGTGTTGTGGCTCATCAGGGCAGGACAGAAGTGCGGGGACCGCTCCTGTCTTATTTCCTGAAGGGAGGGGGGTCCACGGGGGTCTCCCCGTGAAGGCCTCACATTCAGGAAATGAGTCAGAAGCGGGCACGCCCACTATTGGACACAAAGCATGCATGCACGCGCCAAGGCTTACGCCAAGGTGCGGCCGATGCCAATCGCCCCCTTTAGCGCCGGAGACTTTCCAGCCAACCGGACAAACATTCCCCCGTCCTCGGGAAATGCTAAGCCTCCGTAACCCCGAAGGGTCCGAAGGCTTCTAGGGATAGGGTTAGTGGTTAGGGGTGGGGTTAGAGGTTCGAACTCTCAACCAAACAGAGCCACCCCGACGTGCAAAGAGAGAAGTGGAATTCTGAGAGCTCTCCTATGACGAAGCAGGAAAGGACCATGTCCAAAACAATCACGGGAGAGGGATTGTTCCAAGTCTGCAGACTGACAGTAGCGTGGGCAGCATTCAACACCCGTGCCAAGGGGTACCCCTGTGGGGGGCTGCTTTCATGCTGCATTGGTAACAGATCCGTGCACCGATCCCAAAGGACAGGGGGTCCGACACGGAGGGCGCGCAGCCTAACGATCCGCGGAAGCGGGAGCCAGCGACGCGCAGAGAGCAACGGCACGCAAAGCCAGGCGAGCCTCGCGGCCCACCCGAGGCCGGCCGTGCCCCGGTCGCTAGAAACCGCCGGAGCAGAAGGTCGGGAGCGAGCGCCCCGGCCCCCCCTCCGAAGGAGAGAGAGCAGAATTGTCTTATTCCAGGTCGACATCAAGTCAAAAAGGCTTGTTGTGCGACCGAGGCTTCTGATCAGCGGTTCATGTAGGGAAGACGGCAGTTCATCCGTCGCCCAGAACCTTCGTGCTGCAGAGAGAACCTCCTTCACGTCTACATATTCCCACACTGGATTGTAATGGCCTGATAACATCAACGGCGCAGCATCTGTCTTGATTTTTGGCAAGAGCAGAATTGGCCTGTCATCATAGTGCACTTGGCGAAACCATTCAATCAGTGTCTTCGCAGGGTATCCCCTTCTGCGAAGATTGCCATAAAATTCCTGCCGGGCTTCTGCAAAAAACCTGGCTTGTGAACAGAGAATGACAAATCGTGTGAGCTCGGCTTTGACAAAGCCTTTCTTGACATGCAAGGGATGAGCGGACGACCAGGGTATGTAGAGATGTCTGTTCAATTCCTTGCGAAACAGGCGGGTGTGACACAATTGTGTTCCCATCTGTTGTCCCCGGATCAACTCAATGTCCAGGAACTCAAGTCGCTGCGGATTGATAGACCATCGAACCTCTAGGCTTCCGATGTGGAAGCCTGAAGCAAAAGATTCGACTTCTTCTTTGCTGCCCTGAAAAAAACAGAGGATGTCATCGATGTATCGAACATAGAGGAGAACTCCTTCTCGATGGACAACCTTGGCCTTTCGTTCAAAGTAGGCGGCGTAGATGTTGGCAAGCACAGGGGCGCACGACGTGCCCATTGCGAGACCTCTCATCTGCCGAAACGTTTGGCCACGGTATGCAAAAAAGTTGTTTGTCCATTACAAACTTGACCATACTCCTGATGGTGGTGCGTGTGATGGACGAGGAGTGGCAGTATAGCTTCCAGGCGCCAGCGATGACTTTAGAGCATTCGTTGGGCGGGATCATCGTATAGAAGGAGGTCACATCTACTGTGAGGATCCCATATCGGGGCTGCACTGCTCACTTGCACATTCTTGATTTGTTGGATGACGGCTTTTGAGGAGTCGACAACCCAGGGGAAGTGCTCAAGAATGGGCTGGAGTAGATGGTCAAGTACCTCTGACGTAGATGTTGTAACCCATGAGTGTGACGGCACAATGGGTCGGAGAGCCCACGGAGTCTTATGGACCTTGGGAATCGCATGAAACTCGGGAATCACCATTTGGATCTTTGTCCAGAGGTATTTTTCCATCACCTGAGGGAGTCTCCATTTGGGAATGGAGTCTTTCAGGATGGTGACAAGTGTTGCAGCAGGGATCTCTTCAACGTGGAGATAAGTCTCGGTGTCGGAGAGCAGCTGTAAACAATTGGTGTCGTACCAGTCTAGGGGGAGGACCGCAAGCCGAGATTTTTATCGGTGAGCTTGACCAGGAGACGGTGGGTCTCAAGGTACTCTTGAACTTTCTTCCAGCTGGAGAACGGCTGGGTGGCGGGTCGAATGGCGATGCTCGCGAGTGCCCGGTGACATTGGTCATCGATCACTGCCATCGCCGCTTCGAGTCCTCGTTCAATAGCGCTTGAAGCGCGCGGTGGGTTCCAACGAAGATTGGGGACATGGAACTTTGGATGAAGTTCGAACTTGCCTTGTCACGGAAGAACCATCGGTTGCGAACCGTGCGGGACAGCCTTTCTTTGGCTTCCTCTATGTCATTGAGTGATGGTGCTTGAGGGAGAATGAATTATGATTGCAGGCGAGCGAGTACTCGATGTCTTCGGGGAGGTTGACACCAGTATGCTGGAATACGCCGGGTTGGGCCGTTCTCACGGTTTCCCATTCCCAGCTCTTGGAAAGAGCAAACAGCAATCTTGATTCTGCAGTGAAGTGACAAAGTACCATACACAGTGGGATAGGTCTCAGGGAGCCAAGACCGAAAATCCTTCGAACATTGGGAGAGGAAGGCAGAGGTGGTCACTTCTTGCCCTTCTTCTTTCCCTGGCCACCTTCTTGGTGACACCACCCGACTTGGTGGTTTTCGAGCCGCCCTTTGGCTTGCCTTTGCCAGGCTTGCCTTTGGGTCCGGACTTTCTTGCATTGCCTGTTGGAAGTCAGTGGTGCGCCCTGCCGTTTGGCGGGGGACGTACCCATCATGCCAGCTATTTGCTGTTTGAGTTGGGCCATTTCAGACCGCATCTCTTCGCGCACGACCTCACGTGTGGTGAGCTCCTGGTCGGCGTCGCGCATATCATGATCGGCTTCTTTTTTGAGCGACAACGCGCGTGTCTTCTCAAGAAGGGAGCGATCAGCCAGAGAACGGGCCAGGGCCGAAGCCCTGTAGTGGAGCGCACTGCCGTGCTTCCACAATACCGTCAACTCGGCAACAGAGTGTGTTGGGGCCCCGGACCAGTCAAAACCGGGGTCTTTAGACACACTTTCCTTGATGGTGACACCACCGAGGGAGGCAGGACGCTCGGGTAGCGGCTTCAAAGAGCATGGTTTTCCACTGCACTTCGTTGAAGACGACGAGCGTTTGCAGAGCGGCGAGCTCTTCTTCTTCAGACTCAAGGCAGTCTTCAGAAGGTCCTTTCGGACAGAGAGTAGAGATCCTGAGATGGTGGTCTTTGCGAGCCGACCCTCCTCAGTGCCAAGATACTCTTTCGAGAACTGGATCTTGGGGTCCTTCGCAGAGTTGACAATAGAAGGGGGGAAGGACTTCTCGGCAGTATGGCGTTCGTACTGTGCAAATGGTGTTCTGGACCGTGCACAGTTTTGTCGACACTCGATATACCGTGGTAAG
>JAULSU010000009.1:0-28033 GCA_030512335.1 Immersiella caudata
ACTTTATCCCATCTCTATCTCGGGTACAACTCGAACGAGCATGCCGAAGGATGTTAATGAAGGCGATCTTTTGTCATGTTTGTTGCCTTCGGCGAAGCACTGTGCTGCGTGTGTCATTCCAAGAGGCAAGTCGCAGTGATAGCTCAAGAAGTGGGACCAGGGGGGCAATCGCACACATCCCCCTATTCGGGGTTGCTGGTCGTCGAGGTGGGTGTTGTGATTGCATCCAACCTGTCTCTGACCGGCATTGGATGCAAGGCGGCGCATGCGGGCACGCCCTTCTTGGGACAAACCAACTGGTATATGCCTCAAAAGTCGGGCAGCTCGTGGTTGCACGAGCTTCCGCCGCACCTTCTAGAGCTCCCCTCACGGTGCCAACTCTATTATCACCTACTGTGCGCCATCTCTCCCCACGGTAGCAACGGCCGCCTCCCGCCCTTAGCGAAGGCGAAAAAGCTCGAGCTAGAAGCCCCCGGGTTCCGATCTCAGGAGCTGCCCAGAGTATCATCGCCCAATGGCAACGTGGCGAGCTCGTCTTATTCATTTTTTTTTTTTGAAAAAGGATCCATCCGACTTGCCCATTCACAATGCCGGCTGTACCCGGCTCATCCCGTCTCCATCTTTCGTCCTGGGCGCTGCAGCAATTCGCGTGCTTAGAAAGCGAGCTCACTTGAGTCACATTCTCTCTAATTGCTCATTCTCACAGCAAGATTTCGCCCGTGTCCCAGATCTCGATAGGGGAACCCGAGCCAATTGCCCCCCCCCGCCGCCACAACACCCTTATCAACACCACCAAACTCATTTTCACCACCAACATCACCACCACACATTTTCAAAACTGATGGCCCCCATCACCGTCGGCGTCCTCGCCCTCCAAGGCGGCGTCGGCGAACACATCTCCCTCCTCCAAAAAGCCGCCGCCCACATTGTCACCACCCAACCCGAAATTCTCCCCTCTGACCCCTCCAAAACCTTCAACTTCCTCGAAGTCCGCACGCCTGACGCCCTCGCCCAATGCAGCGCCCTCATCATCCCCGGTGGCGAAAGCACCACCATGGCCATCGTCGCTCGACGATTAGGGTTGCTTGATCCCTTGAGGCAATTTGTGAAGTTTGTTCCACCCTCTCTACTCGAACGCGGTATGATAAGACATTGATGGCTAATCTGAAACACAGAGTCGAGCACAAACCAGTCTGGGGCACCTGCGCCGGGCTAGTCATGCTCGCCGAAGAAGCGAGCGCCACCAAGCAAGGCGGCCAAGAGCTCGTAGGGGGGTTGGACGTGCGGGTACTGCGGAACCGGTACGGGACGCAGATTCAGAGCTTTGTAGCGGATTTGGAGTTGCCGTTTCTGGGAGGAGAGCAGGAGAAGCCGTTTAGGGGGGTGTTTATTCGGGCGCCAGTGGTGGAGGAGATTATTGCGCCAGTGTCTGGGGGGACGACCGGGGTGGGGAAGAACGGGGGAGTGGAGGTGCTGGGGGTGTACAGGAAGAAGGGAGGGAAGGGAGAGGGGGATATTGTGGCGGTGAAGCAGCAGAATGTCTTCGGGACGAGTTTCCACCCGGAGCTGACGGATGATATTCGAATACATGTTTGGTGGTTGAAGAGGGTGTTGGAGGGGGTGAGGCATGGGGAGTTGGTTGTTTCTGCTTGATAGATGGGTGGTAGACGATGCAGAGATGGTTGGTTACTTTGGGCAGGTTCCACGACATACTTACTTTGGTGGTCATGGTTCAAGTGCCTATTCAGCAAGATACAACTTGTCTAGTAATCCATTAAAGGCTCTTTCAGAGCCGTTTCGAAACCCACGATATGTACCCCCAAGAGCATCACCAGCTTTTGGTCAACCCGGCTAAGTCTAGAGGTGACCACCAACTCAAAACTCCAGCCAGTGCTAACGTCTTCGAGGAAACGATAGCGTGCGCAGGCGTTATCCCATTTGGCTGCCCATCGGCTGACGGCCTTTGCGCCAACTTCCACACGACGACAGTCTCCCCGTGGCTTTGTGATGTCGATTTCAGTTTTAACAGAGGTGATGATTTCATTTCCCTCATCCACTGAACCCCCCCCCTCGTAAAGCATTAAACATGAGCGTCGCGGGTGGCAAGGGCGAACCCTTTCCCGGCGGAGGATTGCAAAAGACACGTTCGTCTGAGTTCCAAAGCTCGGCGGGTTGCGCAGCCACCAGTTCCAAGCCGAAATCGCGATCTTCGTATAGTGTGACCTTTATGCCGCTTGTTCCAGTACGGATCATCACCCCATCGAGGTCTTCATGTTCCTCGACCTGACGCACATAAATGACAGATTGCGGGACCATTCTGTCACTGGGCAGCGGGGGTTTAAGCTGACGTGTGTTGACCTGCTGATAACGCGCTTTGACTTTTAACAACCAGATCCCAATTGGTTCTTTGGATCTGATGATCGGTAATTCTGCGGACCGCCATTAGCCCGTCTAGAGCAGCGCTGAATTCATGTTGCGCTCTAGAAGGGCTGGGTACAAGCTTGATAAGCAGTTTGATGCCCTTGTTTGTGATCTTATGGGGTTTGTTGTCGTTTCCGGTCCATATGGTCTCCCCGCAGGCCGCGAAAACGGATGGTGATGGTGCGAGTAGGCCGCTAAGTTGGAAGTAATCAGCTTCCGGGGTCGTCCATGCAAAGAGGGAGAGATCATCCGAAGACTTGATTATCTCCTCTTGCAACCGAAGGAAGCCCGATCTCCCTCGCCGTAGAGCATAGGCATGTGGATGTTGAAAAGTCCCATCAGACAATAGTCTGTGTCTTCTTCCACTCTGATCGTTTTACGGCTGGATGCCCAGCTCATGCTTTGAGTTCTGGGAACGGATTTAGCTTCGCCGATCATGAAATACAAGAGGAAACTTGCATCGGTGTGCCAAATAGCGATCCTGTTTCTAGAACAGAGTTGGGTACTTCGGTGATCTTAAAGATCCAATTGTCAGGTGAAGACTTTGACCCAACATGAGTCCAGTTCGACGCATAGAATTCCAGGTGCTGTGGCGCGATCATCTCCTGAAGCGTCCGTCCGCGCGTGAACCACCTAACATTCGCAAAGTTTCCATACAAACTCTAGTTGAATAAATGCGGAAGTCTGCCTTTTCCGAGTCTTTGGAGGTCTTGCGCCGACTGCTCTGTAACATCGGGCAGGTACGCGTAGCACACCTCTGCGTCGCGATACCAGCGAAACATGGAGTTGGTGGCTTCCGGTAGTTCGGCGCTTCTCGGTTTGTCGATGCAACACGTGTTAATCCAAAAGTAACCTAGACCATCTATCCGAGTCTATTTGGCGCAAAGGGTGATTTTCTCGAATCCTTTCTTTCTTTCTTTTCTTTCTTTCTTTTCTTTTCTTCTTTCTTTCTTCTTTTCTTTTCTTCTTTCTTTCTTCTTTTCTTTCTTTTTCTTTCTTTTCTTTCTTTCTTTTTCTTTTTTCTTTCTTCTTTTCTTTCTGTCTTCTTTCTTTCTTTCTTCTTTTTCTTTCTTCTTTTTCTTCTTTTCTTTCTTTCTTCTCTTTGCTTTTCTTTTTCTTTCTTTCTTTTTCCTTTCTTCTTTCTTTCTTCTTTCTTTCTTCTTTCTTCTTTTCTTTCTTTCTTTCTTTCTTTCTTCTTTCTTTCTTTCTGTCTTTCTTCTTTCTTTTCTTTCTGTCTTTCTTTCTCTCTTTTCTTTCCTTGCTTCTATTCTCATCTCCTTGTTCGTGACTTCCTCTCCCTACGTGTGAGATAAGATGGCACACTTGGGTCTCGTACTCTCGTCGTAGAACTCCTCGAACTCGAGGCTGCTGGCGTTGAGAAGGCGTATGGTTGATGTGATGGATTCTTCGTCAACTTATGGATATGGAGCGGGGAAGTTTCAGCTTATGGGGCAGGGCGACTGGCCGTGGGAGATTTTAGAGTTAGACATCCGCGCCACATTCGTTGAACTTGGGCCTGCTTGTAAGCTTGCAGCCCCCTGCGCGCTGGAATGTTCGTTCAAATTTCTCCTCAACTGCTTTGCCCCCCTGAAGCCCCCCTGAAGGGCGTTGTAACTTTTCTTAGAGTGTTGGAGAAAAAACAACTCGTCGCGTCGGCCGCAGGCTTGCATGAGTGCTTGGATAGCAGGATCCGCAAATCGAACCGAGACACCACCTTGGTAGGTTCACATCGAGTCCTCTTGGATGGATGGCATCTCCACGGTTTGAAGCGAGCTTGGTACATCCTCCCGTTCTATTTAGAGTATTGGAAGCAGAAACGTATAGCAGCTGGACGAATAGCCTTGCTCACCTACTCCTCTCACGGCTCATCGTCCCCATCGTCAGATTCCAGGTCAGGGTCTGGTACTTGCATATCCGGCGGCAGCAGCGGCATCTGCTCAATAGGCTGCAAAGGCGGAGGAGGCGGGGGTGGTTGATGCTGGGGCGGCAGCAGCGGTGTACGTTGAGTTTTCTGGAAGCCCCTGAGCCGCGGCTTCTGCAGCAGCCTTTCGCTCTTCCTCACGCTTGATCTTGGCGAGGGCGTTCCGTACGTCGCCCTTTTTGACGTACTGATACTTATCGCCGAAAGAAATGCGGATGCCAATGGTGAGCTGACGAAGTGTGCACTGAGCTTCGCGATGCATTATCATCAGCCAGCGAATGCCGTCCTGCTCGATCTTGCGGAACTGCGAGGGCACGTTGGCCCCTGGTTCGCCGGTAAAGGGTTCGTGGTTGTGCTCGGCACATTGTACAACGACGTGCCACTTGTCCTCGTACGGGTACGCCTTCTCCTGGACAGCCTTGAGACGCATGGGACATCCTGTCTTCGTGGACCGGGCTTGGCGGATGCCCTTGCTGTGTGAAGTGTAGCTCTTACCGCCTTTCGAGCAGCAAAGGTTGTAGCGGCGATAGTTCCCTTGTGGATCGCGGTTCAACGATGAGACAATGACGACGGCATAACCTTGCGAGCGGGTGAAGGTCTTGACGTCGGTTAACAGCGCGTCGAAGGTGGGATACAGGCGATCCTGCGGTGGGGGGAGGAGGGCAATCTGAAAGTTGGGTCGAGCAGGCTCTTGCTGCTGCTGTTGGAGTTGTTGCTGCTGTGTTTGTTGCGGTTGAAGCTGCTGTGGCTGCTGAAGGTGCTGCTGTAAGGTTTGGTATTGTGGCTGTTGCTGCTGATGATGGAGAGGCTGCTGATGTTGACGCATTTGTTGGCCGCCCTGCGTTTGCTGCGTCGGGGCCAACGACAGCTGAGTGTAGGGAACCTGCTGAGCCATAATGGCTACCCGTTCTGCCTTTTTGGAGGTGATAGGTCAATTGGTGATGTTGACAACCTTGTTTGTCAAGCGAGCTGGTAAGTGCGGCGAGGAGACATGGGGTTGGAAGTTGCAAATTTGACGAGGGGTTTGGTCTCGTCGCACGTGGCGTTTCGCTATCCGGACTTTGCATTTGGCTAAACGGCCTTCACAGCTGGCGCCAGCCGTTGAACTGCCACCAACACGCTTCAGCAGCACGGCAATTTTCGCATGCCCGTTTCGCGTCGCGAAAGCCAAAGTGGCTGAGCGGCTGAAGAAAAGGCCTATCGATCCTGCTGAACACATTCAGCTTATTCCATGCTCCGAATCTGAGCAATGGTCCGCACAACGCCCCCGATTGTCCGCCGCCTTGACCGCCCAGCCTTCCTCGTTGCACCTCATCCCGAGGATCGTGCACCCTCCGCATCCAGCTGCACACCAAAATGTCGCTCCTCTTCACTGTTGGCGAGCTTTGGCTTGCCAACATTGTCTCGATGCAGTTGGCCTACCAAGCTCTGGAGGAAAGCAGCCCAATGAGTCGCTTCGTTCGCCAGAAAGCGAAGGAAGCCGAGGACCAAGGAGAACGCGTCAAGAAAATCTTTCAAGACGCCGCCCTCAACTACAGCCTCGAGAAACAGGGGGCAATCGGCGCTGCCATCTACCGCGTCGCCATTGCCGCGTTCATACTGCGATCCTGCGACGCCTTTGTCGGCCCTGCCACTTTCGTGTGGTGTGTGCTTGCTGCCATGCTCGCCGACTATGTCTTCAGACTCACGGACTGGAAGCCCAGACACTTCGTCTCGGCCCTCGTGGTGGCGGCCTCTGCAATTATTCTCAGGTCTGACCAGGCCCCCGGCAGTATCTCAACTCTCCTCAGCGCATGGTCATGGGTTGCGATGGTGCACCTGACGTTCGTTGATCATCTTCACAACGATGCCTCGGACCACGATCAGGCCAGGGTATTCCTCACCGGGACCTATATCAACGCTGTCTTTTCAGTACTGGTCAAGCTTCTGAGCCACTGTCACTCCGCCGTTGCATTCATTGGGGTCGGGTTGTGCGCGCTGGCCGTCATTGTGCTGAGACTGGCGACAGCATGGGTTCGAGCGTATTATGCCGGACCTGGGATCATGCTCGCTCGTTTGGACCAGTGTGTGCTGTATGCCACAAAGCTTCTTCTCTACCGGTTCAACGCCACTTGCCGGTTGCTGGCCAAAACTGCTCGAAGATTCTGGGTGTCCCGTGGCTTCCCCAACACGAAACCTGGAACGCATTACCGGTACGCAGCCCTTTCCGGAGACCAGGTCCGAATCCTTGCGATATATCCGGGTCGCCCTTCCAGCCCCATTCGAGGCCGTCTTGACATTGTGTCTTTGGCAGAGGAACCCGTCTACCAAGCGGTTTCATACGTCTGGGGAAGCGGGGAGTTAACTCATTGGGTCACACTAGAACAGAACGGGGAGGAGACCGCTCTGGACATCACCGCAAACGCTCACAAACTTCTCACCAAGATACGGTCGCCATGGGAAGAACGGGTGATTTGGATCGACGGCATTTGTATCAATCAGACCGACCAAGTCGAAAAGACGGACCAGGTGAAAATGATGGGAGAAATCTATCGCGGGGCATGGCGGGTAACGGCCTATCTCGGATCGTCTCCAGCGGCGCCTCTTGTGCAGGCCCTCCTGGCAAAGATCCGGTTTTTAAGGGAAGGTTGCGGCATGTCCTTTCCTCAGATGCGGGACAAGCTCCTGTTCGAGTACGATACGCCAAGCTGGGAAGGTATTTCTACCTTTCTATGCAACGAGTGGTTCAACCGTGTCTGGATCGTGCAGGAAGCGGCGTTGGCCACGCAACTCCATCTCCTGTACGGCGACATCTGCATGGACTGGGAGATTCTCAACCAATCCGTCGAGTTTCTCGTCCAAGACGTTACCAAGACCCTATTCAAGTTCGAACGCGAGACCAGCTCACCAAGCATCCCTAGCTCGGGCAGCGGTGTCTACAGAGGTCTGGACGGAATCTGCGCTATGCTTGAACTCCGCGGCGACTTTGAAGCCCCAGATAAAATGACGCTCGGCCGCGCACTTGAGTGCTCCCTGACCTTCAACGCTACCGATCCGCGAGACAAGGTGTTTGGCTTCCTCTCGCTGACCAACGATCCTAAAGTTGCTGCCGACTATGCTTTAGACTATCATTACGTATATTGCAACACAATGCGACACATACTCGGAATTGACGGCGACATCGAGGCTCTGAACTTTGCCGGCCACGGGAAACGTGAGCCTATCCCTGAGCTACCATCCTGGGTATCAGACTGGACGCGGGCCTCCCAGAGCGGGCTCTACAATAAATCCTACACTGCCGCGACCACGCAGAAAGCTTCCCTTCTCAATCTGCCCGATCAACCCCGACTAATATTCGCCAAAGGCTGGACCCGTGACACTGTCAACCTTCTCAGTGATATCCTCGAGGTTGCCACTTCCAACGCGACCTCGGTCGATCTCCCCGGCCTAAGCGCATGGCATAACACGGCCGAATCCATGACCATGCAGGACGCAACGTCCTATCCACCTGACCAACGGTTCGAAGTCTACATCCGCACCGTGATTGGAGATCGCTCCTCAAACATCTACGGAACGCCCCCAACCACTTCCAAATGCATGGAGATGCACGCGAGCTTCCTGAGCCACTGCGCCAGCGCGGACACAGTATTACACGCCACGAACATACTAAACACATATTACAACGGAAATGGTGGTTTTCGCCGTTTGATGCGGGAGAGCTCTGGTGGTGGCCCGAGGGATGATCCCCCAACGATTCAAAAACTAGGCGACTATGTGGAGAAATCTCGCCATACAGCGCTCACTGCACTAGAGTTTATGGGCCTGAGCAGGCACGTATTTCGCAATCGGTTCTGCATCACTGAGCAGGGGAGGACAGCGGTTGTGCCGCCGAGAACGCAGCGGGGGGACGTCATTGCCTTGCTGGCGGGGACGAAGATGCCGTTTCTTTTGAGGCCCAGGGGAAAGACATTTGAACTAATTGGGTGTTGCTATGTTCATGGGCTTATGGAAGGTCGTGATTTCGATGATCGATGGAGACTTTTGTGCCTTGAATGATCGTCGGCGGGAAGCCGGGAGTTGGTAGCGATTCCAGGGCTGTGGGTTGACTGTTTCAGCTAGCAGATCCCCCTTAACATCTTGGCTGTGGCCAATTTGAACCTCAACGCTAGGCAACTATTTCACGCCGGCTCATCGGATCATCATCGTTATTATCTCCAATGAGCCTTCTCATACGCGCACTTTGCAGCCGCAATGTCAGTTCTCAACAGGAAACCCAGCTGGCAGCAACAACTTCGACAGACCAAGGCGAAAGAGTGGCTGCTCTCCGGACATCTCGACAAGTTTCCCATTGCTGAAATCCAGAAGATAGGGGACCGCGTGCTCAAAGACAAATCGCCTCTGCTCCGCAAAATTGCACCTCGATCAGAGGAGTGCGATGTGCTGTTCGCCAACGAGCTGCTCTCCGTCAAGGGCGAGCTTGGGACCCACGAATCCGCCATTCTCTCCTGTCTGCACTTGCTCTCATACGCCCAAGCGCGTGGCCAGGTTCTATCCATCAAGCCGGATCCGGTCCAGGTCGACCTTTTCTTTGAGAGAAGACTAAATATCTATCTGCAGTGCATCATCCACTCCCGGCGAGCGAACCCCGATGTGTGCTCCGAGGAAGAGACCTCCGCGGCTCGGGACTGCCTAGGCGTCTCGCAGGGTCGGACCAAGGATTTCCCGTCGATACTACGTCTTTTGGAGGCTGTCGGGTATGAGACGTGCGAAGCAGTACTGCCTCTAGGGTTGATTAAGAAGGTGCTCACAGTCAGCCACTACCAGGAGAATCTCACGCGCGAACTAAACACACTGAAGAATGCTCGACAATGGTTTGACGCCTACAAGCTTGTCTACAGTCTCCGAAACATTGTTGGGCTTCCTAGGGCCGACCAAATGCTGCGGGATACGTTCCCCGACTATCCCATGTGGGCAGCCTGGCGCCCCGATACCAAGAGGATCATGTCATGGGAGAGCCCCAACCTCGCCCCTTACCGGAGCCAGCTGCTGGCGGCTCTCGACCTTGAAGGCCCGGACACGACTGGCCAGCAAAGGGGCACCCTTCGAATGTCAAGCCCAGGAGCATTCACTGGACTGAGCGAGCCAACGCACTCCACTGACCGACACATTCTCGATCGCCTCCTGGATGTTCTGGATTCAAGTCTGGCCATTGGCCTCGCAACAGTCGACCTTCTGATCGCACTTTGTGTGGAGAGAGAAGATGTTTCGGAACGAACGCTCAGTCAACTCGAAGCCGCAGTGAGCGTAAATAACGACGCAGCGTCCAAAGTTTTGGCGAATCTCGTCAGAGTTCTCTCGCCAAGTACCAAACCCATCACTCGCATGTCCGCCTTCGCCTCCGCCGTTCATATCCTCACTCAGTATCCCGCCCTTCGAGTGCCTTTCGGGGTATTCCTTGATTTAGGCCATCGTGCTTCGGGCGCTTTCACCGCGGGTCAAGATCTCCTCTCGCAGTGTCTTACCGAGAACAATCCAGACATTGAACCTGTATGCTCCAGTGTCCTGAAGTTGGGACACGCCCTCTTATCTGCAGACTGGCTTCATGGACAGTGGCAACTCGACTTTATCAAGTTTCTACGCCAGTTACCGACCGAGGACGAGATCCGGCCATCATATCAATCCATTCAAAGTCAGGGCGGACCGTCAACAAACATGGCAGTCCAGGTCGGGTTTCTCGCTACGCGCGTTGGTGGCGCGCAGGTTGTTATTTCAGGCGCGGTGGCAGAACTAGCGCGCTCCGAAGCGTTGGCGGTCAATAATGAGACCAAGGGGCTGAGGACAAGCTGGAAAGAGGCCGCAGAGGCTATCTCCTAGTGAAAGGTCACGGAGGTTGAGCCGCTGTTTTTTTCCCTACTCACAGCTGTAGAATAAGCACGGCGTTCGACCTCTCAACGTGTCACTCAAATGTAACACAGGGTATTCTTCTTGGCCCGGGACATAAACCCGTATCCTTCAAAGTTTCCTTGACTCGGCATGACCGGCAGCAATATTTTAAACTCGTTTTCCCATCCGGCCGACCTTGAAGCGGCATGAACTTAGTCCTACGTCCGCAACGTCCGACGGGTGACAAATAGCATTGACCTGCACCGATGTGAGCAAACTTCTAAGTGGATCAAACGGGTTTGATGCTTACAGTGCCGAGGCTCGTACTATTAATCAGACCTCCTAAAAGACTCAGAGTAGTCTTTCTACGCAAAATGTGTAGGCCATGAGACGGGACACGCCATTACATGCTAGAGACTGCCGCGGCTCAGATGCGAATACCGAAGAATAAGGTAACAAAGGAGTGAGAGTGGAAGCACAGTGCTTTTCAAGAATCGTACTCACACAGCCTCTCAATGGGGATAACTGGCAACGGTGCCTCCTCTTCTCTTTCCGGGCCGTGATAGACACAAAGCTGAGCTCTCGGATACAGAATCCAGCTCGGACATTCCCTCCCGTCATTCGACAACTTCACAACTCACATTGTCAAACACACAAGACAACAATTACCGTCTAGGTCTTGCCTATCACTTACTAGCAGCTCTCAAGATGTTTTCTCTTGTGGGTAACCGTACAACTTTCTCTCAGGACGAACAGAAAGCGGCGGATTATCGGTCTTCCGTTATTTCGGCCCCTTGAAAGACTGCATCACCTTCTGCCCATCGCCGGCCAAGGCACACCAAGCAGGCAGACCATACCCTCTGACGGCCCTACGTATTCTTCCAGACAACGACTTGCGGTCCAGATCACGGAGAAGACCAAGTTCGTCGCCAAGTTCGAATTCGGCAGTGATACCGAAGGCAAGTACCCCCAAAAGGATGGCCAAGCCCTCAACAGAAAAGGGCACAATTGGGTCAAACCCCAGTGGAGCACATCCTGGGACTACGGCCACATTTACTTCATTTTTGAGCGGGGGGCTGTGATGGTTTCCGACGCTCCAGGCGAGGAACTTGACGTGTCTTTTGAGCTATATGTCATCCTTGACGACACCAAGGGCCTGGTTCCAGATGACTGCCCCTTGGAAAATCACGAATGGTGGGGGAGAGCCTCCTGCAAGGTTGAAGTTCTTGCAGACCCAAGCGGCGTACTCCCTGGGTGTAAGTTTCCTCAGTTATGCAGAGTTTGATCGTATTAGCCACTAGCTATGATTTATGATTTCCCTGTTGCAACTGCAATGGCCAAGGTCATGCCCGATATCTATCTCCTCCCAGCCCACATAGACAAGATGGAGCCGTGGGTGGAGGTTTGGAAGGAGGATCAAGCTCTAAGCAGCTCATCTTAGACTGTTTTCTCTCTTTCACTACGGGTCAATATCTGCGTTGGATTTTGGATTCTTTTTCCTATTCACGTCTTAATACCGGGAAGGAGTTTGTTCTGGTGCGGTTCGGGCTTGCTTCTCTTTTCCCGTTTTTTTATTTTTATTTTTTTTATACACGTTTGTCTTATTGTAATAGAAGACTGTTAAGTCTCTCCAGAGGAGTATTGTCCACAGTCAAACTCCTACCTTCCTTAGGTGAACTTGAGATCATGTCCTGAGACAGCAATCTGTACAAGACCACATATTGCTGCTCGTGTATATCCAATCCCAAAACCAGTCAACTTGCGCATCCCTCCCTCCACAGGCAATACTATTAGTTCCTTTCTCTAATCATTGCCTACCAAGCCCGTCCAGCGTCCAAACGTGCTAAACATGCGGGATGCCGCGGTGGTAGGCCGCAGTGCTCCTCGCAGAGAGACAAGTTCGTTCTCTCTGACGACCGCTCCGACGTTTTGCCAAAACCGGCCAAGGTCCGCGATGCCAACGTTGATATCGCAGTTTGTGAAGATCAACATTAACGAGCTGTACACTGAGTCCGCAGTGACCTTCTTCTGCCATTTGTCGGCTGGCGATCTCCAACAGGAAGTCAACCTGTTCATCTCCCACGTCTCCAGGGCAATGCGCGGACCAGTTTTGACAACGAGCTCCACCATGTTCGGGTCCGGGTATCGCATCATCTTTCCTTCATCGTCGTATCGACAGCGGCAAGCAGCAACGAGAAGCGACTTCCTGCGTGATGGTACGTGTCCAAAATCCGCCAGCTTCTTCGCAACAAATATCCGAAGGCCCCATTGTAGCGCGTGCTCTTCCAGAGACGATGCGGTTTCGGTCCAAGCCCCTGACAGGTAACGTTGAGGGATCGTCCTTTCCAGGTCCACTAGCAGAGTAAATAATGTCTCGCCAGTTCTTTGCTCGTAACTCTGAGCGGAGATGAGAACAACCGAGACCAGCTCCGATATATGTTCCGGTTCGCACAGAACCCGTGGAAAGGCGCGTATCGGGGCGGTCTTTAGTTCAGCAACCGAACTCGTGCATAATGTTCGGAACACGTCGAATTCTCCACCTTCTGGGCCGTTGGCCGCTTCGGGGGCCTCGCTCCATTTCTTCAGAATATTTTGGGCACCTTTTGTGAGCAGAAAGTCCTTGACGGTACGGTGTAAAAAGTCGACCAAAAGGTTGAAGGGTGGGTCTGGATGGGCAGATGGCGTCACTTCGAGAAGGCCTTTGCTTCTCCCGTTGATGCGTATCCGCATGTCTTCTTGAATTTCGGTCACCGTCTCGATATCCAACCCTGCGACCTGGAGGTCGTCATAGTAGTCTGGGTCGCCCTCTTCAGTGTCGATGTACCAGTAGTTAAGGAGGGACAATGGTCTTGGGCTCGATAAAGCAACCTGGAAGTTACGTGCAGCCTGGACGCGGTATATGTCCTCCAAGGACATCAACATGTGGTTGAAGAACTCATCGAGGTCGGATGGGAACGCCCGGAGCCTGCGTTGTAGATCTCGGAGGCGGTCTCGGTTCTGCAGGCCCCTGACTAAGGACCTCACCACGAGATATACCCAAAGGAAAACGCCTTGGGAGTTCGAGACGACCTCTTCCGGTAAGGTTTGGGCGTCTGGTTCTTTGCGCATCATCGCTTGGAAGTCTTGGCGGTTCTCCAGCAAGTCCTTGACATACAGCTCAATATCAGGCCGGTTGAACTGTTCGAGGTAGATCTTCTGCAGCTGGTCGACTCCAAAAGCGGTCTCGAAGACGTTCCAGGGCCGACTGGCAACGCAGAGCTTAACGTTGTTTGCCTGAACGAGGTTCTTAACGGCGGTGACGAGCTCTTCGTGATCTCCGTCGTATTCGTCGAGACCGTCGATGGAAATGTAAAAGCAGGTAGAGAGGTGCTGGCCACCGAGCAGTACCGTGAGCCCATCCAAGAGCTCCTTTCGTTCCCACTCGTGTTTCGCGGTATCGGAAAGCGGCTTGTCTTGCGCATCGGCCCACAGGGATGGGAAAGTGCTCGAAATCAGCTGGGGGTGGAGGCGAAGAATGTCATAGAGGAGGGATTGAAACAGCCCCTCCTGCGACCTTTGCATTGCTGTTCCGTTGATCCAGAAGAAATAACTAACGGTCACCAGCCTGCGGTTGCGAGCCCAGTATCGTAGGCACTTCTCTGTGGTTTCCTCGTTATTGGCCAGGAACTTCATACAAGTGCTTTTCCCGCTCCCAGGTTTTCCGCTGAGCCAGAAAATGGGGTCGTTCGATCGAAGCCATGCCGCAAACTTCTCCGACAGCATCCATTGAAAGGTGTTGGTATGCGCATCTGGGATCTTTGAATGGCGAAATTTCATGGAGCTGAAGCGAAGGCTCTGGAGAATAGAGGACGCGATGGCCATGCCGTTTGCAGTCCTGGCGTTTTGCGAGAGAGATGCTGCTGCTGACTCGACACGCGTATTGGAGCCGCCCGACGTACTTTCACCCCGGCATGGTTGCCTGAGTTCGGTCTTGAGGAGCTCCAGAGCTCGATAGAGAGACGAGCGAAGAGCATCGATTTCCCTGGGCATGCTTGACTGGAGCATGATGTTGTCCTGATGGAGGCGGTCAAGTGTGTGCATCAGGGCTGACTGTTTCTCGCTGAATCAAGTCGGTGAGGAACGGTAGACGGATCGCAACAAGGGGCTAACTCACTCCTGTAATGCATTGAGATGGAAAGCCATTTCCTGACGGTTCTGATCCAAGCGGCGGCTCATTTGCTCGATCTTGTCCTTGCTCCATACAACTGACAGAGCCGCGCGGATGCTGCTCCATTTTGAAGGGTTGAGGTTGCGCGATTGGTACTTGTCGAGAGCTGCAATGATCTCAGCTGCTTCGCCATTGCACTTGGCAGCGAGAGCTCTTAATGATTTAGCCAGAGTTGACAAGTTTTCGGATGGCGTGTCGATTGCGAGCTTGGACGACAGAAGCGCAAGCTGCTGTGCGACTTCGGTGACGTTTTGAACTTGGGCGACGGAGCCGGATTGGCGGATCTCCTTGGCTTGGGAAAGAAGTCTGCAGGAAAAGTCAACGAATTGCGTGATATTGCCGGCGAGCCCGAGCGCCGTGAACGGCTCCATTTCGGCAGCAGGGTTGGTGGCTGTGGTTCATGTTGCCGGAAAAGAAAAGATGGGCAGTCATGAGGTCTCAACTTTCTGCCTGGAGCCTCGTGTTTTGGATGGTCCCTTCCTCTACTTCCCACGCTGGGCAACGGGAGCCACCAGCTGCCCACAGCTGCCCGCCGCTTTCCGCCGCAGGTGACCAAAGTCAAGGCGCGAGGGTTCTCAGGCGGACACCACTACAACTCCTTGAAATATTGCAAAAAAGATTTAAGTATATACTATAAACTCCAATATAACCAGGAATGCTGATCAAAGAAGGATTCAGAGCCCCGTGTCCAGGCCCATATTGTGGCGATCAGCCCCTAAATAAATACCCAATGATGTAGGCCGTGTCCTTGTTTTCATTACCCCTGATGCTCGCTTGCGCATAATCGTCATACTTGCCCAAGCTCCATCCAAGCATCTCTTTCACACAACTCACGTAGTCAGCAATCAGTATCTTCTTCACTTACCCCTAACTGTGAAATCCTTCCCCCACTTTCCAACCTCTTAGGCTCCTCATGGCTCTCACTAAGCTCTCACCCCCCACCCTCTCGATACTCTCTCAATCTTAACACCCCCTTCTTCACCTCCTCGAACCGTTATCTTCCCCCTCCTTCAGCCCTCCTAACGCCTCCCAAACATCCCCGACAAAGGATTCGCCGTCTGCGGGGGACTCGGCCCCGCATGGACAGGTAACGAATCACCCTCCAACTCAACCCTATTCCCCATCTCAATATCTTTATCCATCCTCTCCTTCTCCTTCTCACGATACTCAAACCCAAAGTCAAAGTTCGTCGCATTCCCATGCTCCGCCTCCCACCCCATCTTCTGCTTCTCCGACACGGGCACGTGTCCACTGAGCTGCGATCCGTCGCTGAGGCGGTGGCCGAGGCTGGCAGCGCGCATGCGGCGCTTCCAGAAGAGGTAGACGATGCCGGCTACCAGGGCCACCGTGCCACCGGCAGCACCAAGACCTATTCCGATTTTGGTGCCCTGGGACATCTCGTTGGAGTTAACGGTGGCTTGGGTGATGGGAGGGTTGCTTCCACTGGGATTGCTTCCCGAGTTGGTGTTGTCATTGGTAGGGGTGTTGAAAACGTCGCTGGCGGTGCCGCTATCAGGGCTACCAGTGGGGATGACGAGGGTACCATCCGGAGCAAAGGAGGGTTGTAGGGCGGCTGCGGCCGCGGTGGGAGGGACGAAGACGGAGAGGAAGGTGTTTCCTCCTGGTGCGGTAACGACTCGCGTTACTGGAGTTGGCACTGCTGCGGCGCTGGGGTTTGCTGCCGCGGCTGTGGGGGGTTGGAAGACTGCTACGCCAGCGCCGCCGTTGTTGCCATTCGCAGTTCCGGGGGTGGCGGGAGCGAGCGTCGGGATGGCGATTACGGCGGGGTCTGCTGCCGTCGGAGCAGGCTGCTGGACTGGCACGATCGGCGCAGCAGGCGCTGGGACATCAACCTGAGGCTGCTGGGGTGCTGGAGCAACTACCGTCGGGATGTCGATGGAGGGTTGAGCTGGCTCTACGGTCGGTCCAGGAACGATGACCACAGGTTCAGGCTCAGTAATCGGTTCCTGAGGGATCGGCTCGGGCTCGACGACCGGCTCCTCTGGCGTAGGCTCGGGAACAACCACCGGCTCCTCCACAGTCTCCTCCGGCGCTGGAACCTCGACACTCGGAACTGGCTCAGGGACGGTGACAACCGGAATCTCCACCGACGGGACTGCGGGCTCTTCAGGAGTCACGACAACTGGATCGACGGCGGGCTCGGTGACGGGAGTCGGAACGTTTTCGTTGGTCTCACCCAACAACGGCCCTACAATGGGCAACTCGGGTAGATCTAGGAGCTGCGCTGCGGCCAGCGCAGCCTGCAACCAAAGGATGCGGATGGCCAGCATCTTGAGAATGAGAAAAAAAAAAAAGGGTATTAAAAACGGAATGATGGAAGAAGACGCCCAACAGCCATGTGTGCAGGTGAAGATTCACCCGGATGGCATCTTGTCAGGTTGCAAAAGGAGAGAAGGACGAAAACCCGGGCAAAAAAGCCAGAAGGCCATTGTTTTTGAGAAAATGCGACGCCAAGTAGCATCTGATCGGCGGCGATGCGTTGTTCTGGCGTGCCTGGTCCGATGGTCCGGGACGGTAGGGGTTTCAGTTTTCTGGGGCAAGGGGTGCCGACCGTGCCGGAGAGTTTGCGATTGGCGCCGCTGCAGGAAAGCATGGGGACATCCGCAAGATCGCCGCCGCGTCCGGGGCTCAAGACAATGCAGGCCACCCCTGCCCTCCGCCAACACCGCCCGCGCGGACTCATGCGCCGTGGTCCCAGGCGCTGTCAAGGCCCACTGACGTCTGTGGACGTCGGCTCATCGTGTCGCAGGTTCGTCAACCGAGACATGTCCAATGCCGAGTTGCGCGGGTGCTGATCGCGGCCAAAATTAAACCTATCGGTGGTTTGTCGGGTGGCTGTGGCAGCTGATCTCGAGAATAGCCTGAGTGTTCCCTTTCCTTGAATTTCATGGGATGTTGACAGAAAAAACTGGCGCAGCTCTTCAATTGGGGGTGCACGCCCAAGACGTGAGACAGGTTGCCTCCGAAGACCCACTTTCAGCCCTGTCTCAAAATGCGCCTGGTTGGTGGCGACCGACCGTGGTGCGACAGCGCCTCCTCCAGTGGCTCAAACTGCTGTCTGGGCTGAAGACATTCTGCGAACAACGTGGGAGGCTTTGAGTCGCGTTAAGCATTTGACTCCTATCGACGTCTTCTTCAACTGATGATAACAAGCCATGGGGTTGCGCTCCCAATTTTAGTCTCAATATTCGGTATTAGCTCAAAGATCTGATGCTTGTCTTCGAAAATGAAGAAACGTGGAAGCCAGAGCGGATTGGGACCAGTGGGGGGGGTTCAATTCTGGGTTACGATCATTCTAGCGACCGCGGTCCTGGTTTGTTGATGTTGATGGGCCTCAAATGCAGGTCAAAAATGAGAGATGATCGACCGAGCCCGATCGCGGTGCGGTTCGGGGGGAACTGAACCTAAGGCGTCCAAAGGTGATGGCGGGCACAATTTGGCCTATCGGAATCACGACGCGCAATCCCATTCGGTGCAGCATGAGGCGGTGGAGGCCTACGGGAGATTCGATCTTGTCTCTCTCTGAGTGGATGAGCTGCTGCACAGGCGGGCAGTTCGCGGGCCGACAAGGCAAGAACCTGCGGGAGGCCTACCAACAAACTTGACAGCTGTGGCCAACAGTTTGCGATGAAGCTCGCACGATTGAAATCTGATAAGCCAATTGCCAGCGATAGAGCTCTCCGAGATAGCGGTATCCAATGATGTTTGGCCGTTTGCTGTAGTCCCCCATGCCAAAGGCACCAGAAGAGGAAAGCGAATGGAAAGTTGGGCTCTCTGTGAAACCTGGAGATGCCCAATCGCAGCTGGAAAACCAGGTACTTTCAAATACTTCGCCAAGACGCGCAATTTTGATTGACTTTTGGTCTTTGAATGTACTAAAGAGGGGAAGCCCAGAGAATTTAAACCTTGAGCTCCCCTGCTCCTTTCCGATCGTTCTTTCCTACCTCCCCATCTTCATTCCTCCAACTCCATCTCCCACCCTCAGTGGAAACGAAGAGAAAAGAACCCGCGCCAATGCCCATCTGGCTGATTATCTCGGGGGTGCCCTTTTGCGGATGTGAACGTGGAGCATCAGAGTCGGAATCGGAGTTCTTGACGTGTCGAGTATGAGACTAGGGAGGTCGTTGATGCCCACGTTCACATCCGCAAAAGGGCACCCCCGATATCATCAGCCAGATGGGCACTGGCGCGGGTTCTTTTCTCTTCGTTTCTGCATCGTCCCTCTTTTTCCTTTGTCTTTTAACATATGGCCTTCCTCGACAAAAGGTATGTCGGCATCCCTCTCCGTTCTGCTGTTTGGCTCAATGCTGATTTAGCTTTCTTCCTCATACAGATGTTGCTCCTCAGACCTCGAATCGTCCACTCCACCGCAAGCCCAGCACATTCTCGACGCTTCAAATTGCACACTAGGCAGGCGCTGCTCAAAAGCTCAACGGAAGCCGCCAGCCTCAGCCGGCGACTAAGGCCGTTTTATTGCGAGTGCACTCTGACAGGGTGTGCAGCGGGGGGCGCCAGAAAATGCTGCAGCTTGTTGGCGTTGGTGGGCGATGGTCTAATCGTAGCAGCCACAGAGGAAGATGGCGTCGGATAATCAACTCGGGATGCTTCAGAGCATAGTAAGTGGAGTTGGCTCAGTTGGAAGCATCCTTTGAATCTAACATCGAGGTTTCTATAGAAGATTGCCCGACCGGGAAACGTCGATAAACTGGCCGGTCACAACCCGTACTTCGGGTTGTTCAAACTTGAATAACAAAGCCAACATTTCAGCCTCGCAACTCTGCCAAAAACCCACAACTTGAACGCTCAACCACAGCGATATATCCTTGGGAAGAGATTCCCACCTCACAAAATCAGCTCAATTATGGAGGACTTCGACTTCTTCCCCGATACCCGGACTCCGGGGGACCCAATTCTGGGGCTCAATCCGGATCCGGGTTTGCCGCAGCCTCTGGACTGGCACGTCGATAGTGTCGACCCATTTTACGTTCGCGGATCCCACTGGTTACCCGAGCCGGAAATGCCCAATCCATATCAAGAAATGGCGGCCACCACAATGGGGTCCTTTGGAATCACAATGAGTGGCCAGCAGCCTGACGTTGACCCCTTCCCCTGTTACGTTGACCACCCTGGCTTCAACCACACGACAACCTTCGTCTTCGCTGGCCAAGATTCCCCGACACTGGCACACGGGTACCGCCTGGACATCGGAGAACTCAGCATAGATGGACTAGGTTCATCCCCGACGTCTGAAGGTCTTTCACCAGCGTCGCAGCAGATGTTCCCATTGTCACCACTTTCGCCAGTGGCACCTCTCGGGTTACCTCAAGAACCCGTTTACACGGAGTGGGCCTTCTCGAACACTTCAAACATTGCGACTGAGGTCAACACAGGATTGAGTCTTCCGTTGCACAGGATTGGAAGCGTGCCACCAGTCAGGACCCGAGAACTCCGGTCACGACGGAAAGGCTCCGCCAAACCAGGTCCTCGTTCACAGATCCCTAAGTATGCAACCGCAACCAACGCTCGTTGCCATGAACGCGTCCAATGCTAACCGAAGGAAAACATGTACAGGAGAAGACTTCGTATGGAACGCCCTGATTTGTACGGCGAGCAGTGTGAATACTGCCAGAATTGTTTCGCATACGCAGGTGATCTCAACAAACATGTCATCGCCAAGCACTATGACGACCTGGGAAAGACCAAACCAACGTATCACTGCACGGTTGGCGACTGCTCACGAGTATACACCAGAGGCGATCGTCTCTACCGTCACAAAGTGGCCAAACATGGCTGGAAAAAGGGCGGGAACAGGAGCAGCGCGAGGGCTGTGAACGAAGGACATGAGAATTAGCGGTACACAGGGGTTTGCGAGGAGCTTTCCCCTTTTGGCATTCTGGTTTTGTTTTTCTTTGCCGTTCTATGTTGTTTGACTTTGCTTTTGGACGAACTTGTGGGGAGCAAGGGACTGCCGGTACAGAGACACGGAAATGATGATGACGACGACGAGAACATGGAATGTACCTTGTACCTACATGACTCATGATGGCTGTATGTCAGAGCGCCTTCCTTCGGAATATACTTTATCACATCGATCCTTGTGAGACCCGTGCCAACTTCGCTCAGCGTTGACACTTGCCGCACATGAATCGATGTGATAAAGTGTATTCCGAAGGAGGACGCGTTGACAAGACCGCGTAGCTGGAATCGGCTGCTCAAGCAGTGCGCACCTGCAGAATGTTTGCGGAGAGGACGGTCACTGACGTGTTTCTCTAAGTCTGGGGTGAAAGGATTCAATCCTGCCCAGCCAGGCCACATATCTACATACAACTATGCATGATGCAACAATGTGACGACGAATGTCGAAACCCAAAGTTCTGAACCGGATAACTTACCTCTACCAGAAGCCAAGACCATGTCCGTAGGGCTGAAAGCTGCGGTGTACCCGTGCCAGCTGTGCCTCACCGGAAACAGCTGCCTGGTTCGTCTAAAGTTCTGACAAAACCCAGCCCTTCGCCCGACAACTCCTTCAGGGGGGTTATCTTTGGAGGTATGTTTGCATCCGTCTCCCCAAGACAGTAAGTAAATCGTGGAGATGCGGCACATCGACCCCCTGAGTCGGGGCCTGGGACGCACCGAAAGCCGCCCCGTCCGAGTGGGATCAGGCTATACCAGGCAATCACCATTTTGTTGTTATTTTGATGCCCGAAAAACAAGGGCGACGCAGGCGTTTCACGTCACCGCCACGTCGGCTATCTGTCACCCCGCCGCAGGGAATGACATGCGATAGCTCGGATATAGCATGAGGTACTGATGTCGGTGGCAACTGGTTCCCGCTCAGCGACCTTTACCGAAACCGATGATGATCAAGGCCAACATTGACGCCCTAGGCCCAAATTGCCTGGCAATTAAGGAATCAACGCCCAGATTCCATTTCTCCTGCGTCAGGCGGCAATTCCGAAGTTTCGAGTTGTATGCGGGGTGCCGAATGAGAGATTACAGATGCAAGTTGTTGGTGGCGTCCAAGTGCGAGCGGAGCTGCAATCTTCATGTAAGTGCCTGGCCCTCGACCGAGCCCGCCCTCACATGTGACCAGCCTGCTAATACCAACCTCATGCGGGCTGCAGGATGATGCTGCCATGTCGACACGGAACCCGACGTGTAGACCGACATACCGAGCCGACCCGGACACCGCGTGACCACAAAGCTGCCCTCTCGGTAGTGCAGCAGCCTGCCGTTGGCCCACACCCGCAATCCCATGCATCTCAAATGCAAATGCCCAGCCCTGTAGGGCTGGCCGCATCTGCGGAGAGGTGTGGTGGGTTCCACGTCGACGGTTGGCAGGAGCAGCCCAGGACACAGTAAGAACTTTAACATTGGGCAGTCATAACTGACCACTACCAGCGACGTATCCCTACCAATATCGCGGTTCCACCATATGCCACCCCCAGGACATCCCTATTCCTTCGCGAATGGAAAAACGCCTTGCCAACGACCCCTGGCGCCCAGACGCGCATCCACACCTCTTTTTGAACAGTTTGGTTATGTGAGCCTAAACCGGCAGGATGGAAAGGACCAACCGCAGTCCCCTAAACGCGCGCCTGCGTGCATCATCACCAACACCTGGGGAATGCTTCCGTCACCTGCAAGCCATCCTCAAATTTTGACCGCCTATCCAGGACGATCGGATCCACGGCCTTCCGGATGCTTGTTTTTTTGTTTCGGGACCTCTCATTCGATTCCTGATCTCTAATCATTTCCTAGCCGATGAATCACACCGGAGTTAAAGAAACAGATGTACAGAATTTTGCTCACCCGATCATCCCTTTCCAGGACCGGGCTTCGGTCTCGGCTCTGGCCCCCTCCAAGTCCGATCTGGCCCCCACCCACAAACAAAGCCTCAGGCTAGCAGGGCACAAAACAGGAAAATACTTAGAACGCCATATAAACATCCAATCAATCGTATTAGCTAATCCCGCCTGTCCTCCTTCACCCCGCCAGGGATCCCCCTAAAATCTGCCTCACCAAAAACGGGTTCGGTCAGGTCCCCAGTCCTAGCCAAGGTCTCAGCAAGCCGCGCCTTCCGGACCGCGGTTCGGACCCCTCTCATCCCCCCACCAGCGCGTATCCGAAAAGGTGGAGACGCGGCACGAAACAAGACCCGCGCCAACGTAGAAACTGACCCCTCGGGCCGGGTGGCTTATCTAGCGTCCCAACGCTGAAACAATCGCCAACGCTCGGCGCCATTCATGGCCGGTTCACTGATAACGCATCCTCCCCTAAATCCACAAGCGCCTTCCTCCTCTCGTATTGCACCCATCCCATTCACCGAATAGACGCGCCAAACAAACCATCGGTGTCTTCCCGGCGTTGCATCGGTGCACCAGCCGAACCAAAGCCTCCAAGTGGCTGACGCCGCACGCGCCACACATTTCCCACGCTCTCACTCGTCACCTCGCATAATCCCTTTTACTAGATCTCGGACTCGCATCCACCTGGTTTCTCGGATAAAAGTGGGGTTGACAGGGCCCGGGGTTGACATCCCCAGCTCGAATCCTTCCGCGCGCGTCATGAAAAGGACAGAACACGAGACCTAGTTGGAAAGAAGGGAAAAAAAAGATTCCAGATGAAGGGTGACGGGCGTGCATTAGTGCGGTATTCACAGAGTATCCGACTTTCGCATGCGTACCTTGATAATTTACCAGAAACAAAAGGTGAAAGCTGACAGAAGCGGGAAAGAGATCGCCGTGTCGTGTCATGTCGCATCGGTAGCTGATGCGGAGACGGGCACGGATGCGGATCCAGACTAGATCCATCCACCATAAGCACTGTCTTGCCGAGTGAGACGGCTATGTACCAGGCTTAGATGTCTTGGTCATGGGACTTTGCCGGTGCCCCTGGAGAGATTTTTTCTCGCCAATTATGGGCGAGGGAATCCGCGATACGGGGTGAGCCCCCGAGTAAGAGAGATGGGACGGAATGTGTTTTCGAAACGGAGCTAAAAGGTCGGGAGATGACCTGCAAGATGGTGTGAGTTTTGTGATTTGGAGATGTGAACATGGGGCTTCAGGGTTTTGTAGTGCTTTGCTTATAGTTGGTCGTCATACGGAGCCGAGGATTGGGGAAGAGCGAGGAACGCAGGAAGGAATGGGGGGTAAAATGCCCAAGTTTGGGTCATGTCATACCCGGGTGAGGGGTCGGACTTGGGGGGGGGGGGGGGGGAGAAGAGGAGGAAGAAAGGAAGGCATTCACAGCACAGCAATGGGGCACTGGCGCTTTTGATAGAAAGTTTGTGGAGCAACAATTGTTACTGCCTGGTATTTAACTACTCAAGGGTGCTGTGTGTGTGTGTGTGAAAATTCAACGTCTGCCTGGACGGGTGTTGTACCCAGATGAGTGCTGCCCCCACATGCCCAATGCTGCCATTCCGTGTGTCTGCACCTCGCAACATGACAAGGAGACTGCTAGGAAAATTAAGGAAATGATATCGTGTATCGTGAAGTGCCGTAGCCGTCGTGCCAGCTGAGATGCCCCATGCTATGCCCGTGCCCCCCTTTCCCCCTAGTGTGCGCCGAAGATATGGAATCAAATTCAAGTAAAGAGAGTGCGTGCCCATACGCCAGATAACCCAACCAACTAGAGATCTCAGAGACGGCCGATGTTCGCAACAGGGGTGACGACTCAAGGTCTGCTGCTGCTACCAGATCCAGATCCGGAGGGCTTGGCAGGGTTAGCCCATGTGGGTTGTATCATGGCGTGATAGGGTCGCCACTCACATTGCTAGAAGACCAAGTGTTGGAACTGCTACCGCCTCCGCTCGAGCCCGACGTGTATGAGCTGGTGTAGCGCGTCGAGCTGGATCCCGAAGTGCTAGAGCTTCCGCTATACGTATTAAAGACGATGCCGGGTTTGAGGATGCCGAGAGCCGACGAGTGCTTCAGGAGAGAGTTCCAGTCCGTCTTGTCCGAAGATGATGAGCCGTTGTTGCTGCCCGACATCTTGTATCCGTACGGAGTGAAGGATGAGGTGGGTGGAGGGGAATCGCTAGTCTTGATGGGAGGAAGCGGAGGTGAGTCTGATTGTTTGATTCGAGGTGAAGATGGTTGGTTGTCCGGTGGTTCGCTGCGTGCCTTGGGCCATGAATCTCGACGTTCGGTCTTCATGGTGTCTTTATATACCAAAGGGAGCTTGAAGCTGGTAGTCGTGCAGGTGTGTATCCTAAGGTGTGTAGGAGCTGTGTAAGTGACTAGCTGCTGAAATCGAATGGGCAAACCGCATCTGCGAGCCAGCCCTAAATTGTTGCCTAGCAATGGAAGCAAGGCATTGGCATCGATTTGGAGAGAAGGGTAGAGTGAAAGATACATGATCGGGGGATGACCGCACTTGACGAGCTTCTTCGGCACTGGGTGTGATTGGCCGAGCCCTAGAGCAGGGGGGTCCCTGAGGATCCAGCGTCCTTCTGCTTGCCAGAATAGGCTAGAAGGATATGACCCGAATTGAGCGCTTTTCATCACAAAAGTGCGAAGCTGGGATTTCCGAATGCGATGTGACCGATGGAAGCCCCGGTCGCCGTCGGTGACGTTTCACGCCGCGTGCAGGCCTTTGAGCCGCACATGGCATGCAGCCACTTTTCCCTAGGACGCCACTGACTGCGTGACTGCGTGACTCCCGGCCCTGTCAGGCACGCACACATGTGCACGCTCCTTCGGCAGCAGCTGCCTGCCTGGATGGCTGAGGAACGGGGCTCGCCCCGCTGAGCCTCGGATCCGATCCGTCGCTCCCAGGACGGGACTTCCAGGGGGGCGCGAACCCACGAATCCACGCCCGCCCTACGACCTCGGTGTACTCAGCCCATCAGCTCGCCTATTCCGTTGCCTGCCCGAAAGTGAAGTCAACACTTATCAACTCTTCCCACCACTCACTATCGAAGTCAATTGACGGAACGCTCGCCGTAGGGTCAATGTCCATGGCCAACGGCCCACCATTAGCCTCTGGTAGGTAGGTGCGGCTGTTGCTGATGCCGCTGCACCTCATCAGCAGGACCCTGTTTCGACAGGTACCAAGAGCCAATCCAGCGCATCTTTTCTGCTGACATCCCCAAGAACGAATACCCATCCTCGATATATCTGATCTTTCGCGCGCCCGCGGCTTCCGCCTGGCCCCCTCGGCTGAGGTGGTCACTGAGTTGTCGCGCGAGAGTGACAAAGTCCATAGCTTTTCGGGCCTCGGCCTGATTCCAATCCGAGTCATTCAAGAATAGGAGCCGCGTGACCGTGATCAAGGTAAAGGAGAAGTAGGAGAAGACCTGACAAGGCAAGTAAGGGATTTGCTCCGCCGGGTTGTTCAGGTATGCGACCAAGTAGCTCTTCGCAGCTTCCAGGCAGAACCAAAGCGCTTCGGACCGCCACGCCGCCCCATCCGCGAAGGCAGATGTAGGATTCATGTAGATGACTGGCTCGTAGAGCCTCACAAGGATCCCCTTGTAGCAAAGGTCGAACATGCCTGCATAGTTTCAACGTCATCAGCGACTGAACACATCACCAACATCTATGGGGGCCGGTCGACTGACATGATGCTCGGATTTCTGGCGGTGTCTCTTTCCGCAAGGCTTCCAACTCTCTCTTGACGGATGTGAGAACCATGTGGGACGCCCCAGTAAACTCAACTGGCTCGCTTCCATCCATCTCAGGGTTAGGAAACGTATAGTGCGTCCTGCACCCAACATGCAGCATCTGGACTAGTATCGATAGGAATCGGTCTGACTCAAACTCCGCAGTGCTTTCAATGGCCTGTCGACACGTTCTCAGGTAGGCGGAGTAAGGGCACATCGGCATGTGATAGAATAGGGACGTAGCACTGTGAAAGCATCAGAAGCTGTCAGGGGAAGACGTGAGGTGAAGCAAGCTTACAGTGAGTTCAGATAAAAGACGCCAAGCATCGCCCGCATGTCCTCGAGAGTATGTGGGCGCCTTGCCTTGAAGCCTTTAACGCGCCTCGCCTCGTCCAACAGGTGGTTCGGCGTATTGGTGCGCGGCCTCCCTGGCTTACCGAGGCCGGCCTCGAGTGCCATTCCAACCAACAACTGAAACAGCGCTGTGCCCCCATAGTCGATGCAGAAGTTGAAGTGATTCGCCCTAGGTCCGATTACCACCAGCAGCCCCTCGAGTGCTTCACGCACCCATCGCAACTCACCAGCCAATGTACAACAAGAGCCCCTGAAGGAGTTCTAGTCGTCGCTCTTGCACAACTAAGACATGGTGCGAGACGTGCTGGCGCACCCATTGCGCCACTTCCCGCTGCGTTTCCGCCGTCTGCGGCGCGATGATCTGAATGATTACACGAAACAGAAATGGCCGACTCTGAAAGAGCTCGTCAGGCGCAACTTCTGGGCTGATGGGAACGAATGGGAATTTCGGCGAGTATTCCGATCGGTACAAGTTCAAAAATCTCTCCGCTTCGTCACCTGTGACTTGGAAGCCAGGGACAACCTCAAAGCTACCGGCTCGTGGGGCGTATCTGGCGGAACGACTGACTGGTGGCGGAGGGTTTTGCAGTGATTCCAGGGGAAGACCAAAGGTAGGAGGAGTGCTTGAGTTGCTCAAAGTCGGTGTGGCCAGTTGCTGCAGCCCCTGGCTGGCGCTGAGCAGAGACATGATGCCGTCGAGCTTCTCCTCCAGTTGGCCAACTCGCCTACCCAGTGTCAGATACGGCTACTCCAATACTTGAGTGGGTTGACTGTTGTTGCACTTACGTTGACGGCCCTCGCCTCCGCCTCTCGTTTTGCTCAGGCATGGAGCAGGGGCGCTTGAGCCGTGTGCATCTGGAAATCGCCAGAACATGTGAGCCTCTCCGACCACGGTTGCAAGATGAGCTGGCTTACCTCTGACAGCTGCCGGTCCCAGGCCCACTAGACAAAGAGCACTTCGTTTTGGACCGATTGCAGTACGCACATGCTCGGGGTCGGTCCTTGTGGTTGTCGCCGGTAGAGTCGGCCATATTTGCGATTTTGCCCGATCCCAGGGCGATGTTGTGACGCGAGGCACGGAAAGTATGGCCAATCGCGCAGCCAAGCAAACACAACCCGGCAGCAGTCAAGCTCAATACTTACGGAGTGGAATGATGGCGCGAGATGCCAATAGCACCGTAACAAATCGCGAGTCCAAGTCCAACAAAAGCTGGATCCCAACGCAATGAGCAGCAGGAAACAACCAGCAGGTCGACATCGGCATCGGTCGGCAAATTCGGTGAACCCCTCCCAGCAGCGAATGACATCCCAGTTTCGAAAGCCCTGGCAGGGAAAGTGGGGCATCGGTGCCGATTTGCTGGCCGACACCGTCTCCCAGATCCAGTCGGCCGCTCCTTCCACCTAGAAATTCACGCCACAACAGCCAGACTGTCCACCAACTCGTGAAAGTAGGTAGCCATGCGAGAGCAATTCGAGGAAAGCCTTAAACGGGCTCGGCGACCAAAACGCTATGCCACACCCAGATTTTGTCGGCTTTCATCGCATCGAGCGAGTTCCCGGCATCGGCCTTGAACGGCCACCGGCCGTGGTATATCATAACAAATTCCTGCCAAGATCCAAGATGGAAAATTCTCCTTCT